>JACEFZ010024314.1:0-242659 GCA_014155875.1 Cepaea nemoralis | reverse complement strand
ATCTGCTCCCACGTTTTTACCAGCAAGCTTTTTCATGATTGCATTCTTTGCCTGCTCTGTTCGATTTTTCAACCTGTGTTTTTCCATGTCAGGCGGACGATCAAGGTGATCCGAAGATAGTTTGGATTTTCTTCTGGCGCAATATTTTTCCATTCAATCCAGCTAGGTTGTTGAGATTTAATTGAGAGGAGCAACACTGTGCATGTTGTTTCTCCTCACTTATCTCACTAGCCATGATTTGACATCCTTAGTGATCATAAGGCTTGCTGATAGCTGTTGTTTAGCTGTACTAATATATTCTCAGATGTCCATATGGCTAGGTCATCTGCAAAGGATGATGTGTGTACTCTGGTGGAAAAAATTTCTGTGATGCGTTTATATATGTAGGAATAATGTTGGGAAAGAACTCCTCCTTGGCACCTTGCCTCCAAAAGCATCATTTTGTGGTTTCCTTGACTTTGTCCTGGAGCAGTCTGTTTCTCAGGCGTAGTGGCTTATCCATTTGATAATTTCCCACAAAACATGCATTTTTTGCAGTTTTACTTCAGTCCTTCATCCAACTTTATCAAATGCTTTTTCTAAATATATCCAGACTGCTGTGTGTGCTTTTTCTCTGGATAGGCATCCTCTATTCCTGAGCTATATAGGTTATTTGATCTTCAGTGGATCTGTACTTTCTGAATCTGCTTGGTGTGGTGTTAAGAGTTTTGTTTTCTTCCAGATGCCACTGTAGCCTGCCATTGCTAATGCGTTCCATTAATTTTCATAACAGCTAAAGTAGACGATAGGTCGATAGCCATTTGGTTCTTCCAGCTTTTCCTTTCTTTGGGATTGGTAGTAGTATAGCTTCCTCATCCTGTGGGACTATTCCCTTTTCGCTGTAATTTAGGATGCTAGTAGTTTCTTTTTTTGCCTTATCTGCCTAGTCCTATCAGCATTTCATTTGTGATTCCAGCCTTTCCTGTGATTCTTCTTTGTTGGGTATTCATTGCCTGTTCATTTCTTTTTTTTGCCAAATTGTTAGATTTGCCATCCATATCTGCTGCTGTCTCTTTATTTGTATGATGTATCTGTTTGTGTTTGATGCTGTTCTTCTGTTCGGTTGAACATCATGTGGTTTGCATTTGCTATTTCCATTAGTGCTTTGCAGCCTTTTTTCCTGTAAGCAAGGCATTTCCTGGTTTAATTGTTATTTGTTTTTTGCTAGGTCCTTCATTGTTCATGGCTTCACTGTTTCCATAGTTGTTCCATCCCGTCAAAATTCAGGTTCTGTTTTTTCCCTCCAACAATTCTGTTGTACGCATTTACTGTTCTTTTTATATTTGCTGAGATGGCTTTGAGAGAGTATTCGCTTCAATTGTGGTTCTCTCTCTGCTGTCTTCCTGCACTTCAACTTTGTCCTCCAACTTTGTAGTCTTCAGTCCAGTATGGGGGGGATCTTGTAATTTTTCCTCGCTCTCTGGAATGGAACTCAGTGGCTGCATGTATTACGCTCTGTTTAGACTTTCCTACCATGCTTATGTGCCATAATCGTGTATTACGTCTTCACAATATCTGTCTGTTAGTATATGCAAATCTGTCCCAATCTGCTCGTTGATTCCATCGGGTGGGGCAAGGGCTTTTGCTCCTGTTGGAACATACCCATATTTATAAAGCTGATGGTCTGTGGTCCTACCTGCTAATTGGTTAGCACATGGCGACTCGATTTTGTGGAGGATGTCTCTGTGCAGAAAGCTAAGTCTGGAGTAGAAAGGGTAAGCCATCTTACTGGAGTAGAAGACGCGTGTGTCATCCGTTGTGTGAGGTAGATGGAGATTTGAGCTATTTCCAGTCCTCCAATTCCTCTCATCTTTTGCAGTATCTGGGTATCCCCATCTTTCTGAACGGCTAATTAAAGTCTCCGACAATAATGCAGTTTTGTCAGTTATTTTCATGTTGAGAGGTAATTCCTTATCTGCTGGGTATAAGATTGTAGATTCTATTTTCACGTCACTTTATCATTATATCAACACCTTATAATTTCCGTTTGGTTGTCAGAGATCACAGGGCTACTCGCTGCCAAGGTATGTATTTCGGTTGTAATATTAGAACTCCTCTTTGTGTCTCTTCGCGGTCGAAACGTGTTGCCTGATGATCTCTGACTGAGAATTCGTTATTGGCGTTGAGGTGTGTCTCTTGAATGCATGCCACTTTTTTACCACATCTATTCTATCTTATAAAGAAGCCTGTGTTAGGGAGTCTTTCTTGTAAACTCCTTCGGCATTCCACTGTAGCTAGTATGTGAGGTGTCGGGGTACTGGTCAATAGCTTAACCTACTCCTCTGTGCCTTGACTCCAAGCACAGGGGAAGGTGCACCACAGTAGTCAGGGTGGACCCCTCGACGGCAGTGGGCCAGCACTATCGCCGCCTGATGGGACTTCACTGGATTAGCACCATCATGATTAATTTTGATTGACATCATGAACTTAAGTTACGTTGCACTGCTTTGCAAGCCTGTGGCTCAGCCCATACGATTTCGGACAAGCTTTATTCGGGGATGCATTACCCTAGCCTCTGACTGTCCCGAGTCTCCCTACAAGGCAGGCAGGTTAAGTTGCACTGCTGTCAAGCCTGTGGCTCCGTACATCCGATTTCGACCAAGCATTTATTCGGGATGCTTTCCCTAGCCTTTGAAGTCCCCCAGTACTACCTACAAGGCAGCAGGTTTTACGTTGCACTGCTTTGTCAAAGCCTTGGCCAGTACATTCCAATATCGACAAGCATTTATTCGGAGCTTCTCCCTAGCTTTGACTGTCCCCGTCTACCTACAAGGCAGCAGGTTTTAGTTGCATTGCTTTGTCAAGCCTGTGGATCAGTACATCGATTTCGACAAGCATTTATTCGGGGATGCTTTCCCTATCCTTTGACTGTCCCCAGTTAAACCTACAAGGCAGCAGGTTTGTGTGTCTCTTTCGTCTGGTCCCTCTCCCTTGACCTGTCCGACATAGGGTGGCCCTACCAGTAGCTGTGCTACCAGTCGGCATAGCTCTTGGGGTCATTGGGGACGCACAAGCCCCTTACCTCGTCACGGTGGACACACAGCAGAGGGGATAGTTGGTGTATAATGCCTGGCTTCTATATGTGTGTATAACGTTCTGCTTTTCTCCATAGTTGTGTATAATAGTTCTAATTTCTTCATAGTTGTGTATAATGCTCTGCCTTTCTCATCATAGTTGTGTCTAATGCTCTGCTTTCTCATAGGTGTGTATTAATGTTTCTACTTTGTCATACGTAAACACAAGAAATCAAGGGGGTGAACCTTAAGGGGGACCTGTTGATGGCCACTTTGTCATAGCATGTATAATGTTTTACTTCTATAGTTGTGTATAATGTTCTACTTTCATTAACCTTTTCAGCAATCATTTTCATGTACAGGTTATCACAAATAGTTGTCTCAGAAGCCATGTTCGCTGCTCCAAACTCTTGTACTTTGCTCATTCACATCCAGGATTCACTACAAAGCAAGTTTTCCTATGCCAGTCGACAAGACACTTTAACAATGACGATAGAAGAATATGTTCGATGTAACTTTCAGTCCTCTCTCATGGCACTCTTACTTAATATACTTTTCTTAACAATTTCGTCCTATCAGTTTTTATGCTACCCCACTCTACCCCAACTGCTATTATAACACCTTCTGTCACATACTGTTATTACTTGGACTCTCAATCCGAAATCTTTAATGTATAGTTAGAATATCAACCTATTTAGTTTTAGTAAAGACTGTTAAACAATACCAAATATCATTTAGTTATATTAACTGACTGTTTAGCAATACTAACATTCTTTACGGTCATTTAACGGACTGCATGGAATACCAATACTTATAGTAACAACTGTTGAGGAATTATAAAGAGTTAAGGTAGTTACTTCTGCTAGGAACTGACAGAATTTAGTACCAGGCTCATCTGTACTAACCCATCTACATATGAGACAGGTCAGTGTTGTAATGTCGCACTTGCTTGAGAAAGTTGAGTCGATGTTGAATGTCGATGTTCAGCAAAGTAGTCCCTGGGATGACGGTAAGCCTGTGATATAAAAACATAAGGATTGCATCAGAAAGACATAGTACCACCAAGATACAGCATTATATAAAGGGTTTGACTATCTTATGAGAATGAAATCCGAAACAACTATTGACTACAGCAGCATCCAAAAAACAGAATATAGAGCAGAAGAAGATCAGAAATATATTGTTATTTATTTGTAGCCAACGTTATAGGTACACTGAAACAAAGTTAGTTATTAGCACGGTTCAAACTTCAAAAAGAGATTACTCCATAATGCTCTGTTCCTGTGCAGTGAATATCACACAAAATGCTCATCACTTCTCCATGTGAAAAGTGGAACAGACAGGAGTCCTGACCAAACCACAGCCTGCCCAGGTATACATGCTAATGCTGTGCCAAAATGCCAACGCAAAAAGTCCACACAAAAAATACAGGTCACGTCCATGGAAGCACCCACTTTACTGAACAAAGGCAAACCCAGTTAGTTCGTTACTTCAGCAACCTGCCAGCCACCCTTTTCTGAACAGATAGTCATGATAAAAACAAAACACAGAAGATGTAAAGCACTCCACTGAAACCACAACTAAAAGGGGCTCCTACACTTAACTCAGAGTTGGTTGATGGAACCATCTAACAAAAGATACAACACAACCAGCGGTGACACCTCAGCCCCTTGGAAATGCAGCTTAGCCCCTTATAACCCTACGTTAATGTGCAAGTGAGAGTTGGGAAAAGACCTCATTCATCTAATGTGCCAATAAACCATAAAAATGGATTGAATACTTATATAGGTCTGAGTCACTAAAAATCTATGTGGATTATATATGTGATGGAGTGACTGGCCGAGTGGCTAAGAATGCCAGGTTCTCCCTCAGAAGACCCGGGTTTGAATCATTGGTAAGGTGGGATTTTTTTCTGCACGGACACAATATAAACCCTAACCTGCACAGTCACGTGCTGCACAAGCCAGGCGGCCTTAATTCCTCAGTCTCAAGGTATGTCTTCCTTACACTGTAGTTAGTAGATTGATTAAAAAATATGTACCAAATGCTGTCTTTATTTTCCTTTGGTTACATTAGAATGTAACTGGCTTTCGCATATCATAAAAGTAGCAAATTCATGCAGAATGTCACATTCATCACAACCTGCCAACAAAGGCTCAATCCTGCCAGTTCCTATGCCTCATGGTTTTATACCAGGGTGTCTCTTGAATGCTGTGCCAACTGCGTGTTGGTCAGCTCCTCGCCTCATCTTTCAGGACCCATGACTTCTATTATTTTCTTCTAAACCATTTCATGTGGATGATTATAATAATGAGAAGAATCTCTAAAAATGTGCTGTTATGCAGTGATCTTGAATGTAAATGAAAATATCAGAAGGATTTGGAAGCAACCAAAGATGTGAGTCCTTTAAAAGAATGCTCTGTGAATCTTTGGAATGCCAGAGTAAAATAACAGCGATGCCTGAAGAGGCTAATGAAAACTAGAGCATTATATACAACAATAAGAAAGATACAAGCAGCTTTCTTTGTAATGTGATGATAAGATAGATTGTGATAACTCTTAAGTTCAAGTGAAAAGAGAGGGCAGAGGTAGATCAAAAGAATTGGCTGGTATGGACTGAGACAGTGGCATTGGGATTACCATCAGGAGAGTTGATCCAGAAACAAAGACGAATATGTGGAAAAACTTAAATGCCATGCCCGGGAAGGTTAACCCGGTCAAACAAATGCCGCAGAACGGATGTGTCGCCTCACGACGCAAGAATGCAGCTCTGCTCTAAACAGGCACAACACAGTCACGTCGGGGAAACAAAAAACTCTGGCATGAACGAAGACGAAGAAGAAATGCCCATGTGCCACTTGGCAGAGCACTATGATGATTATGATACTCACAGAGAGTCGTCACTTAGCATGCCAGGAAGACACTATACACGAACGAATCTTACCAGCTCGAATACAGGCTATGGTGATGAACCCACCATTCTGGTATCTTTGGTAAAATATAAAATTTACAACAATCTGTCTCTCTGCTCAGCCGCACCACCTACAAGGGCATTAGCAACTCTGTAGAAGGAAGCAAACACCACGTAGTAACTGAAGCCACGGCTTTGCAGCAGAGTGAACAATACACAACAAACACCGTAGATAACAGAAGCCACGCTGCAGCAGGATGTAACCATACACAAATCACCAATAGATAACAGAAGCCAGGCTGCAGCAGGATGTACACAAATGACAACAAAAACACCATTAGAACAGAAGCCCCGGCTGCAGCAGGATTGTACAAACATACGAACAAAACCCAGTAGATAACAGAACCCGCCCCGGCTGCAGCAGGATGTACCAATACAAACAAAACACACCAGTAGATAACAGAACCCCAGGCTGCAGCACGGAGTAACGATCCAACAAAACACCAGTAGGTAACAGAAAGCCCGCTGCAGCAGGATGTAACAATACAACAAAACACCAGTAGATAACAGAAAGCCACGGCTGCAACAGGAGTGTACAATACACATAAAAACAGTGTAAGTACATGTGACTCCTGCGAGAAGTGAGAGAATAAATCTAAGAAACACCAGACACAGTGTACATGCCTTACTATGAACTCAAATATGTGCAAATAGGTGGGTAGATGGGGAGGGAGGGGAGACAGCCAGCAGCCAGCCAGCAAAGAATAGAAGAAAGAAAGTAAGTAAAGAAAGAAAGGAAAGAAAATGAAAGAAGAAGAAAAGATAAGAAAGAAGAAAGTATATAAGAAACGAATGAAATGAAAGAAAATGAAAGAACGTAGAAAGATGAAGACAGGCACAGAAAATCAGAGACAAAACGAAGTACAAGAGAGCTGGCTTTAGCTGTTAGACTGGTGTACTCTAGCAATGTTCACCGTTATTAGAAATCGTGAGAGTTGCTGAAATGCAAATTTCATCTTCTTTTTAGTCTGAGAATCAACCCATCCAAAAACTTCGCACATCAGTTCTTCCCATTTAGGCCAGCCTGTACGAGAAACCCAAGTTGTCATGTAGAGTATTCTTCTTCTCCTACACTTTCTCTCTGACTGAACGTATGGGCACTTCTATGACTCACAACAAACTGTATTATCTTTGCTATGTCCGTCACCTGCTACATGCCCTCTAATCTAGAGGGAGCATCAGCTGTCATATGTGATATGCATCATCTGTATACATATGCTGGACGCACCATCTGTCCAGTATCATTATGTTGCATGTATACTACCATCACTGTTACATGTGATACACCTCATCCGTCACATGTCAGGACACATCATCTGTCCATGTGAGACACCATCATCGTCACATCACCATTTGTCACATGTGATCTGGTCCATCAACTGAGTGCAATATGTGATATAGCAATCATCTGTTCTTTGTGATATGCATTCATTCAGTCACTGTGAGATGCGACTCATCTGTCACATGTGATCCGCACTCATCTGTCACATATCATTTGTCACATATGATACACCATAATCTGTCACATTGATAGGCAATTATCTGTCACATGTGATATGCAATCATTTGTCAGCATATGATACACCATAATCTGTCACATTTGATAGGCAATAATCTGTCACATGTCGATTATGCAATCATTATTTGTACACATGTGCTACACCGTAATCTGTCACATCATTATTGTCACCCTAGGTGACATGCCATGTATCTGTCAGTGAGATGCCATCATCTGTTCAGTGTTGTCACATTTATACGCTATCATCTGTCAGTGTTATGCATCATCTGTCACATGTGATACGTCCATCATCTATCACTATGTGACTATAATCGTCTTTGTTCACTTCTCTAGAGCGCTAATTTCTCTATTCCTCTATTCTCTACTGGTTTTACCATGTTCTCCTGCCTCATTTCATAACAGTGCCCAAGATGGATTCAATATCCTGTTCATTGTCATATTTCAGTTTCCGAACGTGATGCTATTTATGAACCATGTGTCTTTTTCTTCCTGGAGGGGTGTGTGGTGTGTGGTGGTGGTGTGGTGGGGTCGAAAGCCCTGATTCTTCGTCAGTCTCGTATGTGTTGACAGCCCCTTAAATCTGATTTGTCTTTTCCTTATGATGTTGTTCATTCAGTGACCTCATAATATCTGAAGCACTTATTACTAGCATTTGTACACAATTATGGCCAAATATACATGTCATTAGGAGTGACAGAAGAACATCCTGATGTGCTGTCACATACACCGAAAAGAAAAGAATGATCAAATCAATCAGAACGTCACAACACCAGTCACAAGATGACTACCATTTTCTTGGGCAGTCCAGAAAAAAATCAATATCTCACCTCAGAAGGGACATATTCGATTGGGGCCACCATGCATATACAACACTCAAGATGGTGTCTCAGCTTGGTGCACATGTGTAATGCGCACCACAGACAGCAGATCACCTACTCTAAGAACGCCCTGTCTACGACATATCTAGACACCTTCTGGCCTAAGAGAACATAGTGGAAGATAACTTTATGGACTGCATAGACGAAGTTAATACAAGAGTTAAACACGCTGATATCGACATACATTTCATGCAAAGGAAGAGAAGAGGAGCACACACACATCATAACAAACAAGCTGTACATTTGATAACGCACAGACACAACAATCGATGCCGATTTAGTGCCTGGCATATTCCGCTGCATCTCGTCAGGTACATACGGCAGAACTCGCACAACTTCCGTGAAATTAACTAGGAATAAATAATATCAATCATAAAATCATTCAAGTTGAATATATACACAAGTTTCGCACAGTAATGTCGATTAGTCTACCACGGTAATTTAACGCTGACTACATGTCTTTCTGTTTACACAATTCTGGCTGCGTGATAGATCATAATGGCTTCTGCGAAATTTAACAAGCGAGGTATGCTGTGTTCTAAAACAACACGCGAAATGCAGTCCTCTCTGGACACAACAGGCGCGACTGGCACAATGTGCTAGGCTTGCCGATGAAGACGCCGGGAGCTTCGCGTGTGTCTGCTCCCGTGGCTATCATCTCCTGTGTGTGTATCTGTGACCCTGAGGTATGGTTCTACCACCCGTTTGTTAAGCTGTCTCTCCGTTCGGCCATGTAAACGGGCCTGGCATCGTACATGTGAATTGGTAAATACCATTGTTTGTGGCGTCCAGAGGAACAGGCTCTTTGACTGTGGTGTAGTCAATGGGTACGGTTTTACATCTCATGACTGGAGTTGCCGCACAGAATGGTGGAACCTACTGCTGTAGTAAGAAGCGGTCTTGTAGACGTGCATTACGTCATCCCCTCGAATAGTGTTTAGCTTGGATGAATACCTGAGTTTAGGGACTGTAGTTACGTCTGCCTGTGTGGTTTTTGGCTGTTGGCAATGGCGCTTTATAAATCCTGTGAGTACCTTCAGTGTTTAAGACATTCTTCAGAGTTCAAAGTTCCTCTGTCAGTGTGTCCTGGCTGCTATATCTGTCTAGCACGGTCAAACAAGGTCCGTCCTAGGAGCCCGTGGTACTGGACAGGTGTGAAGCTCTATGAAAATTTAGTGTATTGCCAGTCCATGTTTCTTTGCGCATGACATGGCCTGTTCTTTGAGTGTGTGCCGTCTGCTCTACGTCTACATTAGAATATCGTAGGAACGGTAACGCCTCGTGGTGTTCGTGTTCCATAGATAGTGAGATGTTTTTATGCGTCCTTGTGCATTGCGGCTCGTTGTCAAACGAGACCTGTTGCTTGGATTAAGCTCGTCTGCTGGTGATGGTTGAGTAGTATATCGTCCACTATAACGCCGGTTAAAACATGTGTCCGAACGTCTTTTGTTTGATGTGCTGCGGATCTCCTTTCCTCTTCTAGTGTGGCATGAAGATGTCCGCTAGACTATGCGAGGCCATTTGAGACTCCCCCATGGCCACGGTGGGGACTGGGAGCTGATTCCGCAGTATTGGCTGGTAGACTAGTGTATGAAAATTGTGAATAGTGGAAACCATGTTGTGCGTGCTTGATAGCATATTAGTAGTAGGTCCTCCGTCCAGAGCCTCATGCGATGCTGACGTGCGTCAGTGAGTGATGCCTAATGCACCATAGAGTTTTTGGCTTAAGTGTCATGTGTTATGCGCGTGTCACCATGCGTGTTCTCCTCTATCGTTTATTGTTGTCACTGTCTTCCTCTAATCCGAACGTTTAGGGAATGTAGGGAGACTCATAGGGTAAGCAGATCCGATATCGGCTGATGTGCGCGATGTGTGGTGTGTGTCTATTACTCGACATTACATAGTAGCGTCCAATAATGTAGTCTCGCGCGTGTCTGGAATGTGAATAAGTCATGTGTGGCAATCGTGAGTATGTTTGTGATCTGAAGGACTGTCGTCTGGTGAGGTTAGTACATTCGGCTGGAACAGGCACGGCATACCCCATGTCGTGCAGTAGTTAACCATGCGACGAGGATAGGAATGGGGCTGTAGCGGAGGCGGGGCTGGGGTAGTGTGGTAGACTACGTACATCGTCCGGAGGTCATACGCTGAGACTTAGCTGTCTGTTTCTCGGCGTGCCGCGGAGGTGTGAGCGTTTTTGCAGTGGCCTCACTGATGAGTCCCGCATTCACAAGTGACGTGATCTCTTTCTCATGATAGCATCCAGGTCCTCCGACTTGTTTCTTTTTGATCTATCCTGAATTGGATTGCGTCCTTCTGACACTATTACATCCATTTCTCTGGTCAAATCTGACATGTCCATGCAGTACTGTACCTGCTCCCTTTGTCAGGTTTCAGTATGACGAGGTTTTGTTAGCTTACGCTGTTTAAGGCAGAGTAAGGTGTTCGTTGGTCAGCGGACACGTCTGTCTAGAGGTGTTGCGCGATACTGTGTTCTAACATCTGCGTGCTCTGTTTGGCCTTCAGCCACCCGGCATCGAATCATGCAGAGGTAGTGATAACTTGAGACTGATCAAACAACATTCAAACTGTGCTTGCGACTCCAACACGATTGATGTGTTTGGCTTTGCATGCACTATATTGTAATCCGTATGCAAGGGCCTCTGTTTCAATGTGTGTGAGTACGTATGACGATAGTTCTCACATACTTCTCTGGTTGTCTAGTACTGACGTTGTACCTGTTTGTTTTTCAGATGTGCTCCAGTGATTGTTGAGTAGCGAGCACTTCTCTGCGATTTTCACCTTGTACCTGCTCTGCTTCTGTACAGAATTCGTGACACTTCAAGGAGACCATACAAACTCAATTCTCTGCAAATGTACATTGCCAGATATGTTTAACTCTTTCTGTGCCAGAATATTTTGTCTATGGCGGAAATAACCAATAGAAAAAGTCATAAGTGTCATCACTTTCAACAGGATACAACACAGTGAAGTGCTCGCATGAAAAGCCAGAGCTCTTAGTGTTTCGCCCTAACAACTATAAAAAGTATGAGAACACATTATAGTGATGGAGATCTTGAGGAAAGAGCAACTCACGCATACTTGGCGGACTGACGACAGGTTATGTGCTCAGATTTAGCTATGAAGTACATCACTATCATGATATGTTGATTGTTACACAGTAAAGATTCGCCATTTACATGCTAAGTGTGGATTCGTACAACATGAAGACAATAGCTAATCACTGGTGATGTGTGATATGCTATACACTGGAGATAGCGAATCACACGATGACATGTTGATAAGTCACACATGAAGATTCAGCCTAATGCACAGATGACGGACTGTTATTTGCACTTCTATGAACGTAGTCATCACCCAAGGTGCCTGCTTGTCACTGAGAGTATTAATGTACTTGTCCAAGTCGCACTTTCAAATAAGAACGAGTCACGATGGCTTGTTAAAAACTATTCATTAATGACAGACTTACTTTTTTCATGCGTGAGCCCACTGGTCGGAAATAAAGTCATGAGCCAGTTGAAGTAGTCAGGAGTCTGCAGACTGCAACTTTTCCTTTCAAGTCGTATCTGTGAGTTATATCCTGACAGTGCCAGCTGAATATTCCTGTCTTTGTGAAATATGAATCATTCCTGTTTTGGGAACTTGAACAATTTGCCTTCTGATTTTACACAGCAAATAGAGATCACTCGAACAGTTTTTCAATCCAGAGGTCCGGCAATGGATCTGTGTAAACAAATAAAACACACAAACAAATCAACAAAGAGTTAGCAGACTAGTGAAACTGTCAGTTTTATTGACAAAGTGGTGGTTAAAGTACAATATACACTGTCAGTACGTACGATAGGACGTGTAAGCACTTGCTAGTACACAACAAAACATTGCCATTGCAATGAGAAATAAAGATTAAGGTACTCTAGAGAATCTATACAGTTCATGATGTAAAACTGAGCAATAACACAGCCAATGTCAAAAACATGTGAGAATCAGTAGTTTCTGACGGAAGTAAGAAATTATACCATAGACTGATAAAATACTACTGAAGTTGTCTCTGAGAAGCATACAAAACAGCAAACTGATTAGAGAAATAAACTACAAACAATAAAGATCGTTCAGCATGTTATGAGCACAGACATACTGGAAACTAGTGACAACTTTTAATCTGATGGGAGAAGAGAAAACGATGACAAAATATAAATACCTCAAGGGCTGGCAAATGACATATCAAGAAAAAGAGTGCATTTGAGGCCATCTTTATAGTGTGAGAAGTGGTGAATCAGATTGCAAATACTTAGCATCCTGGCACATAATAGTGATCATTTTTGTTTGTTGGTGCTCGATCGCTTTTAACTCAAGCATAGTCCATACACACTATTTATAGTAGTGATGGACTGAATTTTGCATGTGGATTAGCTTTCCCTATTAACAGTGACCTTCACCATCAGGCGAACCCACTCAGACTTCAGAGGTACTTGTAATTTACATCCCCAAATCAAGGACGACAGGTCAACATTTTAGTCCAGCTGTCCGGTGTAGGGAATGAACTGCTTACCTCGGCATCAGCACAACGGATGTTTAAGAAAACGCGTTCTTACCCATTCAGCCATGCGGACTGCTAATGGTGATAATGATAATGACCTGAAACACATATAGTTAAGACAATTCTCACCATATTATATGAGCGTCACGTCTCACACGTACCATTCACATGGATGGGGATATACTAGCCACCCATTTCTCTGTGCACTGAGTCTTCTTCTTCTTCTTTGTTCATCGGAGGTCTTTTTTCGGAGTGTGATTGCGTGTGTCTGTCTGTACAGTGGAGCTGCGATACTGCACCTTTAGGCCGACACATCCGACTTCTGCAGCGTGTGTGACCCGGGCACTGAGGTCTAACAACTGGGAAGATCTAAACTTCACACACTCCCAGCAAGGCCTGATGACTACTTGTCCTATTGTTTTGTTTCTTATGTTGATCAATCTTTACAAATGTGTCCTTCAGCTCTTAGTCTTCAAACAGACAACAATATTACTTAATCTTTCTGACCCATGTTGTTGTGTATATACAGTGGTACTATGCGGGCTGGACATTCCAGGCTGAACAGAGGACACTGAAATATACCATGTTGGGGCTCACAAAGACGGCTCTCTTCACATGAGCAGAGTAATACTGGCTACAAATGGAAAGTTGACACTGGTCCTCAGTGTCTGTCTAACACAAGCTACATGCTTTGAGACTGCAAGAGAGTCACAGCAAGTGTCCAGATGATGGTAGGCAATGGTAGGCAATCAGAAGAAGTCAGTAGGTCTTGTACCTACCACTTGGAGAACTCATGGGCATGTGGGAAGAGTTGTTGCTTGCTTACAGATTTGGCACACCAAGCCCTTCACCAGCTCTAAATTCTTCATAAAAAACAACAGTCTCCAGGAACTCACAGATCTGTCTCGATGGTCACGTTGTAATTTCGTTAACTCATTCTGTCCAGCGATGTATGTTAAAGTTTAATCCTCTTTGAACACACTCTGCCCAGGTGCTTATGTTAATAATGTGTATCCTCTAGTGAACTCATTCTGTCCAGGCTGTTATGCTAAAGTAGTAATCCTCTTTGAACTCGCTCTGTCCAGACTTAAGTTAGAGTTATAAATCTCAGTGACTCATTCTGTCCAGGCATTATGTTAACGTTGCTAATCTCTCTTTGGAACTATCATTCTGTCCCATGCTGTTATGTTAAAGTTGTCATCCTCTATGAACACTCTCTGTCCTGGGCGGCTTTTGTTTGTTTTATGGTAAATGTATCCTCTCGTGAACTATTCTTCTGTCCAGGCGTTATGCTAAGTTGTAATCTCTGTGAACTCATTCTGCTCAGCTATGTAACATTGTATCCTCTTTGAACTCAGTCTGTCATGCTTTATATTAACGGTGTAGTCACGAACGCATCAGGCAGCCAGGGGAACGCTGGTCAAGGGATAGCCCGAGATTTACGCAACAGTTACACCTGAAATGCTCGCCCTTTGTTTTGTGGTTCTCAAATGTTCCCAAACCACTACAGTTAGTTAGTTAGTTAGTCGCAGTTCCAAATTCACAGCAACGGGTCATCCCCATTATGCTCCGTTCCTGTGCCAGTGAATAACACACAAAATGCTCCCCAATGCCCAATGTGAAAAGTGGAAAAGACAGGAGTCTTGACAAACAACAGCCGCACAGATACACTGTGCATAATGCCACCGCCAGAATGTCAACACAATAGTCCCCCACAAAACACCCAGTTCATTTCTGATGGAATCGGCAGTCATTTTTCCCATCTGGATGTTTCCTAGATGTTCACCCACACAGTCCACGAAATACAGTTCATCGTCGATGGCAGTGGCAGTCAACCAGAAGCCAGAAGCCACGCATTTCTGCATAAGGCAAAAACCGGTCAACTCTGGGACATAGCCATCTGCCACCGCTCCGAACATGCAGTCACATTCCAAAAACCTCGGGCAGATTTCAAAAGCATTTCACATGAAACAGCTCACAGTGTCGCGCCACGCACTCACTCAGTAGCAGGGCGACGGAACCATCAAGCCTCCTTAGTCGCCTCTTACGACATGCGTGGTAGGCTGCAGTGTTGCTATTATTTGCTTCCCTTATGGGCCCCAGCAACACACGGGAGTACTACAGTGTTGGGCGCCAGTGAGCGCCGTTCAGTTGGAACGACTGCGCAGGCGTGACGCACATGGTCTGTTAAGAGAGCCCGCCTGACAAAGTCAACAGTTGCGAGCAGTTTTTCACGACAGCCAGAAGCCAAGTGCAATTGTCAACAAAGTTGCTGTGGCGAATGATGTCTCTAAAAGTGTTAAAGACACTCGACATCTTCACCAGCAGACCTAGTGTTGGCATTACAAAGGTACATTGGTTAAGTTAGGTTAATTAACACTGTGTCAGTAGCCGGCAAAATCGATCGGGCGTAGTTGCTGTGTACTCGTCATTGCGCGTGAAAGTCGATCAAATTTGAACAGGTAACATTGTGTAGCCTTGAGTCAACCTTTTGGGCGCGTAAATAAAGGTGGTGTAATGCAGGGATAATTAGCATCCTAGCGGCGCGGGGCTTCTTTACAGCCACCTTAGGTTGGGTTAACGGAGTTCAGGGCAAGGAAACCTTTAATTTGAATCCACACATGACCCAGCTTCCTGAAATCGAGCATTATAACAGTGCTGGAGACTACGGTGATGAAGTGTAAATAGAGCAAACGAGAAGTCATGGCAGTAGTTTCTGGGAGTCTCACTTTATTTGCTCATTACAGTTGACATTATCAAATATAAACTGACTCTCGCTCAAGATGTTGACACCACGTCTTGCCGGCCAGAGCTATAGTTGGTAACTAACTTCTTCTCTACCCTCACGTCACAGCGTGACATTCCCTAGTTACGTCCCAGCGGGGTGCTCACCCGTGCATTGTTGAATACTAAACCCTTTCCCTTGCACACCCATCCAGATCCCCTATCAGAGAGACTCTGTTATAGCATCTTCGGAGGCAGCGTGGCTGAAGGGCGGCTTAACTGGTGGGAAACCGGAAGTTGAGTAGGTCGTTGCCTATACTAGGTCGAGTAGGGTATCAAACGACGTTGCCGGTCTAGAGGAATAGCATGCATGGGTCATTAGAATTATCGGACGTAGTTTGAAGATTGTGCATCGAGATGAAGATCGTCGTTGCATGTTGGGGTGACCATGGGCTTTTCTTCTTGGCTTTCCTCACAACTGTCTCGTAATTAGTATGCCTTAACGGAATGCCAGCTTAATATATAGTGGATTCTGGAGAGGAGGACAAAGTGGGAGAGGAGACCGAAGGGACAAGGCTGTTCAAGAAGAACAGTGACACCATTCTAAATTATCCTGCCTTTCGCGAGGGAGGAGAGAATGGGGTGATGGATATCTGCTATATGGACAGTGCGCCATGTATATGACTAGGGATTTTGATATATGGGCCCTGCGGCAGAGTATTACATAAACTTTGACTGGTAATAGGGAAGTGAGTAAGGGAGATTGGCTAGAACCAGGAGAGGGTTCAGATACACAACCACCGGCCCTACTTCAGGGCCATTCTGCCTAAATATTACTAATGAATCACTAACCCAGTATGTCATTAAGAAGTCTTTCAGGGTAGGATGACACCTCCTAGAAGGGGACAGACTGCCTTGGCCCGAGCTGTACTCCAGTCCTTGGGAGACAACGCTGTTCAGAGAGCGGCCTGACAGGTCCTTGGCCCAGTTCATCCCAGGCACATGAGAGCGGCATATGAGGGAGACTGGACTCTTGTGTGGAGAGTCCGAACTGCTGAGGAGAGGTGGTGGAAGTTAACTTGCGTATGGTTAGCTTGGTACATGATGCTTTCACCGAGTATTGTCCTCCACAGGGTCTACCATCATGGGATTGATGTTGAACGTTTGGTGACGGGTGATTGAGGCCAAGGCAAGTGACATGGTCAGCATTCCTGGGGACACCGCCAAGAGACTCAAGGGTGTACTTACTCCAGATAGTCTGTTCTGTTGGAGCCTGCTGCCAGATAAGACTTTGCCACCGTCAGTACCACTCATTAGGTCACCATGGCCACCTACCTAGATAACTCCGCCTCAACTTAAGGCAAGTCCATATGTTTCGTTTTCGTCGAACGTCAGATGACATTGGACAGACCAACCGCGCGAGGGTGCAAGATACAACCAACGGCTTGTGCCAGGCCACTTTGACCCATCATTCTGTAGTAGTGCAGAGACATTCGTGTGTGGACAGCAAGGGAATTTTCCAGCAGAGACCGAGCTGATGCTCCTGTATGAACTGTCCTATAAATATCTATAGAGAGAGTGATCGCCAGATTATCACCTCTCTACCCGGCCACTCGGGACACGTCCGATCTTAGAGACACTTGTGAGCCGGCATTCACAGTATTTCCAGATGGGAAGCTCAAGGGAACTGTTTTGTCGGAACCGGCAACATCCCGCCTACCTAAGAAGACTGAATCTTACTGGAGGGCTAGATATATGCGGTGAGGCCTGTGTACCGACGAAATGTGGCGTACTACACTGGACCTTTCCTAGGGTGACATCTACATCCTGATGGCTACTCTGGTGCCTATCAGTCTGTACCTTACCTAGTATAATCTAGTTCTATCTCTCTAGCATCAGTTGTACAATACATTCTTTGATCTACATGGTTAGATACCAGAGTTGCGTCATGCCTTCGGGATGGAGTGTGAAAGGGTAACGTCCCTTGGTTGCATGAAGGAGAGATAGTGATCCAGAGCCTGGTGGGGTCAGTAGAATAAGGTCACCTATATCCCAGTCAGAGGACATCCCGTAGTTAAGATGTGGTATCAGGTCCCCTCACTCCGGGGAGTCTTAAGACAAGTTGTAATCCTCTTTAAACTCATTCTGTCCAGGCTGTTATTTTAATGTTGTAATTTTCTGTGAACTCATTCTGTTCAGGCTGTTATGTTAAATTTGTAATCTTCTTTGAACTCACTCTGCCCAGGCTGTTATGTTAAAGTTGTAATCCTCTTTGAACTCATTCTGTCCAAGCTAGTATGTTAAAGTTGTAATTCTTTTTGAGCTCATTCTGTCCAGACTGTTATGTTAAAGTTGTAATTCTCCGTGAACACAGCATTATTACAAGGTAAATTATAATTCAATGAGCACTGAAATTGTGGACGATTACAAACGAAACAAAACAAATAACATGGCCCAAATATGGCGATATTGATATATCGTCCTTCTGTCCAAATGGGAGTCACGTTTGACGATATAGTATCCTTTGGCGCTGAATCAGTTAACAGTCTCTTAACTGTCCTTAACTTAACCACTTCTCCATGGAAAGCCCTTTCATTCTTTCTTGGCTTATATGAGTGCCAATCAATCCTGTGGAATTATTTCTGTCTCGTAGTTAGCTGAGACGGTTTTATTCGCACTTTCTCTTGTGTCTCTGGCTGCATTTTAGAATTAATATTAATAAAAATGAATGACACATCACATACGTTGTGTGGTTGTCAGCTATAAGACTATGGAGTCTGGCTCTTGTAGAAGAACCGGAACCAACCAAGTTCTGCATTCAAAATATCATTTATTAAAAGTAGATAGAACTTACCTAAACCTCGCTGAATCGTTCAGTCTATTATCTATGCAGTTGTCAGCAAATATTGCATTGCACAAATATTATATTTCTTATTTTCATTCATAAGATTACACATCCAAGAGGAGAAGTCACGGGAAGACTACCTAAATAGAAGTAAGTTGTATCTTTTAAATAAAACAAGAGAAATTGTTGGGACTAGCCGTTTGTTTGACCTGACCTCTTTTCCCACATAACCTAACCTTATCATTTGGACTGCAAAGAAGCTAGCTAGCAGTATCAGGTTGCATTATAACACATTCGCCCTGGGGATTTGACGCGGTACACAAAAGTGTGTTGATTATTGTTAGTGTTGATTCGCTACAGGCAATAAAAGCTACATGAATGAATTATTTGGGTTACGGCCAAGTCACAAATGTATGATCAGTTCGTGAACCTTCAACCGTCACGGCTGCAGAAATCAGCCTCGACGCGTACAGTGGCGCACTGTGTCTAATAATATGTCATAAATAAACACACGTGTATTGTTGGGCGCTTGTAGAAGTAGAAGAAAGAAATAGAGACTAGAGCAGTGCTTCCCAAACTGTTTACTTTCGAGGACCGACATAAAATTTTCCTTTTTCACCAGGACCGGTGCCGTTTAAAAAAAATTATCTCCTTGTAATCTGGAATTTTATATGACCTCAATATACATTTTAATATAAATATAAGATTTAACGTAATTGTATCGAGTATCCAGCGGAATAAGTGGACAACTCTGCAGCTGAGCAGAGCAGGGCACTCACTTGTCCTTACAGTCGGAAATGGCTGTCGAAGGCAGAGATAAAAGACCACCATGTGGATGTGGAAGGCAAGGGGAAACCACCACATTATCTTATGGCAAAACATATATCAGAGTTAGTGAATGACGTTAATGGCTGTCTTAGGAAGCCTCGTCCGGCAGGGACAGTCGTGAGCCACAGGTGACACCAGACCGTCATCCAGCTACTGATGGCAAAAGCATTAAAATAAAGTTAGAATAGGAACATGGAATGCTGGGACATTAAATGAGCTACAAAAGTTGACAGACAGTCAAAATTTTTTGGGCATGTTATGAGAAGAAATGAATTGGAGAACTTGGTGACAACTGGTAAGATCGAAGGGAACAGACCATGGGGAAGACCTAAAAGCAAATACCTGGATGGCTTGGCCTCATGGCATGGTCGAGACAGAAACACGGAGCTGATCCATGACTCTGGTGATCGAGTGAGATGGCAAAACATGACCGCCCATGCTAACCGGCATGGCACATGATGGATGGATGGAAAGTTGAACAAATGGATAGCATGAAAATGAATATACTAGGCGTTAGTGAGATGAGACGGAAGGGATCGGGCAAAATTATAGCTGACACCACACAATGAATAACTTATTCTGGAGGAGACACACATGAAAAGGGTGTAGGAATAATACTTGACGAAAAAACGGCCAAGTCACTTAATGGATACTGGTGTATTTCAGATAGAGTTATTATGATCTAAATCAAAGGCAAACCCAGGGCCGGATTAAACCATCTTGGTGCCCTAGGCACAAACCCACATGGGTTCCCCCTACTGCCCCGGGCCCCCGATCCTCCACTGACTGCTGGTATGTTCAATATTATGCAAAAAACTAACAAAGAAAAACAGTTGTGAAATGTAAACACATATGTTTGTACTACTATCACTCATATAAAACCCACAATAAGGTATTTCTGTATTAAAATTAATAGTTAATTAATTTTGTAATAATAGTAGACAAAAATACTGTAACTTTTTTGATAGATAAGAAAGTCAGAGAGAGCACACATTTACATTTTAAAGTTCTTTTTTCTAGATTTACGTCTGGCAAAGTTTTTGAGTACATCATCAAAGTTAATTTTGCGCAACAAGTCTGCCTCAATCATCAGCAAAGATAAGGAATCAAGCCTTTCTTGTTTCATTGTCGATCTACTTGGATGTTTTGTACGTTTCAACTGAGAAAAAGAGCGCTCAGTTGAACAGTTCGTAACCATTAATGTTAAAAATATGCGGAAGGCGATTTCTACATTTGGAAAAGCACACTCGATGTTGTCTCTAACTATTACTTTGTAGAGTTCTGCATGACTGAACGTGTTGTTGTCAGATTTTGATGCACGAAACTTGTGGCGAATATATGGGTGGAACTGTTGTAGTTTAGTATATAAATTATTGTTCAGATCTTCGGGATAAGCATTTATTAGTCCTTCACAACACTGAGATGTTTGTGGTACATCGACCAAACAAGAAAATCGAACTGCTAGATCATTATATACCTGTCCTCGTCTACTCATCTCTGTCTCAAGTTTGTCAACAATGGTGTAGAAAGCAGATATACGAAATTTGTCTCTGGCATTCTGAGATACCTCAAAGGCATCACCATCAATGACCACTGTTTTTCGTTTACGATTACGGGTCAAAGTTGACTTATAATCCACACCTGGCGTTATTTCTTTTGCAGCTTCTTCAAATCTTTCAAATTCATTCCTAGATTCATGCAAGTGATCTGCTAGTGAAGAATACAAATCAGCACACGTTTTCAAGTTCACGTGCTCATTTTGTAGAGCTTGACTGACCCTGTGAAAATGTTGTAACACTTCTTCCCAAAAGACAAGCATGAAAGCAAATTCTAATTCTTGCATCTTTTTTGCAATGTTTTATGCTTCTCTTCTGGTGTCCCCCTTCTGTGACTGGTCTTCTTGTAAACATTCTAACGCTTCTATAATCTGAGGATGATACATTAGAATGGCTTCAGTTGCAACAGCATGTGCTTCCCATCTAGTATCGGAAAGGAACTTTACCAGCTTTTCATTCACAAGGCATCCTTTCAGAATCTTCCATCTTTTGGTTGAAGCTGAGAAAAAAGTATAGATCAGTTGCACTGTATGGAAGAAGTTTACTGCCTCTAAACAAGAGTCAACGGCACTTCTGCCTACCAGATTTAGTGAATGGGCAGCACAGGGTATGTATATAGCAAACTCATTTTCTTCTAGAATTTTTTTCTGCATGCCCTTGTAGCACCCAGACATATTAGCTGCGTTGTCGTAGGACTGACCTCTGCATTTCGAAAAATCAATATTGCAAGCTTCACGTAAGTACTGCAACACTTGCTTAGCCATACCTTCACCGGCGTGACTTTGCAGCTCCAAGAAAGTCAAAAAGCGCTTAATGGGCTCTCCATCTACCACATATCGAAGAACAATGCTTAACTGATCTATATGTGAAATATCAGGTGTTGAGTCTACAGACAAGCTGAAATAACCTGAAGCCTTTACTTCATCTACAATTACTGCATGGACTTTTTGGGACATAATTTCAATCAGTTCTTCACATATAGTTTTGGATAAATAAGAAGGATTTCCTTTTCCATAATTTCCATATTTCGCAATGTGTGATGCTAAAAATGGATCAAACTGACTGACCAACTCCAGGAACCCTAGATAATTTCCATTTTGTAAAGATCCAAATTTTTCATTTGTCCCTCTAAAAGCCAGACCACGCTCAGCTATAGTACAAATAACCGCTACTGCTCGCCTCAAAACATGTTCCCAGTAAATGTACTCTTAATTTATTTGCTCTTCTAGCTTTTGTAGTAGACCCGAGCCTTGTCTACGAACTAGGTATGTTAACATGCAGTCTTTATGAGTAGCGCTTTGTTCATGATTATCAACTTGAATGTTATTTTTCCAGTCACTGAACCCATTTTTATTAGCCAAACTTGTGGAACCTTTAGACGCAAAAAGTTTACAAACAAAGCAGTACACAGATCCTGTGGATGGTGAATACAATAACCATTCTCTCCTGTACTGCTCACCATTTGCTTTTGTGCCATAGAAGAGTTTTTGAGAACAATATCTTGTTATTTTTCCTTCAGCATAAATACGGCAAGATTTATCAAAGGGACCATAATGATGCTGACAGTTAGTGGGCCCACAGTCAACCCAGTAAGCCACATCATCGGCCGAGAAGTCAATCCACAGTCCTGGATCTACTGCTTGATTTATTTTATCATCTTCATCTTTATCATCATCTTCAGCAGACTGAAGTGGGTCACCACAAATTTCATTTTCAAGCACTAATGCAGTGTCAGGATTTGCAGAACAGCCTATAGTAGACTTATCAAGAGGGTTGATAGTGTCAGTAAAATCCTTTTCCACCTGTTTCTTAACCGAAACTAAATAATTCGTTAATTTTCTGCTGTTAGCTTTTACAACTGAAACAGTATGCTCTTTTTGTTTATCTAGTTTTCTCTTTTGTGCACCACTTAACTGAACACGTTTCATCTTGGGGTCTGAATCTGAAAAAAAGTATGTGAAAAGCTGTAAATGAAAAATGAATAAATAATATAATCAATATAAGTAGGTATGCTAAGGTCAGGTTTAACCCGATCAGGGTTACGTGAAGCCATGGGTGCAGGTGGTGGATGAAGATAGAGAGCAGCCAACAGATAGTTGTAGGTTATGGTCTCCACCTTCACGACGGTAGGCAGAGGATCTCTATTTTGAGGAGACAATGGCTACGGTCACTGACCAGTATGGTCACTGCTAGGAAGGAAAGCAATGGCAAACTACCTTCTTTACAGATGCCAAGAAAATCATGTTGTGTGAAATCATCGATAATCAGAGAAACGGCGTAAATGGGTGCTCCATAGGAGCAGCCTCGCCCGGTAGGGATAGTCATGCGCACCAGGTGACTCCAGACCGTCAACAGGCTACTAGGTGCAACAGATTAATATCATTGAAAGTAGGAACTTGGAACGTTAGAACAATGAATGCAGATGGAAAATTAGAAAACATCAAAAAAGAAATGGGGAGAGAGAAGATTAACATATTAGGAGTATCGGAAACGAGATGGAAAGGAGCAGGGATAAGGACAGGAGAGGATTGTAAGATTATTTACTCTGGGGGAGAAGAACAGCAAAGAGGTGTAGCCATTATATTAGATAAGCAAACATCAAATTCTGTCAAAGGATATCATGCTGTGTCAGACAGAGTCCTATTAGTAAAATTAAACGGAAGACCTTTTAAAATAAATGTCATTCAAGTATATGCCCCAACAAGTGAAAGCAGTGAAGAAAGCATAGAGGAATTTTATAATGACGTGGAGTCTGCTTTGAAGAACTGCAAAAAATCAGAAATAAATATCATAATGGGTGATTTCAACGCAAAAATAGGACAGCAAGGCGATGGATGCAGTGTAGGCAACCATGGTTTGGGAGAGAGAAATGAAAGAGGATACAGACTTGTAGAATGGGCAAAAGAACAAGAAATGGTTGTAGGAAACACCTGGTTTAAACAGCATCCTAGAAGATTATGGACATGGAGGAGTCCAGACAGCAGGATTAAAAACCAGATAGATTACATCCTGATTAGCAAAAGGTTTCGAAATGCGTTAACAGTCGTAAAAACAGTTCCAAATGCAGACTGTTACAGTGATCACAGATTAATTACAGGCACATTGAGGGTAAAGTTAAAGAAAGTCAAGTATACAGCAGGAAACCCTAAATATGACTTGTGCAAATTGAAAACTGACAAAGAAATACAAGATAATTTTAACATAGAAGTAAAGAACAAATTTGATATATTGTCTGATCTAGAGATCCTGTTTCAAGATGTAGATGATCAATGGGAAACGATGAAGAATTCAATCAGTTGCGCAGCAGAAAAAACTATTCCAAAAGTAAAGAAAGTGGGCCGTAAGACATGGATGACTGAAGAAATTTTACAACTAATGGAAACAAGAAGACAGAACAAAAATAATCCTGCCAAATATGAAGAAATTCACAGAAAAGTGAGAACCTTATGTAAGGAGGCAAAAGAAACATGGCTTGAGAAAAATTGCAGAGAAATTGAAAAACAACACAACAGTAACAATGCGAAACTAATGCACAAAAGAATTCAGGAGCTTACTAATCAAAGAACACGTACATCAGCAGGCTGCCTAAAGACAAAAGATGGAAGAGTCATAATAGAAAAAGATCAGATATTACATGAATGGTCAGATTACGTGAAAAACCTGTATGACGATAACAGAGACGAACAGTATGATGTTCAAAATAATAATGAAGGACCAGCAATTTTGAAGATGGAGGTTCAGAATGCTCTTAACCATATGAAATCTGGCAAGACCCCCGGTTCAGACAGCGTCACAACAGAAATGATTAATGCTTTAGAAGAATATGGAATAGATCAAGTTACCAGTCTGCTTAATACAATATATGATACTGGAAATATACCTCAGGAGTTATGTAATTCTGTATTTATTGCAATCCCAAAGAAATCAGGAGCCTTGGAATGTGATCAACATCGAACAATTAGTATAATGAGTCACATCACGAAGATTTTGCTAAGAATTATCATGCAAAGAGTTAGGAGGAAAATACAACCTGAAATAGGAGAAGAACAATGTGGGTTTGTGGAAGGCAAGGGTACAGTAAATGCTGTGTATATACTGAGAAACATAATCGAACGTTCTATAGAAGTAAACAAAGATCTACACCTTTGCTTTATTGACTACACAAAGGCTTTTGATAAAGTGAGACATGTCAACATGATAAGGATGCTTGAAGATCTACAAATTGATGGAAAAGATCTTAGACTTGTAAAAAACATATATTGGAAACAACAAGCTGCCATAAGAGTTGATAATGAAGTAAGCCAATACCAGCCTATTAAAAGGGATGTGAGACAGGGATGTGTAATGTCTCCAGATCTGTTTTCCCTGTACAGTGAAAGTATTTTCAGAAATATTGAAGATATGGAAGGAATCAACATTGGGGGACGATGCATCAATAACATTAGATATGCAGATGATACAGTCTTGATTGCAGACAATGAACAGGACCTGCAAAATTTAGTAGATGCGATTGTTACACACAGTGAACAACTAGGGTTAGAATTAAATTGTAAAAAGACACAGATTATGGTCGTCACTAGGAAGGACGAAATACCACAATGTAATATACAAGTAAATGGGAATATTCTTCAACAAGTGAGCAGGTACAATTATCTCGGAACAGTAATAACATCTGATGGGAGATGCCTTGAAGAGATTAGAACAAGAATCGCCATGGCAAAAGTAGCCTTTAGCAAGATGAAAAACATATTGACCAATAAAAAGATGTCAATTGAAACGAGAAAAAGAGTGTTGAGATGCTACATTGAACCTGTACTTTTGTATGGATGTGAAGCGTGGACAATGAGCAGTCAGGCTGAAAAACATCTGATGGCTGTAGAGATGTGGTTTCT
The DNA here is from genome assembly GCA_014155875.1 of Cepaea nemoralis. Classification (NCBI taxonomy): domain Eukaryota; kingdom Metazoa; phylum Mollusca; class Gastropoda; order Stylommatophora; family Helicidae; genus Cepaea; species Cepaea nemoralis. Next base: position 216,835 of record JACEFZ010024314.1, on the reverse strand, counting down.
GAGGAAAATGCAAAGAATACCATGGACAGCCAGAAAGACCAATGAACAAGTCCTTCAAGAAACAAATGAAGATCGTAAATTGATTAGAGAAATTAGACGTAGACAGTCAAAATTTTTTGGGCATGTTATGAGAAGATATGGATTGGAGAATTTGGTGACAACTGCTAAGATCGAGGGGAACAGACCAAGGGGAAGACCTAGAAGCAAGTACTTGGATGGCTTGGCCTTGTGGCATGGTCGAGACAGAAACACGGAGCTGATCCACGGCTCTGGTGATCGAGTGAGATGGCAGAACATGACCGCCCACGCTTACCGGCATGGCACATGATGGATGGCTGGATGCTAAGGTATCATTTTCCGATTATTCATAATTACATTTTTTAAAACGAAAATGTATTTACATAAATATTAGAAAATTATGCAAAATAAGGCTAAGGAATAATATACTTAGGCCCCTATCAATAATTGCTTTATCAAAATCGATAAAAGCACATTTAAAGCGCAGTAATGAACTCCTTCAACACTAACTACCAATAGACGTCTATATATATATATATATATATATATATATATATATATATATATATATATATATATATATATATATGTGTGTGTGTGTGTGTGTGTGTGTGTGTGTGTGTGTGTGTGTGTGTGTTAGATTTTTTAGAATTAACAACCCTTAGATGAAAACGAAAACGAAAGTAAAAAGTGTAACCATTAACTTTACCTTCGTCAAATCAAGTTTTGCTGTGTAAGCTAAATTAGTAATATCTACATCAGTAAGTAGTTTATACAAATGTTCGAAAATGCAAAGTAGTTCTAAGCCGTTATGCAAATGTACAGTCATTCAATGACACGTCGACAAATTAGCACTATTCACAATTGTTTTCACTAGCAGACCAAAACGGAAGTGAATTTGTCGCTACGCATTAGTGCGTTACGTAGCACAAACATATCCCAGAAAAGTCAAAAAATAGCACCAAAAAACCTTGAAGAAAAATAACAAAAAATAGCAAATAAAAACTGGGTGCGGGGATATTTTACCCCCGGGTTGTGGGACCAAGGTTAAATAATGTGCGATTCAATATTACATTTGCGATTTGCTTATGCCATGCAATTACGCTACCGGGACAATATACACATTTTTCTTGAGGCTTTGTGGTGCCCCCCAAATGCTTGGTGCCCTAGGCACGTGCCTTGTTTGCCTAATGGTTAATCCATCCCTGAGCAAACCAATAGATATAAATATTATACAGGTACGTGCACCAACAACAAGCAGTAGTGACGAAGAAATACCTCACTTTTACGATGAAATAGACATGGCGATGGCTCAAATTGGATCACAGGAAATAAGAATAATACTTGGAGATTTTAATGCAACAGTAGGAAAGGAGGAAAATGGAGGATGTATTGGGGAATTCTGGTTTAGGTACAAGAAATGAAAGAGGGGAAAAGGTTAACAGAATGGGCAAATATCAATGATATGATAATTGGAAACACATGGTTTAAACACCATAAAAGACGACTGTACACATAGAAAAGCCCTGATAAGAAAATACGCAACCAAATTGACTACATACTAATTAATAAAAGATTTAGAAATGCTTTAATTAATGTAAAGACAGAGCTTGGAGCTGACTGTAATAGTGATCATGTACCACTATGTGGACAAATAAAAGTAAGATTAAAGAGAGGGGAAAAAATGGTTAAGAACATGAGACTTAATAAAGAGGTTCTGAAAATGGATAAAGAAATGCAAGAACAATACAGAGTGACTGTGAAAAATAGGTACAATGCAATAGCTAAAATACAGAGTATAAATGAACAATGGGAAATGTTAAGGGACTCCATTCATCAAACTAGCAAAGAAGTATTACCGGAGAGAGGCAAAATAGCTAAGAAAAAATGGATGAATGAAGAAATCTTAAAACTGATGGACAAAAGAAAATGACAAACAAGAATACGCTAAGATAAATAAAGACATAAAAGATACACGTGGGAAGGCTAAAGAAAGTTGGTTAAACGAACAATGCAAAAAAAAATTGAATTAAATTCCATTAAAGATACAAAAAATATGCACAGACAAATCAGTGAGCTTACAGGAAGAAAAATAAGAATAAATACAGGGTGTTTGAAATCAAAAACAGGAAAGATATTATTAGAGGAAGATGCTATAATGAAGAGGTGGAATGAGTATATAAGAGAATTATATGACGGAGAAAGGGAAGAATTAACAGAAGATAGTAACTTAGAAGGTCCACCTATTCTGAAAGAAGAAGTCGCTGACGCTATGAAACGTATGAAGAAAGGAAAAACAGCTGGGCCAGATGAAATCACAATAGAAGAATTAGAAGTATTGGGAGAATTTGGAGTAGATATATTAACCAAAATGTTGAATGATATTTACGGCAGTGGATATTTACCCAGTGATATGCTGAAATCTGTATTTATAACTATACCAAAAAGACCAGGAGCAATTGATTGTGAAGATTTTCGTACAATTAACCTAATAAACCATATCACTAAGCTTCTACTCAGAATCATAATGAGAAGAACCAAAAATAAAATAAAAATGGAAATTAGTGAAGAACAGTATGGATTTGTGGAAGGAAAGGGCACAAACAATGCAATTTATACATTACGGACACCAATAGAAAGGTCAATAGAGAAACAGAGAGACATATATTTGTGCTTCATAGATTATACTAAGGCATTTGATAAAGTAAAACATGATGAACTTATTAATATGTTGGAAGATATCAACATTGATGGAAAAGATTTAAGAATAATAAAGAATATTTACTGGAACCAAATAGCAGCAATTAAAATGGGAAATAAAGAGGGTAGTTACGAACAGATAAAGCTAGGAGTACGACAAGAGTGTGTCTTGTCACCAGATCTTTTCTCCCTGTATAGCGAAGTAATAATGAGAGAGATCAAAGAGATGCCAGGAATGCTAGTTGGAGGTTATAATATAAATAATATACGCTATGCAGATGACACAGTATTGGTGGCGGATAACTCAACAGACCTACAACAATTATTAGACGTTGTGCAGAGTGCAAGGAAAGGACTCTCCTTGAATATTAAGAAAACAGTAACAATGGTAATATCAAAGAAAATGGTGACACCAAAATGTGACATAGAAATAGAAGGGAAAATCCTTAACCAAGTGGATAATTTTAGATAACTAGGGGCATTTATAACATCAGATGGAAGATGTACAACAGAGATTAGGAGCAGAATAGGGCAGGCAAAAGCCGCATTTCAGAAAATGAAGAGTATCTTATGCCATAAGTCACTATCACTGAATGTAAGAAAGAGAGTGCTGAAATGCTAGGTAGAACCAGTTTTGCTGTATGGCAGTGAATCTTGGAATGTAAATGAACAAATTAAGAAGAAACTAGAAGCAACAGAGATGTGGTTCCTGAGACGAATGTTGCGAATTCCTTGGACTGCCAGAGTAACTAACGACGACTGCCTGAAACAGGCTAATGAAACTAGAACATTATATACAACAATAAGACAGAGACAAACATCTTTCTTCGGTCACGTGATGAGAAAAGAGGCATTGGAGAACATCGTAACAACTGGAAAGATCGAGGAGAAGAGAGGCAGAAGCAGACCAAGAGAAATGATGCTGGATGGATTGAGACGGTGGCATGGAGGAATATCAGCATCAGAGTTGATCCAGAAAACCAAAGACCGAGATCTATGGAGAGCCCTGAACGCATACGCCAGCCGGCACGGCACTTGATGATGATGACTTGTATATTACATTGTGGAACTTCGTTCTTCCTAGTGCCGACCATATCCTGTGTCTTCTTACAATTTAATTCCAATCCCAGCTGCTCACTGTGTACAACAACCGCATCTACTAATTGTTGTAGATCTTGTGCGTTGTCTGCAATCAATACTGTATCATCTGCATATCTAATGTTATTGATTCCATTTATATCTTCTACATTCGTGAAAATATTTTCATTGTATAGGGAAAAAAGATATGGAGACATTACACATCCCTGCCTAACACCTCTCTTAATAGGTTGATATTGTCCCACTTCATTATCAATCCTTATGGCAGCTTGTTGTTTCCAATATATGTTTTTTATAAATCTAATGTCTTTCCCGCCGGTCTCTGTGGCTAAGGGCTTGGAACGCGGTTTGTGAGCCCGTATACCCGGGTTCGAAACACGGCGGTGCTGGTTTTTTCGAAAAAGGTATAGGGGCCGGTCGTTAAGAAAGCAATGGCAAACTACTGAACGTAACACTTGCCTAGTACATCAACAGCAGCTGAACATGCTGGTGTTGACTGCAACGTCCCATAAGGGATACGCAACAAAGAAATTTTTTTTAAATGTCTTTCCCATCAATTTGTAGATCTGCAAGCATGTCCACCATGTTGGCATGTCTAACTTATCAAAAGCCTTTGTGTAGTCAATAAAGCAAAGATGAATATCCTTGTTTACTTCTATAGCACGTTCAATAACTGTTCGCAGCATATACACAGCATTTTCTGTACCCTTTCCTTCTACAAACCCACATTGTTCTTCCCCTATTTCGGGTTGTATTTTCTGCCTCACTCTTTGCATGATAATTCGTAGCAAAATCTTTGTGATGTTACTCATTATACTAATTGTTCTATGTTGATCACATTCCAAGGCTCCTGATTTCTTTGGGATTGCAATAAATACAGAGTTACATAATTCAGAAGGTATATCTCCAGTATCATATGTGTTGGGACGCAGAGGTGTTTCCAAGGCACAGGGCCAGGTTATATACTGGCCAAGACCTATATACGCGTCCTCGTCGAGCGTCCTGGGTAACAGGTCCCTTCGGGGTCTTGGCTAAAGTCAGTAGGATCGCCGATTCCTCCGAAGTCGGAGAGTGTCTGCCTGTACGGCGAGGAACCACCAGTCTGCACACCAATAAGCCAGACATGGGACAACGGATACTCACGCAAACCTCAGGTCCTGTATGACATCACACTGATGTTGGACAACAGGATGCCTTCATCCGACATACAGGACTTCGCGTTGGAGCTCAAGCCAACGAACACAAGCAAGCCGCGTATAATGTGTTCAGTAGTTTGGTGACTTGCTCTAGTCCAAATTCTTCTAAAGCTTAATCATTTCTGTTGTGATGTTATCTGCACCTGGGGCCTTGCCAGCTTTCATATGTTTAAGAACATTTCGAACCTCCATCTTCAACATGGAGGTCCATCATTACTAAATATAATATCATACTGTTGTTCTCTGGTATCATTATAAAGGGTTTTCACATAATCTGTCCGTACATGTAGAATCTTATCTTTTTCTGTTATGATTTTGCCATCTTTAGTGTTTGGACAGCCTGTTGATGTACTTGTTCTTTTATTAGTAAGTTCCTGAATTCTCCTGTCCATCTCGTTTCGCACATCCCTAAAATATTAATTTGGTCTCTTTCCATTTCTTGTTTTATGTTCTCTAATTTTTCGTCGTCATTTAACGTCCTAATGTTCAATGTTGCTAATTTTAATGTCTCTGTCCTTGTCTTGCGATAATCAGTCTTTAGGCAAATCATAATGTACTAGGCACTTTTAAAGAGGTAGTTTGCCGGTGCTTTCCTCTATGGCAGTAATCGTACTGGTCGTTTGACTGCAGCCATTGTCTCGCGAAACTTGAGACCATAACCAACAAATATCTGTCGGCTGCCCTCAAAATTTTATCCACCACCTGCCTTCTGTGGCTTCTTTTGAACACTTCCAATACACGAATACGAACTAACATCACATAATCCACAGGAAAACACTAAACAGCGTTTCCCCGATGAATAAACGAATCACTTCGTCGCCATTTGTACCGGTATCATATAGCTCCCTGGGTTCCAAATGTTGCTGTATGTAGCCGAGGCGCGGTGTTGGGGTGAGCGCCCAACATTGCTCAAATACCTCAATGGCTCGTGAATACATAACCTATGCAGCAAAAGTCCAACTCCTGGCCTTCACGTGGCGGACCTGTTTAAACTAACAGGAGAAGGGGCGACGGCGAGTCTCTGGCGCTGGGAAAAAAACCAGTATGCTCTAGATGTGTATGCACGTACATGCATGCGCAGACAGGTGTGTGCGCGCGTACACATCTACACTCGAGTGAGACCACAGTCTGCTCTAGCAAAGAAAGGTGCTGAAGACGGAGACAACCAGCCAAGAGGCGCACCACAGAAATCAGGATGCCACGCAATCACGCAAAATGGAATATGTCGACTACTGCTAATCGTTATGGTGCTCGCCCTGCTTTGGACCCCCAGGCAGGTGCAGTGCCGGGCCCTATGTCTCGAAAGGGTCCAACCCCAACTACTGGAGGTCCTTCTCAGATGTCCTGTGGAGCCAGGGGACATGAGAATAGGACGACTGGCCATACTAAACGAAGACTTAAAATAATGCACTGGAATGCGGAGGGAGTCAGCAACAAAAAAATAGAATTAGAAAAAAATCTTGGACCAAGAAAAAGTAAGCATATGTTGCTTGCAAGAAACTCACCTCAATGAAAATATAGCCTTCAAAATCAGAGGCTACCAGTGTTACCGATCTGACCGAAAGAACAGGCGAAAAGGTGGGATACTGACCCTTGTAAGAAATAACATCATGGCTTCCCAAATCAAAGTCTACATGGAAGGGGCTGAGTATCAGACACTTAAACTTAAGACAGGTAATACAGATCTACATCTGATCAATTACTACTGTCCAAGTCACCGCCCACAGGCACTGGACACTCTACCACTAAAAGAAAAAATGATTGTGTGTGGCGATTTCAACAGCCACTCGCAGAGCTGGGGCTATGATCACATGGACCAGAGAGGAGAGAGACTGGAAGACTGGCAGGATGAGAATAGATTCATGTTGATTAACAAGCCGTCCGACCCACATACTTTCTACTCGAGATCATGGCACTCTACAACTACACCTGACCTGGCTTTTCATTCACCAGACCTGGAGTGGAACATTACACGAACTGTTGGGAAACAACTTGGTGGCAGTGACCATCGGCCAGTCTTTCTAACCGTAGAAAATGAGCTTGTAAGTGAAAAGCAGCACCCTCTCGAGGTGGAACTACAAGAAAGCAGACTGGGCAATGTACAAGCATCGCACCAGCATACTGGTTAGAAACCTGAACACTGAGAAAGACATAAATAAAGCAGTTGAAGAGTTTGGGAAATGCATACTACAGGCAGCGCGAGAAACAGTACCAAGAGGAGCCCGTAAACAATATAAACCCTACTGGAGTAGTGAACTGGAACAGTTGCATAATGATGTTGAAGTGTGTAGAAAGCAAGCAGAGGCCACACCCAGCCAAGAGCACCACAATAAATTCCAGCATGCAAAAGCCAAATTTCAAAGGGCCAAGCTGCAGGCTAGACGGAAAAGCTGGCAGGAGAAAACAGAGTCTCTGAACTTTGAAAGAGACACAAGGAAATTGTGGAAGCTAATAAAACAGCTTAATGACGAGGGCACAGGGAGAAACTCAAAAATTGCACTACATAAAGATGGAAAAATCTTAACAAGAAAGCAAGCAGCTGACCATTTTGCGGACTCGTTCGCACAAGATAGCAATATCAAACTTAGTCCAGAGAAACAACAAGAGATTCGAGAGAAACGACAACATACAGGACAGAAGGAAATAGTACATGAGGTTCTGGAGGCACCCATCACAATCAGCGAACTGGAGCTAGCCATATCAAAACTGAAAATGAGAAAGTCACCAGGAGCTGATGGTATCTCCAATGAAATGATCAGGAACCTAGGAACAGAGGCCAAAACAAAGCTGTTGCAGATCTTCAATAACAGCTGGACCTTAGGCAGTGTTCCACAAGCCTGGAGAGAAGCAATCATGATACCCCTCCTAAAATCAGGGAAAGATGGTTCCATTGCCTCTAGCTACAGACCAATTAGCCTCACCAGCTGTCTCTGCAAAACACTGGAGCGCATCATCAATCACAGACTGCAGTGGTACATTGAAAGTAAAAACATCCTTGTGCCACAGCAGGCTGGCTTTAGGCAGTGCTACTCTACGGAAGATCAGACAACCTACCTCTCTCAAGAAATTGAGGATGCATTCCAAGAGAAGAAGCTGGTGCTTGCGGCATGGATAGATCTGAAGAAAGCCTTTGACAAAGTCTGGAAAGAAGGTCTGATGAAGAAACTGAGAAACTGCAAAGTCAATGGAAGAATGTACAAATGGGTGAAAGCATACTTGCACAACAGAAGAGCCCGAGTACAGATAGACGGACTCAAGAGCAAGAAAGTACTACTGCGTCACGGTGTCCCCCAGGGCGGAGTCTTGTCCCCCACACTTTTTCTAATCTTCATCAATGATCTTGTTGCTCACCTACCGCATGGAATTAAAGCGGCAATGTACGCCGATGACCTGGTTCTATGGAGCACAAATGAATATGCATCAGTGGCCACCAGATTGCTACAAAGAGCTGTAGATACATTTGCTGCATGGGCAAATAGATGGTGTGTCAGCATAAACACTGACAAGTGCAGCACAACCCTATTTACCCTCTCTCCAAAACAAAAGGCAGGGATCATCCAGATAAATGGAACACCCCTAAGAGAAGATAAAGAACCAACATACCTTGGAGTAACATTTGATGGCAAGCTGACATGGAGAAAGCACATCAACAAAGCAGCAGCAAAAGCCAGAAGGAAAATAGCCATCCTGAGAAAGCTAAGTGGAACCACATGGGAGCCAGTGCGAAAATACTTAGCAAAGTTTACCAACAGAGCATACGACCACACCTGGAATATGGGTCAACTGCGTGGTGTTCAGCATCAAATACCACACTACAAGAGCTGGACAAGGTGCAAAATCAAGCACTTAGAGTCACCACAGGAGGGATGAGATCAACCCCTATAGTGGAAATGGAGAAGATGGGGAGGACACAGGCACTGAGTGAGCGCAGAGATACGAAAACGCTAATACAAGCAGAAAAGTTCCTCAGCTTGCCAGGCCACCCTATGAAGAACAGATTTGAAAACCTAGCTATGGGGCGGTTGAAAAGAAGTAGTTTTATCCACCAGGCCAAACGACTCTGCAGAGAAACCACTGATCTGCCCACAGTTGGTATCCCCCTAACAACTATTCCAGAGCGAACTCCATGGAAAGATGAGCATAGACTATCGTTACAAATCCAGACAAAAGTGAGAGGAATATTTGACAAGGAAGAACAGAACAGTGTGCAGCGCAGAACAGCCACTCTCAGCTTCCTTGATGAAGAATACCCACAGGACCTCTGGATCCGAGTCTACACAGATGGGTCAGCACAAAATGCTGTTCGAAATGGAGGAGCGGGAGTGTACATAGAATACCCAAATAATACTAGGGACACAGCCAGAGTACCGACAGGAAAGTACTGCCATAACTATGATGCCGAAATTGAGGCAATCAAGATAGCAACAGAGAAATTACTAAATAACAGCAATGGTACTCAACCTGTGGTGCTACTAACAGATGCAAAATCAGTACTCGAGGCGCTCCTCTCTGGGAAATTGCCAGTACTAAGGACACTACTTTCTGAACTTAGCAGTCAGCATAAAGTCACCATACAGTGGATACCATCCCACTGTGGAGTACCCGGAAACGACAGAGCTGATCAATTGGCTAAGGAAGGAGCCAAAGAGGAACAGCCTGATGTGCCCGTTACATACCACCAAAAGAAAAGAATGATCAAATCAGTCAGAAAGCCACCAAAACCTGCTCAAGATGACTACCACATTATGGACAGACCAGAACAAGTCATTATTCTGCGCCTCAGAACAGGACACAATAGATTACGCAACCACATGTATACAAAATTCAAGATTGGTGAAACAGCCATGTGCACATGTGGATTGGCGTCGCAGACAGCAGAGCACATACTCCAAGACTGCCCAAAATATAACATATCTAGGCAAACCTTCTGGCCTAGAGAGACGACAGTGGAAGATAAACTCTATGGACCACTGTGTGAACTGAAAAAAACAGTTCAATTCATGCAAGAGACGACATTGCAGATATAGACATATTTCAAGCGAACGAAAGAAGAAGAAGAATATAGCTCCCTGTTTATATCATCTCTTACATTTCTCATTATATTTTCGGCATACAGGTTAAACAAATAGGAGGACAGCACACACCCCTGACGACTCCTTGTTTGATGTCAAACCAATCTGATATCTCGCCATCTATTCTAACCGCTGCTTTGTTGGTCTAGATACAGCATTCTTATGAGTTGTATTACTTGTGGTGGAAAGCCCATATTCCTCATGATTTCCAAAAGTTTCTGATGTTGCACACAGTCAAATGCCTTTGAATAATCCACAAAACATGAGAATTATTTATATTAAATTCTCCGCACTTCTCTATTATTAAACGCATATTGAGAATGTGATCTCTTATTCCTCTTCCTTGTCTAAATCCAGCTTGAACCACGTTAATTTCTTCTTCCATTTTCTTACGAAGTCTTCCCATTCTATTTTTTTTTTTTTATTATGAGAATTCCTCCTCCTCCATTATCTATTGAATTTTTGGCTGATCCATCTGTATATACATGGGTCCAATTGCTACTTGGGTAATGTTCTTTTATGTAGTTTAGAGTAACTTTTCTTCTTTCTGTTTCATTCTGAGTGTTCTTTTTCTCAATACCAGGAATGTTTTCTATCATCTCAGGCAGTTGCTGCTGTCTCCAAGTTGAGAACTTGTGCGCATTGTAAATAGGTTTGGCTGTTGATATTTTAAGTTTGCGATCTGCCCTTATCTTTCTTTTTGCAGTTTCTACAATGTTGCTACGTTTCAGTCTTCCCTTTCCAAAACCATTAAACCTTTTATTCGTAAGGTGGTCTCTCAATCTTCTAAATGTTTCTGCTGGTTGCTAGGCTCTACTATCTCTTCTATCCTGCATGGATTGTAAACAAGTGATCTTTTCTAGTTCGTTAATAGGCGTTGTCTTCAGGCTTCCATTTATGATCCGCATTCCTTGATTTTTGGACTCTACTTATTCTTTTAAAGTTTTACTTAGTTGCTGTTGCCCATACTGTCGTCCAGTGTATAACTTCTTGAAAACTTTCTCATCTGCTCCCCACGTTGTACCAGCAAGTGTTTTTTTTTAAAATGATTGCCATTTTTTGCCTTGCTCAATTTTTCTCAATCTGTCAGGTGACGATCAAAGGTGACTCCTAGATAGTTTGGATTTTCTTCATGGTGCAATATTTTTTTCCATTCAATACCAGTTTAGGTTGCTAAGTTTTATTTAAGAGGGAGAACATTATGCTTGTTGTTTTCTCCTCACTTATCTTCACTGGCCATGATTTTGACCAGTCCTCCAGCGCTAATAAGGCTTGCTGCATTCTACTGTTAGCTGTACTAATATATTTTTTTCAGATTTCCATATGGCTAGGTCATCTGCAAAGAAGGATGTGTACTCTGGTTGACAATTTTGGTGTTATATCATTTATATATGTTAGGAGGGTCTGTTCAAGGCACTAAAGAAGATTGGCTGCCCACCGACTCTTCTGTCCATTGTGGAATCGTTCCACACAGGCATGAAGGGTATAATCAAGTTTGATGGTGCAACTTCTGAAGAATTTGAAATCAAGAGTGGAGTTAAGCAAGGTTGTGTACTAGCTCCCACCCTCTTTGAAATATACTTTTCACTTCTACTGAAATATGCATTTCGGGATCAGGATGGTGGTATATACATTCACTCACGCTCAGATGGCGGCCTCTACAATGCTCAGAGATTGAAGGCTAAGACCAAAATTAGGAGGGTACTGATCAGAGAGTTGCTTTTTGCAGATGATGCTGCAGTTACGACCCACTCTGAGGAAGAATTGCAATGTCTACTATCTGCATTCTCCAATGCTTGTTCTGAATTTGGTTTAACAATTAGCAAAAAGAAGACACAGATTATGTCACAAGGTGCACATGGGGTACCATCAATCTTTATTGACGACGCCGAATTAGAAATAGTAGACCATTTTACATATCTAGGATCAGTGGTAAATAGCAAATTATCCCTAGATCAGGAAATCAACATCCGGATTGGTAAGGCAGCAACAACAATGAACAGGTTAAGAAAAAGAGTATGGGAGAACAGGAAGCTTACTGCCAAAACAAAAGTCCTTGTCTATCAAGCATGTGTCCTTAGTACTCTTCTCTATGGCAGTGAAACCTGGACAACTTACTCACACCAAGAGAACAATTTAAACAGCTTTCATATGCGGTGTCTGCGAAGAATTCTTGGTATTAAGTGGCAAGACAAAATCACAAATACTGAAGTATTGGAAAGATCAGGTTGTGTGACAGTTTATTCCATGCTCAGTCTTCGTAGACTTAGATGGATAGGACATCTTAGGAGGATGGATGATGGTAGAATACCAAAGGATATCTTTTTTGGTGAATTACAGATGGGTAAGAGATCTCAGGGTCGGCCTCTACTACGATACAAAGATGTGTGTAAGCGGGACATGATTGATACAGGCATTGATAATGCACATTGGGAGCAAGTCGCCGCTGAACGTGTTGCATGGAGGGCAAATATCAGAAATGGAATAAAGTCAAAGGAGAAAATTATTGCAGAAAAGTCACACACCAAGCGTTTGAGACGTAAGATGGTGCATGATGGTGGAAATGACCACGTGTTCACATGCACCCACTGTGAACGGACATTTACAGCGCAAATTGGCCTTATCAGTCACACTCGCTACCGCCATAGTTAAAAGTTATTATGCCTTTTTAAAGCACAAACTATCGTCTGTCAAGACGGCAAGGTGCCAATGAATGAAATGAATATGTTAGGAACAATGTTGGTGGAAGTATTCCTCCTTGGGGAACACCTTGCTCCAACAGCATTTTTTTTGTTGTTGCTGGTTTGCCCTTGTACTTTTTTTCCTGGCAGTTCTGTTCTCAGGGTAGTTGCTGATCCATGTGTACATTTCCCCAAGGTGGCCAGAGGAAACGCTTTAAAGACACTCTGAAAATCTCTCTGAATGCTTTTGGAATTCATCATGACACCCGGGAGACTGCAGCCAGAGACCGAAATTCGTGGCGTGCATCATTACACAAGGGTGCAGTCATGTGTGAGGCAACCAGGACTGCAAGACCTGTAAAGAAAAGGCAGGACAGAAAAACCACTGCAGGAAATCCTCCTCCAGAAACGTCAAGCATTCTTTGTCCACATTGTCAAAGAACATTTCGAGCCAAAATAGGCCTTATCAGCCATCTTAGAACCCACGGCTCCATACTTTCAACCCCACTGGATGAAATGAATGGTCATCATCATTCTTGATAGACAAACAACAGTAAACACATTTACCCACCAACCTGCATTTTTTGCAGTTTTACTTTTAGTCCTTCCTTCCATACTTTATCAAATGTTTTTTCTAAATCTATCTAGACCGCTAGTGTGTGCTTTTTGCTCTTGGAAGGCATCCTCTATTTCCTGGGCTATATAGATTATTTGATCTTCAGTTGATCTGTATTTTCTTAATCCTGCTTGGTGTAACGTTAAGAGTTGGTTTTCTTCCAGATACCATGTTAGTCTGCCATTGATAATGCGTTCCATTAATTTTCCTAAACAGCTAAGTATACTGATAGATTGATAACCATTTGGTTCTTCCAGGTCTTTTCCTTTCTTTCGGACTGGTATATCATCATTTCATGCCTATGGGACTATTCCTCTCTTCCTGCTTTATTTCAATTTAGGAGTCTTATTCTAGAAAACCTGGTATTCAGGAACGACATCGTAGCGCTCCAGGTAACGAGACTGGGCGATCAGGTACTCCAAATTGCCGGCTTCAATTGCTTCTATAACAGGCGACATCTGGAAATGGCGATTCTCATTCGCGACAACATGGTGGCGTCAGAGCTAAACATGTACAGTTGGGACAATGACGACATATAAATACAGGCGGTAAGAGTTCCATCCGGTCTACCATTCGTATTGGTTAATGTTTATGCCCGTAACGCGAGTGTGGATTCCCAGAAGTGGCAGTGCTTATTAAGTGACATATTATAGTATGTCCACATTTGTTTGCCTCAATATAAACATCCATATCTCAGTAACCATCTGAGGGAAAATTATGAGATTTAGTATATAACCTTATCATTATGTCCACCCAACAAAAAATGTTTGTTCTGGAGATTTTACAGCAGATTTCAAAGTTTGTTTATATGCGGTATATAATTTACGAGTCTGAGATGAAATTCATAATTTTAAATGTATTACAGCGTAGCCAGACAATCAGCGCTCAATGTTGAACATTTTCACGGGATTGGCCTTATGCCAACTACCCGCGTTGTTTTAAACTTGGACTGTTCAGGGGTGTCTCAAAATGTGGGTTATTTCATGAAACCTGATTAATATGTGTTTTTTTTTAAACATCTTACCACTTATCGCTAACATTGAAATGTGTGAATATTTTTCAATGGGATTGAATGCGAAATTATGTATACTATTACAAATTCCGAAAAAAGAACAGTGCATGCATTGCCTTTGAGTAAACGGTAATTTCGTCGATGGGTGCAAGAATCTGGAATTAAACCACCATGCAATAACCAAACGGTAGGTAGAAAGGTTATTGTAGACAGCTTTGTCATAAGGCGAGCTATTATAAAAATGCTTTAAAACGTCGCTTAAAATTTGATAGGGTCGACTTCATTGCACCGGGTTCTATCCCATATGGCTCGGTCTCTTTCCGCAACGTGGAAAGCATCGCACAAAGCACGAACTCCGCAGCTCTAGCGACGACCCACAGAAGTCTCCAAAAAATTTAACTTGTGAACCGAAGGATGCGGCCCGGAATCGAACCCATGACCTTTGGATCCCGAGTCAAAAGGCTTGACTACTTCGCCACGGAGACTCCTAAAATTATAAAAATTTTGGATTTTATATTCAGGATTATCCAGCATTATAAAAATTCTGGATGCCAAAGAAACAGTGACTGTAAGAAAACTTAGGGTTTGGTTCAGAAAGAACAATAACATAAAGCTATCCAAAACAACTTTGTGGAAAATTATAAGGACATTATCTTCCCTTTTTGAAAGTACAAGGGCGGTAGAAATATTCTTTGCGAGCAACCGCATGTAGGAGCCTTGAGAAGCAGATGTTTTTTTTTGTTTTTTTTTTTTGCATATACTTTACAGGACATCGCTGTCAACACCGACCTACGTGAAAAAAGGGAAATGCGCAAAGAAAATTATGACATAGTGTATTTGGATGAGACGTGGATCAATGCGCACCACACAAGTGAAAAGGAATGGCAATCAATGGATGGAAAGATAAAGCGTTATGTGCCCAGTAGTAAAGGACAGCTAGTGTTTATTCTATGATTATTGTTATTGTCCTTTGGTATTTGTCTATACCTAGGCTGACCTGACCTGTTAGTCGGGTCTTAGTCAGATATGACTGAGCTAACCTATGACAGTAGACGGTACTACCTGCTTTCTGTCAGCGCCGAATGTTGGGCGGCGCTTACCAAACCCGACACCCCACATTGTGCTAACGGCTTCGGGCGGAAGAGACCGATTGGGAGGGTACAAGCCTTATCCTGGTGCGAGGAAATGCAACCCAAAGACAAAATAGTCATGGCAGGGCAGACCAGGCTCTAAGCCTTGGCTGGCAGCTGGTCTAGGATCGAAGATCCGACAGGCGGACAGTTAGAGCATTGCTTTGCTGATCTGGCAGCTTCTGCAGTTTGTCTTGTTCCAGATGTATAGGTGTTAACTTTCCTCTGGAGTGAACTAGGCAGGCCGAGAGAGGGATCATGCTGCATGGGCAACACATGGTTTCTTTATTTTAGCCCAGGCTTTGTGCTATGGAGAGGCAATAACTCCATCCCTGGTCTTAAACAACTATAGGGGTATCTCACTTCTGTGTATTGTTGGGAAAGTATTTGCCAGAATTGTTCTGCGCAGACTTCAAGTCCTGGGAGATCAATTCTACCCCGAATCACAGTGCGGCTTCCGTCATAACCGGTCTACCATTGATATGATATTCTCATTGCGACAGATGCAAGAAAAATGCCGGGAACAAATTCAACCACTGTTTCTTGCCTTCATCGACCTCACAAAGGCATTCGATTTGGTCAGTCGTGAGGGTCTGTTCAAAGCACTAAAGACGATTGGCTGCCCACCAACTCTTCTGTCCATTGTGGAATCGTTCCACACAGGCATGAAGGGTATAATCAAGTTTGATGGCTCAACTTCAGAAGAGTTTGAAATCAAGAGTGGAGTTAAGCAAGGTTGTGTACTATCCCCCACCCTCTTTGGGATATACTTTTCACTTCTACTGAAATATGCCTTTCGTGATCAGGATGACGGTATATACATTCACTCACGCTCAGATGGTGGCCTCTATAATACTCAGAGATTGAAGGCTAAGGCCAAAATTAGGAGGGTACTAATCAGAGAGTTGCTTTTTGCGGATGATGCTGCGATTACGACCCACTCTGAGGAAGAATTACAACATCTACTATCTGCATTCTCCAATGCTTGTTCTGAATTTGGTTTAACAATTAGCAAAAAGAAGACACAGATTATGTCACAAGGTGCACATGGTGTACCATCAATCTTTATTGACGACGCCGAACTGGAGATAGTAGACCATTTTACATATCTAGGATCAGAGGTAAATAGCAAATTATCCCTCGATTAGGAAATCAACATCAGGATTGGCAAGGCAGCAATAACAATGAACATGTTAGCAAAAAGAGTCTGGGAGAACAGGAAGCTTACTGTCAAAACAAAAGTCCTCGTCTACCAATCCTGTGTCCTTAGTACTCTTCTTTATGGCAGTGAAACCTGGACAACTTACTCACGCCAAGAGAAACATTTAAACAGCTTTCATACGCGGTGTCTGCGAAGAATACTTGGTAATAAATGGCAAGACAAAATCACAAATACTGAAGTATTGGAAAGATCAGGTTGTGTGACGGTGTATTCCATGCTCAGTTTTCGTAGACTTAGATGGATAGGACATGTTAGGAGGATGGATGATGGTAGGATACCAACGGACATCTTCTTTGGTGAATTACAGACGGGTAGGAGATCACAGGGTCGGCCTCTACTACGATACAAAGATGTGTGTAAGCGGGACATGATTGATACAGGCATAGATAATGCACATTGGGAGAAAGTCGCCGCTGAACGTGTTGCATGGAGGGCAACTATCAGAAATGGAATAAAGACAAAGGAGAAAATGATTGCAGATAAAGCACACACAGAGCGTGAGAGACGTAACATGGTGCACAATGGTTTGATAAACTTGATTTATTAGCTCACAGGGTCGGTAATGGTATTATAATAATGCCTGATCATCCGGGCTTACAAGCCGGGACCAGTAGCTGTGCCAGACTCCCATGCATTACCGTGAACGCACGCCCACAATACACTGAGAAAGTTTAGCACCATATACCATATACCACTTGTGGGTAATGTCTGTACCATTACACCTCTGCTTCCAACACAATCATTGGCCAATGTGCCAATGCGCAGACAATAGCATAACACTTCATATTGGTAGGTTTGCATATGACAAATCAATATATCAAACATCCAATACACATAAACATATTGATTAAACTAGACATATTATGATATTTTAAAATCATAGCATAATGCACTAGTTAGTTGTATGTATACGAAATGAGACGTATATACACAAAAAGAATATGTACGAAGCATATTACTAGCATCGTATATTCATATGAAATTACACATACATACATCCAACATATCCATAAACATTATATTACTTCAAAGATGGACATCTAATGATACTCAACATAATAGCATCAGGCATTATTAATGAGTACTAATATTGTATAGCTACAAAATGAGCTATACAACAAGTCTAATTGAAGTGACCACACAGACCAGCCATATTTGCTGAGCTGCCCGGTTTAATCACCACTTAGTTACTGCTGTTGTAAGAATTAAATAAATAGTCAGTTGACTATAATCTGTACAACAAATGCACACACCAAGAAGAGACTAGTCTAGTTTAGAAAGAGATGGCAAGCATCTGCTACGACACCTCAAGTATATCTAGACAAGACCTGCCTTCCATAAGTTTCTACTTCTCAGAAGAGTAACACTTAAAGCACAATTATATTGAACACAGAACTTAGAAAAAACACTCAAGTAACCTATGCCAAAGATAGTTCTTGAAATAACCTAGATCAGATATAGAATGAAAATCGGTCCATCCATCTAAGAAACTAAGAGACTTACTAAGGGACTAGTTACTAAGAAATCCTTCCTAGAAACCAACATAATAATCATGCATATGACTACAGACATTGAGCTGGCTGCCTACCTGTTCTGAAGTCAGACTTAATCTAAAGGGAAAAGGTCTATCGCGGGTTTTTATACCTAGCCTAGCAGTAGACACTTATCTCCCAGGAATTCCATTCATAAATTCTTCTTATCTCCCCCTGACGTTAATTGCAATTAACACTGCAACCTGGCCATCACACCTTGCTCCTCTCTGTCTGGTACAAAGTCTACAGGACCAGTGTTAATTGCCTTATCAGATCTGTTTTCACACATTCCTGAATCTGCCAGTCAGAGTGGACGGGGCTTGTTTACCGCCCTGGGGCTATTATCTCCATCTGGCGTTAATTGCCTTTATTCAACCAATGGCCCAGTTCATTGTTGATTCAGCCAGGGTCTACCTGGACGAGAAGGTGCCAATGTGTCTGTGTGGTGTCATAGCCCGTCTGGGTCAGCAGTTTTCCAAGGTGTAGACTAATTTAAATTATCTAGTTGTGTCCATCTCAAGTATCCCATTTTACTTGCCATCTGCAAGCTTACCTCATGGCTAGAGGCTTTTTGTGAATAATCTTACCTCACGACTAGATAGCCGTGGTGTAGCGTGATTAATTCATTCTTTCTCAATTTGGCCTCTCAAATTTGGAGACCGAGAAAAATATTCTGGGATGTTAAGGCGGCATTCCATGACAGCAACCGAGAGCAATCATCAACCTACTTGAATCGTCCGACACAGATTAAGGTCTGAGCAGATCGCAGACCTTAATCTACGTACACTTACTGGGATATTTTGCTCCAACTATTCAGACGAATTGCAGGCCCTAAACATTACAGCATCAGCATAATGTCAATAGCAACAGTTTGTATTCCACAGTGATGAATTTTCAATTCCGCAAGCCCTCAGCGGTGACAAACAACTGTATTGAGAAAAAAAATACACACACACACACACACACACACACACACACACACACACACACACACACACACACACACACAACGCATTGAATACCAACAGAAGAGTAATATTGCGGTGGAAACTTACATATTGTGGCATAACAAGAGACGTGAGAGCAAACACGTTATCAAATTAGGGGACAACACACGTGCATACGAATCAATCTATAAACTTCAATGAAAAGAGGACCAACATCTTGGTCGTTAAGAAGAAAGCCCACTACAGAGATACTGACAACTATTTTCATAGTGCAAATCAGGTAATCATGTTCCGTCTCTGAACGGTAAACAGCACAGTAGACAATCTTTCACGAAGACTCGAAGCGGGTCTGTCACCCATATGTACGTGTGAACAAACTACACAGACAGCTGAACAGATCCTTAAAAATGGAAACATGATGACTAAATTGCGGTATCATTTCTGGTCGCTATGTACGCACATTAACGCACAGCTAATTGGAAGCTTTCACGAACTCAATATAAAAAGCTAACATGAATACTTGTGTACACTTTATTAACCAGCAGCTGAAGAAACAAGAAGGAAATGAAAAATATGGTAAGAAATATATTCCTTCTACTTTTCTGGTAATTTAAAAATTATTTACCCCATGTCTCTGTAAATTCTCTGTCTTTTCTTTACTAATATTACACATTGCACCCCTCTCGGGATTCTCCGTGGTGAAGTGATCAAGCCGTCTGACTCGGGCTCCGAAGGTTGTATGTTCGATTCCGGGCCGCTTCCTTCGTTTCACGGGTGCATTTTTTCGGAGACTCCCGAGGGTCGTCACTGGAGCTACGGAGTTCGTGCTTTGTGCTACGCTTTCCGCGCTGCGGAAAGAAACTGAGCCATATGGGATAAAAACCCGGTGCAATGCAGCCGACCCTGTCGACTTTTAAGCTAGTTCTTTCATTGCACCCACTCCCATACGAATCCGGATACGCTTTCATTACTGTAAACATAAATCTTTTAGCGAGAAATCACTAGTTTTTCAGCAAAACATCAAAGAAATGTCGCCGCTTTGGATGATTTAAGTTGTTTTTGGACCTATCAAAGACATATTCATTGGGTGGGGGTAAATATAAAAAGGCTGGAAAATTTTCATATCGATGCAACAGACAGTTTTCAAAATAATTGATCGTGAATGAAGGCATTCTTTGTGGGACATACTAAAGTTCACGAGAGAAATGTTATTTTCTGTGGAGATTTCAACGCTAAAGGCAGATAATGGGGAAACATTTCCTCCAACATACAGGGCAGGGATGGGGTGTGGGGGGGGGGGCCTCGAGACTGCACTTGAAACCATTGACCTGGTTTGTCTCAACAATGGCTGTGTCACCAGGACAGCAAACAGCCCAGGTGATGAGGACAGTGTTATTGATCTGGCGTTGGTTTCTGCTTCACTCACTACAGTGTGTAAATGGGGTGTCCTAGGGTACCACGGCAGCGACCACCACGCTTGCAGCATATTGGTGGAGAATGGCAGAACCAGGCAGCACAAGTCAACGGTCAAGACCTTTCCAGGATGACAGTACAGTGCAAGATGTGGTGGGTAAAATAAGGCGCGACAGGGCAGAAAGCTTCAGGGCAGGAAAAAAAAAGCTGGGAGCAGTCACCGTTGTGGAATTTTGAGGTGGAGAAAGCCTGGGTGGATAAGCGTAGTGCTGTAAAGTAATGGCAAAACTCCAAGAAGAACAGAGTTGCCTATCCCAGTCCCTGCATGCACTTAGAAAGAGAGATGCACACAAAAGTAAGCTACTTCAAAAAAAAAAAAAAACTGGTTAAGGTGGTTAAAAGTGAACAATGAGCAGAGGTATGTCAAAGAGTAAGCACAGACAAGTCACTTAAATTGTTCTGGCGACTACATAAAAGCATGAGTGAGGTAGTCAAACAGCAACAATTCACCTAAACGAACATCCCTTGAAACAAGTAAAGAGCTTCAAGTACCTAGGAAGTATAATATCATCAAATGGCAGATCAGAAGACGAGATCGAAAATAGGTGCAATAAGGCAAATCAACTCATTGGACAAATGGCACCAATACTAAAGAACAAACATTTATCAATAACTGCTAAGAAAGCACTTTACAACACAATCTTCCTACCAACTCTGTGCTACCAATGCCAAACCTGGACAATGACAGAAAAAGAGAAAAGAAAAATCACAACAACAGAAATGAGGTTTCTGAGAAGAATACTCAACGTATCAAGAAGAGATAAGATCAGAAATGAAGAAATCAGGACTAAAGTAGGGGTTAAAGCTAATCTAGATTTTATTAGAAAGCAGCAAGTCAAATGGTTTGGCCATGCAAGTAGGCTACCAGTCAAAAGCATGCCACAACAAGCAATGATGTACAGACCAGATGGAAACAGAGGAAGAGGCCGACCACGTAAACGCTGGACGGAGGGAATAACAGAATCCATGGGAATGTCGATATACGAAGCCCATAACCGGGCACTCTCACGAAGTTTATACTTCACCTCGACACCGCAAGGTACAAGAGGAACATGATGAGATGAGATGAGATGAGATGAGGTAGTCAAGAATAAGAGAATTTCTGACTTCCAAGATGCTGACCTCATCTGGCAGAGGACAAGGGCAAAGCCCTCTTCAAACGCTATCTAGAGTAGCCAGACAAACATAAGAGGTCGAAATCTTGCCAAGGTGGTCACCTCAGACAGGTGCAAGGCCCAGAACATTTCGGATGAAGACACAGTGATAGTGAAAGAAATCAAGGCTATGCTTCGACGATTAAAAAAAAAAAAACAGCGCTCCAGGGCCAGATGGCATAAGATACTTCTTCTTCTTCTTCTTTGCGTTCATCCGGAGTGTTTTTTCAGATGTGATTGCGGTGTGTCTAGTTAGGCACCCTTGGGTCGAAACCCTCAGGCCAACACATCCGACTTTTAGCATGCTGTTTTGACTAGGTTAGCATTCCTGGGAGACTCTCACTTTTGTGGTACCGTCTCACATCCCAGCTGGTCAAGCTGGAACAGTCGAAGACTTCGGTCATCCCTCAAGGAAAGGCAGGGACAGTCCATAGCATTTTCCGCCATCCAAGGATGGCTTCCATAGTTGCAGGGCCGACACATAGCGCCCTGGTGCTGGGCTCACCGAGGGAATCGTCACGTCCTGCTCATGGCTGCTTTAAATCCTCACTTCAATATATTGGGCATTTCGTTCGCCATGGGCCGTTCCCGCACAAACCAGACTGGTCTGCAGATGGTATCCACTCAGCGAGTTTTCGGTTCAGACATGTGCTTGTCTTTGTGCCCATCAGAGCTGTTCCAGGCACGACGGACATTCGGAAAACTACCTAATCAGAGCTGTACCGAACAAGAGCAGCATTCGGAGACTAGGTAGTCAGAGCTGTTCCTAGCACGAAAGAAATTTCACGCTGACGTTTTTTGCGCTGTGCCTGATTTATTTGCACCCGTAGGCCAGCACATCCTTACTTCAGCAGGCTTTTTTACGGGTTAGCCTTCCCGGGGCATAAGATACGACGACATCAATATGTGTACCGACAACCAGCTAGAGAAACTAGCAGACATGTACAGCAACAGTATAGGGAGTGCTAGCATCAAGGAGGAGTGGTTACACAGCTATCTGATTCCCTTGCCGAAGCCTGGCAAAGACCACACAAAAATGCAGGGATATCGTGTAATAACCATGCAAAATACAACTAGGCAAGCTGCTGGAGAAGTTAACTGTCAGAAAAATATCAAGCCAGCTAGAGAGACAAGGTGTTTTCCCACCTACCCTGAGAGGGTACCGTCCCAAAAGAGAAACCAGGACCAATGCAGCAGTTTTTACCCATGATGTTTATCAAGGTTTCCACCCAGCATTGAAACCTTTGCTGCAGCGATTGATCTTGAGGACGCGTACAGCAGATACCATTGGATTTTTTAATGCTTCAGCTTCTTGAACTCAAGATAAGTCCGTTCCTCCTTAGTTGGATCGCTGCAGCCTTCTTCCAACGGAAAGTAGTATTCAGATGTGGCAGTTGGACTTCGGAACCAACAACAATATATCCTGGCCTACCACAGATCACTAGTATCTCCGGTGCTGTTCAACGCCTACACTGTGAGAATCACCAGCGAGCAGATCACTGGACCTGGGAGAACATTGTCATATGCCGACGATGTTTTAGTGTATCGTCAGGGTAAGGATAGAGATCAGGTTGCTTGTGGAACTACAGACCGAACTCAATCGCATAAGTACTTGGTGTGCTGGAAGCTGGAGCAATGGTCAACCCAACAAAGGCAACAGTGACATGGTTCTCGTTGAATAATCATATTGTCAACACTCCAACACCAACTGTAAATCTGTGTTCAGAGACTGTGGAAAGAACGCAGGCAATGAATTACCTGGGGATACGTTTTGATCGAAGCCTTGCTTATAATGAGCACATAGACCAGGTGATAACAAAGGCCACGCGGGGTTTGGCTGCGATGCGGATGATGGCGGCAGTAAACTGTGAGCAACGCCATCTATATCTTCTGTATGAGGGGCTGTTTTTGAGTATGCGACGGCGATCCTGACTCTCAGCCGTAAGAAGATAGAAAGGATGGAAAGGATACAGCATTGGATGTACAAGAGATACAGGTACCTTCTTGGTTTTCCAACCATTGAAGACAGAATACAAATTTGCAGAGCACATGCCTACCTCAGAATTAACGCAAACACACAACATCCACTACATAGTGAAATTATGAAGGTGAAGGACAGCAGGTTAAAAAGAGGAAATAATTGGGGAACTCGCTGAGGCCGCTGAGACAGTTACAAAATAAATAAACACACAAAGTATTGTTTGGCGCTCACAGAAGGTGAAGACAGAAGTAGAGACTAGAGGAGCACTAGACAACGTACAATTTGAAAGCTATAGTTACCGACCAGGATTTGAACCTGTTACCTCTAATTGGCGGCAGCGCCTCGCTGCAGAAATAAGTGTACTTCGACGTATGACTAACTAGACACTAAAATAAACTGTCTTCATTAGTCATGTCTATCATACACATGAATCTACAACTAGGTGACTAATGAAGACAGTTTTTTTTTTTTTTTTGAGTGTCTAGTTGGATATGCGTCGAAGTACACTTGTTCCTGCAGCGAGGCGCTGCCTCTATTTGGAGGTGACAGGTTCGAATCCCGGTCGGTAACTATAGCTTTCAAATTTTATATTGTCTAGTGCGTCCTTTAGTCTCTATTTCCTTCTTCTCCTTCTGTGAGCGCCTAACAATACTTTGTGTGTTTATTTATGTAACTGTCTCAGCGGCTCAACGGGTTCCCTAATTATTTCCTGGGTAATACGTGTGTAGCATTAAAACCGACCAATCATTTCTCTTTTTTAAATGTGTGTTAATACTCGACACAGCATTACGTCCGATATTAATACTCGACACAGCATTACGTCCGATGTGTTTGTGTGTTTGTTATTTGATCTATTCTGGTTTAATATAAATTATGAGACCAATGGTGCTATCTCACTGGTTTGATACGAGTTATGTCCGTATTCCGTAATTATAGGTTCATATGTATGATAGACATGACTAATGAAGACACTTTTTTTTTGGAGTGTCTATTTGGTCATGCGTCGAAGTACACTTGTTCCTGCAGCGAGGCGCTGCCACCATTTGGGGGTGACAAGTTCGAATCTCGGTCGGTAACTCTAGCTTTCAAATTTTATGTTGTCTAGTGCGTCCTCTAGTCTCTACTTCCTTCTTCTCCTTCTGTGAGCGAGTAACAATACTTTGCAGGTTAAAAAGAGGAAGGTCGTGGATGGGTCAAGCCGAAGACATTCTTCAACAGGTGTGTTCACTTGAGGACTTAGAACCTGGCGAGGAGAGGGTACAAGTGCCAACAGATTTATGTACGTCCTTTTCAGTTTGCATCCAACTAGACAGAAAATGCAGACAAGAAAATCCGGCTGCCGTGGAGGCGGAAGTACAAGCTTTGATTTTCGAGAATTCGTTAGACGGTGTTGCTGTAATTTACACAGATGGGTCGGTCGTCAGACGCGTGAGAAGCTCATGGGCCTTTACGGCTCAGGCAGGAGGGAGAATTGTGAAGGAGGACTCTGGTGCTTTTGTTGAGATCACAAGTCGCCTGACTATGGAAGTCATGACAGTAAGTAAAGCAATAACATGGCTCGAGACACAGACATTCACTAAGGCATGTTTCCTTAGCGACTCAATTAGCATGCTCAAGAGGATAGAGATGGGGTGGATCCGAAGAGAGTGGTTGCTGTCTCTGGAGTGGTCTCGGCTGGCAAAGATTAGTTTCATCTTCGCGTCAGGGCATGCTGGAGTACAAGGAAATGAGCGGGCTGACAAGCTCGCAGGTAAGGCTACTGTGGAGGGCGGACGCGCCATGGACTAGGCTGACATTCTGAATGGTCTACGAGAAGTAAGACTTTTGCGAGAACCAAGTGATGACAGTGAATCTACAACCATGGTCAGACTGCGAGAACAGCAAATTAAAAGAGGTGTGGCCAGACAATAACACTACGCAGGAAGCCAAAGAAGATTGATAAACCAACACAGAACTGATGTCGTTAGCCGCTACACGCTGCGGGATTTCCTGAGGAGGGGATCCGAGCACTTATGGGCTGAATGGTTCGATGTGCAATGAGGATGATCTGTCGACTAACTAACTAACTAACTAACTAACTAACTAACTAACTAACTTTCAATTTAGGACTGCTAGTAGTTTCTTTGTTTGTTTTTTTTTTTTTTTTTTTGCTTTAGTACCTAGTACTAAAAGCATTTCATTTGTGATTCCATCCTTTCCTGGTGATTTCTTCTTTTTTAGGGTTTTCATTGCCTGTTCCATTTCTTCCATTTTAAAATTTGCCGTCATATATTCTGCTGCTGTTTCAGTTTGCCTGTAAGCAAAGCATTTCCTTGTTTAATTGTTATTTGTTTGTTTCTGAGTCCTTCATTGTTCATGGCTTTCACTAATTTCCATAGTTTATTTCCATCTCTATAAAAGTTCAGGTTTTCTGCCTTTTCCCTCCAACAATCTCTTGTTGTATGATTTACTGTTCTTTTACATTTTGCTGAGATGGCTTTGAGGGAGATGTTTGCTTCAGTTGTTTGTTCTCTCTCTGCTATCTTCCTGGCATCTTCAACTTTGTCCTCCAAAATTTGTAGTTCTTCGGTCCAGTATGGTTTGTAATTTTTCCTCGCCCCTCTTGGAATAGACTCAGTGGCCGCCTGTATTACTGCTCTGTTTAAACTTTCCACCATTTGCTTCATGTTGCATTATCGTGTATTTATATTATGACAATATTTGTCTGTTAGTATGGCAAATCTGTCCCAATCAGCTCGTTTGTAATTCCAACGAGGCAAAGGCTTTTGCCCCTGTGGAACATACTCCATATTTATTACAAGCTTGATTGGTCTGTGGTCACTATCTGCTAATTGGTCAAGCACATGACGATCGATTTTGTGGAGGATGTCTCCTGTGTAGAAAGCTAAGTTTGGGGTAGAAGTGGTAAACCATCTTCTGGAGTAGAAGCTCGATGTGTCATCCGCTTTGTTGAGTAGATGGAGATTTGAGTCTATTTCCCAGTCCTCCACTTCATCTCCTCTGTTGTCAGTATCTGGGTATCCCCATCTTTCTGAACGGCTATTAAAGTCTCCGACAATAATGCAGTTTGTGTCAGTTATTTTCATGTTTGAGAGTGTAAGGTCCTTATCTGCTGGGCTATTCTTCTTCTTCAGCGTTCCGAGCCATTGAGGTTCTTTGCTACAGATACAATCCGTCTCCATTCGTCTCTCTGGTTGACCCTCTCTTGCCAGTCGTTGATTCCAAGTGCTTGTAGGTCTGTATATATATTATCTCTCCACCGTCTTCTTGGTCTACCTCGGGGTCTACGGTCATTTATTTCCTGAGTGTAAGCGAGTTTTGTTTCCCTATATCTTCCATTCTTTCTATATGCCCCAGCCATTGTAGTCTATTAGCCTTCATGATATCAGTGATTAGCGGGGACTTATACAGATCCTAAATGTCTTTGTTACTTCTTCTTTTCCACTCTCCACTTTGTGTATCCCTATCTGCTGGGCTATACAGATTGTAAATTCTTATTTTCACATCCTTTATCATTATATCAACACCTATAATTTCCGTTTGGTTGTCAGAGATCACAGATACTTCGCTGCAAGGTATTGTATTTCGTGTAAGTATTAGAACTCCTCCTTTGTGTCCTTCGCGGTTGAAATGTGTGGCCTGGTATCATCAGACTGAGTGAGAATCTGTGACTGGCGTTGAGGTGTGTCTCTTGAATGCATGTCACGTCTATTCTATCTTTATGAAGACGATTTGTTAGGGAGACTTTCTTGTTATAAACTCCTTCGGCATTCCACTGTAATATGTTGAGTGTCCGGAGTGTTTGGTCAATAGCTCTTAACCTACTCCTCTGTGCCTTGACTCTACAGTACAGTGGAAGGTGACCACCAGTAGTCATGGGTGGACCCCCTCGAGGCAAGTAAAGATGGCCGGCATGATAATAACCACTTGGTCCCTATTTTTAAGCCGGGTCGACCTGAGAGCTCATGTCACTTCCTGCATACATTGTGAACCTCATCATACCCCGCTACAAAATACAAACGCACGCGCACAGATCATGGTGTTTCTATAATAGTAAATATGTATATTTAAAGTGTAGACTTGATTGGTTGTTTCCGTCCTCAGTAATTAAACACAAGAAAGTTTACAAATAAGAGGAACTCTGTCATCGACAAGAGCTGTCTTAATGTTTACCTGAACTAATGTTCTGAACTAAAGTGTTTTTATAAAGTAAATGCGTATATTTAAAGAATTGACATAATTGGTTGTTTCCGTTCCCAGCATTTATACACAAGAAAGTTTTGCAAATAAGGGGAAACACTGTCATTTGTAAGAGCTCTCTTAATGCATAGTTCAGATGTATTATAGCATACTTACAACCAGGAAGATATTTGTTGAGATTTTACAACCACATTGGTGTTTTGCCACAATGGATTGACCTTTACATTTTAAAGTACATACATATATAAACATCATGTAGCAGGCCCTTTGAATAACGTCTACTCAGAATAGAACATAGTAGACTTAGTGCAAGAATGTGTCTCCCTGGCTATGCCTCTTGCAATGTGGAGCACTCAAGCAAACCCCAAAGCATGTCTTACAGGACTGCCATGACTTGATCTAACTGGAGGAGGAAATCTGGTCGTCAGGGGCCAGCCATCCTTCGAGAAAAATTCCGGGGGGTCGGAGAAGACATCCTCTCAAGTGAACCATCCTGTGTTTAAGATCCATGCCGGATCAGACGCAAAGCAAGCGTTGAACTCAGAAGACGAAGAAACAGTCAGGGTTGTCGTTCTTTTCGTGGACCACCTAAGGATTTCTGGATTCTTGGCCATTTCTAAAGTCCCTCACCCAAAATGTCCATCTTGGTCTGCCTCAGACTTTTTTTTAAAGAACAATGCCTTCCATCGTTGTTCTTTCCAAGTTACTAGGACGTTTATAAAAGGGCCAGATTACTTCAGTTTCAGAGACATTGTCCAATTTATGACCCAGTTTTCTTCGATGCTCAAATCTTCAGCGTCTGAATATTTTTTTTTAAAATATTCTTGGTCTACGATATTCTAAGATCTTGTCTAATCTAATATTTAAGTTCAGAAACTCCAATGACCTACTTCAGTTATTGCGAAACGGTCAATGGCTCGTGTCTGCACGTTGCTATAGCAAAGATGTTACTTTCACATGTGTGCTGGTGGCGTGCCATAGCTTTTGAATACTATTTAACCATTATATATTGCAATGACCAGTCTAATTCTTCTTGTTAACTCGCTCGCTCGCTTTGAACTCCAGCATAATCCAGGCTGGACTGATTTTTGCGGGTGGGCTAGCTTTCCCTATTACAAGTGTCCCTCACCATCAGGCGAACCCACTCCGACTTCGGAGGTACTTGTAATTTACGTCTCCAAGTCAACATTTTAGTCCAACTGAACGATGTAGGAGTTGGATCCGCTACTTCGCCATCAGCAAGTTTAAGAACTAGAGCTCTATTCCATTCGGACATGCTGACCTCCCCAGTTTAATCTGATTTCTTTTGAATAGTCCTCATTGTTGTTGGCAATGGAGCCAACATATTCACAGTTTGTAACATAGTGCATGATAGACAGGAATAATGCTTTTCCTCCTGTCAGTATTAGTCACGTTGATATATTCCAGATGTATTGGTGTTACCTTTCCTCTGGAGTGAAATAGATTAACGGCCGAGAGAGGATCATGCTGCATGGGCAACACATGGTCTCTACAATTCAGCCCAGGCTTTGCGCTAGAGCAGTGGTTCTCAACCTTTTTTGGCCCGTGCCCCCCTTCATCATATTTTCAGGACGTCATTCCCCCCCCCCCCCCCCCCCCCTTTTCGTATTTACGACCTAAAAATTTGTCAGAACGTCATTCCCCCCTTTCGTATTTCCTACCTAAAAATCCCGCCCCCGCCCCTACACAGTATACATAATAATGGAAGCTAAATTTAATAACACATACTAAAACAAGTCTAGACGTCCACATAAAACGTGATTTGTGGGTCTACTTACTTTATAAAATGAATTTTAGAAGGGTGAGACATACAGAACCGTACAGTATGAAGGGAAAAACAATATCAAGTAATCGGTTCTTGTATTAACGCGATCTTGAAATAATCTTCATCCCCCCCCCCCCCTGGAAACCCTAAAATTCCCCCCTAGGGGGGAATTCCCCACCGGTTGAGAACCACTGTGTTAGAGAACGCCTTTTTTTTTTAAAGCACAATGTGACAAACTATCGTCTGTAAAGATGGCAAGATGCCAGTATAACGTCACAGCCTGGTGATTTCCCTTTGTTAAGATTTTCTTTTGTGGATCGTATTCCCTCTAATAAAGGTTCTGATTCTTTTTTACTTCATTTTCGTTTATATTATCTTGGTTATTTGTCGTGTCTGTGTACATTTCTCCACAGTACTCCTTCCATCTTTCTAGTATATCTTTGCTTTCTGTAAAGAGTTTCCATTTCTATCATTTATTACATGAAATGTTTATTTCAATTCGCCTGTTAATTATGATAAAGTTTAATGGCGTATTTGGATTCCAATTAGGAACACAATTTCAACACATTAAAGAAGATATTAGGCATGGTTGTGTATTATCATCCGATTTGCTAAATTGTCACGATGAAATGATAGTGAGATTCAAACAAGACATGCCAGGAATGTCAGTTGATTGGCATAATGTAAGCAACTGCGTTATGTTGATGACATGGCTTTGGTCGCAGAAGAAGTAATAGGTATAATTGCAGCAGAAAGTCAAAACAGGGACTTAGAAAATCAGAAGTAGTGGTAATTACAAAGAAACAATCTCTTCCCAAATGCAACATTAAATTGAATTGAACTAGGTTTGAAACATGTCCATTTTTTTTTTCATGTTGTTGTTGCAATCTCTCACTTTGAACTCAAGCGTAGTCCATAAACCTGCTACTGCTTATAGTGTACTGAACTGATTTTCACAATATAAATTAGCTTTTCCTGTTACCAGTGGCCCTCGACATCAGGTTAACCCACACCGACTTCTAAGGTATTTGTAATGTACGTCCCCAAGTCAAGGACGAAAATCAACATTTTAGTCCAGCTGACTGGTGTAAGGGTTTAACCCACTACCCCAGCATCAGCACACCGAAAGTTTAAGAACGAGCGATGGTATTCATCGGCCATGCTAGCCCCCAAACATGTCAGTGTATTTAAGTATTTGGGTAATAACAGCAGACGAAACATGTATTAAAGACGTTAATTGTAGAATAGTTCAAGGAAAAGCATCATTTCACAAGAAAGAATATTCTCTACAATAATCTTTGTTAATCGAGATCAGAACAAGAGTTTTAGGAGCTACTCGTATATCAAACCAATCCTGATGTACGGAAATTAATCATGGACAATTAACAGCAGAAGCGTGAACAATTATATGGAAGTTGCGGAGATTAGGTATTTTTATAAGAATTATAAGAACACGGTTGACGGAAAGAAAGAGTAATGAACATCATCATCGAAGACCCTGCCAGCTGGCGTTTGCTTTCATGTCTCTCCACAGATCTGGGTCTGTGGTGTTCTGGATCAACTCTGCTGATGATATTTCTCCATGCCACCACCTCAGTCCATTCAGCATTGTTTCTCTTGATCTGCCTCTCTTCCCCTTAGTCTTTCCAGTTGTCACGATGTTCTCCAATGCCTCTCTTCTCATCAATTAAAGATAGCTTGAAAGATAATGAAGAGAGCTTGATAAAAAATGTTAACTCACAAAGATAAAATGTCATCAATAGAAGACAGTCCACATTCTGTGGACATGTCAGGAGAAGTGGAACGCTGGACCGACGTCGTTAAGAGAGGTGAAGCAAAGGAGACAAAGAGAGAAGATACTGAAAAGTTTGATATCATGGTATGTAGAATCATCGCTCTCAGAAATAACCAGCAGTAAGCAAGATACAAGGCTGTGGACAGACATGATCACCAACGCCACACGGCATGGACTATCAGAAGAAGAAACTGCAAGAAGGCTTTTTCTAGCATCCAAGGACAGTTTCTGCGTTCCTAATCTGTTCTTTGTAGCGTCTGTCGCTTTGGGGATAGTGCGTTATACTTTATTTTGTTTGTTTTTGTTGTTGTTGTTTACTGATGAAGGCATGTTGCCGCAACGTCCTCTGTTTTCCGTAATTGTATTTAGGAGAACCTGGCCGAGTGGTTAGAATGTCTGGTTCTCCTTCGGGAGACCAGGGTTCGAATCCTCGGCGAGGTGTGGATTTTTTTCTGTCGGGGGCAAAAAAGAAACACCATAACCTTCACTGTTAGCGGTGACTGCACTAGCCAGGCGGCCTTAATTCAGCAGGCTCAAGACGACCCCTCCCCCCTCCCCCTTTTCCAACCTACACCGCAAGGTACTATAAGCAGTAGATGACAGTACAGTCAAACCTCGGTTTTCGCCGATAATCTGTCCGAAAACAATCGGCGAAACCCGAAACCGACGAAAATCGAGGCAATTATTTCCATTTGAATCAATGTAAATCCAATTAACTCGTTCTAGACCAGTGGTTCTCAACCGGTGGGGAATCCCCCACACCCACCCCAGGAGGGAATTTTAGAGTTTAGGGGGGGGGGGGGGAGAGGAATTAAGATTATTTCAAGATCGCGTTAATACATGAACCGATTACTTGATATTGTTTTTCCCTTCATACTTAAAGGTTCTGTACTTCTCGCCCTTCTGAACTTCGTTTTATAACGTAAGTAGACCCGCAAATCACGTTTTATGTAGACGTCTAGGCTTGTTCTAGTATGTGGTATATATTTATGTTAAATTTAGCTACCATTTTTACGTACACTGTAAGGGGGGGGGGGTTATAGAGAGGAAATACGAAAGGGGGGGGGGGTGACATTCTGAACATATGGTGAAGCGGTGCATAGGCCAAAAAAAAAGTTGAGAACCACTGTTCTAGACACCAAAATACATGCCAAAAACACATTTTATAGAGAAAAAATATAGTTTTGAATACTATTTTTCGGCCCCAGGCGTGTCCGAACTGGCATCTTCGCCGTGCCTAGTAACACAATGTATGCCAGTGCGCCTCTTGAATTTTTCAAACTATAATCTGCTGGACTTTAAATCACTAAGTACACTAGCAATCGTCCCAGTCATTTTCTTATTGAGATCGGCATACAACAGGTTGACCTTTTCACACATGATTGCCCCCGAAACAGAATCGCCATCTAATTGTTTTTGATTTACCCAAATTAATAATAACTGTTCGACATCTTCAATTGTTTGCTATCTCTGTTTCGTTAACACATTAATGTCTTTTGCTACATTGGCACCTTTCCGTCTTGACAGACGATAGTTTGGTACATTGTGCTTCAAAAAGGCTTAATAACTACGATCCATGGCGGTGGCGAGTGTGGCTGGTAAGGCCAATTCTTGCTGCAAATGTTTGCCCACAGTAGGTACATGTGAAAACATGGTCACTTCCACCATTTTGCACCATCTTACGTCTCTCACGCTCTGTGTGTGCTTTATCTGCAATCATTTTCTCCTTTGTCTTTATTCCATTTCTGATAGTTGCCCTCCATGCAACACGTTCAGCGGCGACGTGCTCCCAATGTGCATTATCAATGCCTGTATCAATCATGTCCCACTTACACACATCTTTGTATCGTAGTAGAGGCCGACCCTGAGATCTCCTACCTGTCTGTAATTCACCAAAAAAGATGTCCTTTGGTATTCTACCATCATCCATCCTCCTAACGTGTCCTATCCATCTAAGTCTGCGAAGACTGAGCATGGAATACACCGTCACACAACCTGATCTTTCCAATACTTCAGTATTTGTGAATATGTCTTGCCACTTAATACCAAGTATTCTTCGCAGACACCGCATATGAAAGCTGTTTAAACGTTTCTCTTGGCGTGAGTAAGTTGTCCAGGTTTCACTGCCATAAAGAAGAGTACTAAGGACACAGGCTTGGTAGACGAGGACTTTTGTTTTGGCAGTAAGCTTCCTGTTCTCCCAGACTTTTTGCTAACATCTTCATTGTTGTTGCTGCCTTGCCACTCCTGATGTTGATTTCCTGATCGAGGGATAATTTGCTATTTACCTCTGATCCTAGATATGTAAAATGGTCTACTATCTCCAGTTCGGCGTCGTCAATAAAGATTGATGGTACAACATGTGCACCTTGTGACATAATCTGTGTCTTCTTTTTGTTAATTGTTAAACCAAATTCAGAACAAGCATTGGAGAATGCAGATAGTAGATGTTGTAATTCTTCCTCAGAGTGGGACCAACTGACAAGGACTTATAACCCGTAACAGTTGTCTCTCGCTTTGATTCCGAGACCGGTTAAGACCAGGGATGGAGTTATTGCCTCTCCATAGCACAAAGCCTGGGCTAAATAAAGAAACCATGTGTTGCCCATGCAGCATGATCCCTATCTCGACCTGCCTAGTTCACTCCAGAGGAAAGTTGACACCTATAATCTGGAACAAGACAAGCTGCAGAAACTGCCGGATCAGCAAAGCAATGCTCTAACTGTCTGCCTGTCGGAGCTTCGATCCTAGACCAGCTGCCAACCAAGGCTTAGGGCCTGGTCTGCCCTGCCATGACTTATTTTGTCTTTGGGTTGCATTTCCTCGCACCAGGATAAGGCTAGTACCCTCCCAATTGCGCTCTTCCGCCCGAAGCCGTTGGCACAATGTGGGGTGTCGGGTTTGGTAGCAAAATATATAAAATTGTATATAGAAGCGCTAACAAAACAAACAACAACAAAAAACGCTGAAGAGGGCGAAGCACTATTATTTACGGATGGCTCATTATTTCGGGTGCATTTCCTCGCACCAGGATAAGGCTAGTACCCTCCCAATTGCGCTCTTCCGCCCGAAGCCGTTGGCACAATGTGGGGTGTCGGGTTTGGTAGCAAAATATATAAAATTGTATATAGAAGCGCTAACAAAACAAACAACAACAAAAAACGCTGAAGAGGGCGAAGCACTATTATTTACGGATGGCTCATTATTTCGGGGCAAGAGGGGTGCATGGGTATTCTCAGCAAGCTCGAGTTGCAAAACTATCAAGGAAGTAAGAAAGTGGTGCTATTGTCGCAGACAACAAGCAGCCTTACGGTGGAAACAAGTTGCTGCATCCAATGCCCTGCGTCGCAAAAGTATTCACACGAATACTGAACAATGAACGTGCTGAAGAAGGTCCAGGCTGGCCTCAAACGACACGACTGGCTAGACACACTGGGCACATTATATTTAATCAAGCTGACTTTCATTTATGCTATACGATTTATTGCTTTGCATGTTTCGCTTCATCTCGTCAGGTGCTTACTGCAGAGGTATATATTATATGAAGTGAATAATACTTAACCACTACTTTTATCGTTTCTTTACTTATTCAGTCAGTCATCGTGGAAGAATGGGAGACATTGCTCGCAATAGACAAGCAATGTCTCCTGCGGTAGCTCTGGTGGGCCTTTTCCCGCTGGTCGCGGGGTCCGCTAAGTCGGGTGGAGAGTTTGACGATAGTGCACGCTTTACACAGGTCCGGACACTTGTGTTTGACAGATGTGCGCGCCCTTACGGTCCGGGCATGTACGAGGCCCTCACTTGTGGGACTTGGCTGAACGCCTCTAAGTCGGGTCCCTTGGGTGTCCGGGTCTGGCCATCTCGCCATCTGCTCGTGGTGGCGAGGTCCTGGAGGATTTGACGCTGTGCCGCCAGCGTCTGCAACCTATCTTGTGCCAGACGTATTGGTTACCCATTCCTCTGGAAAACACAAGACCTTAGGTCTTCTTCTTCTTCTTCGTTCATCCGGAGTTTTTTTTCGGATGTGATTGCGTTGTGCCTGTTTACAGCAGAGCTGCGTTCTTGCGCCGTTAGGCCGACACATCCGACTTCTGCGGGCATTTGTTGACCGGGTTAACCTTCCCGGGGGTTTCTTAGGACGTTTGACTCTCACTGTTGTGGTGTTATCCCCCATCCCAGCTGGTCCATATAGAACAGCCAAAGATCCTGGTCAGCCCTCAAGGGAAGGCAGGGGCAGGCCATGGGCATTCCCCGCCATCCAAGGAGGCTTCCATAATTGCAGAGCCGATACATAGCGCTCTGGTACTGGGCTCACCCAAGGAATCGTCACGTCCTGCACATGGCTGCTTAGCCTCACTTCCGTATAATTGGCCTTCCGTTCACCATAGGCTGTTCTTCCGGAAACCAGAAGTATGCAGTCTGCAGATGACATCCACACAGTGAGCTTTCGATTCGGACCTTTCCATGTAATGGATTTGCTATCCAAGCAATATTCCATTTCGTGCCACTAGGACACTTTTCCACCTTTTATGAAGTCCACACAGTGGGCTTTAGATACGGACTTTCCACGTAATGGATTTGCTATCCAAGCAATATTCCATTTCATGCCACTAGGACACTTTTCCACCTTTTATGAAGCCCACACAATGGGCTTTTGATCGGACTTTCCACGTAATGGATTTGCTATCCAAGCAATATTCCATTCGTGCCACTAGGACACTTTTCCACCTTTTATGAAGCCCACACAGCGAGCTTTCGATTTGGACTTTCCACATAATGGATTTGCTATCCAAGCAATATTCCATTTCATGCCTCTGGGTCTTCATGCACCTTTAAATGTCAACCTGTATGTAGTTAAAGTAAGCTGCGGTCAACTTGCGCTTGTTGATATCTCCATAGAGCTTGTCCTCAAATGAAGCAGGTGTGGGCCAAAATACTTTCTCTGTTCTGCATACGTTGGGCAATCCTGCAGCAAATGTTTTGCTGTCATTTTTCCAGTTCTACAATTACATTCATCGGTATCTCCTATCTTTAGTTTATTGAACAAGTGGTATTTCAGCCTGTTATGTCCTGTGCGGAGTCTGAAGATTGCTACTTGTTCTCTTCGGTCGAGTTTGTAATATGCATCATCCTTCTGATGGCCGGATGCTCAGATTCCCATTTGGTTCTATAAGTGCTTTTTTATCAACCTCTTTGCCTCATTATAGGTTATGTCTATGTCAGGCTGTGGTAGTCGTCCGCCCTCTTTTGCCAGTCTGTCAGCCTCTTCGTTTCCAGGTATACTGCAATGTGATGGGATCCACTGTATTACAACTTTTTGGGATTTCTGGCATAGACCATGGAGTGCTGCTCTTAGGTCAGTTAGTTCTGTGCTGTTATTGCTCTTGAGTATTGAGACAGCTGACTTTGCATCTGTGAAGATAGCTATTGCTTCTCTTTATTTTCCTCCATCAGGAGCATTTCTGCTGCAGTTTTCAAAGCCTCTACCTCCGCTTTGAAGTTACTTGAAAATTTTCCAGTTGCCATTGAATGTGTTTTTTTCACTCCATTTTTTAAATTTACGAGAATTCCTCCTCCTCCATTCTCTATTGAATTTTTGGCTGATCCATCTGTATATGCATGGGTCCAATTCCTGCTTGGGTAATGTTCTTTTATGTAGTTTAGGGTTATTTTCTCTTCTTTCGGTTTCATGCTGAGTGTTCTTTTTCTCAATACCAGGAATGTTTTCTATCATCTCAGGCAGTTTGCTGCTGTCTCCAAGCTGGGAACTTGTGTGCATTGTGTATGGGCTTGACTGTGATATGTTAAGTATAGGATCTGCCCTAATCCTTCGTTTTGCAGTTTCTACAAAGTTGCTACGCTTCAGTCTTCCCTTTCCAAAACCATTAAATCTGTTGTACATAGGGTGGTCTGTCAATCTTCTAAATTTTTCTGCTTGTTGCTGGCTCTGCTATCTCTTCTATCCTGCATTGGTTGTAAACAAGTGATCTTTTCTAGTTCATTAATAGGCGTTGTCTTCAGGCTTCCAGTTATGATTCGCATTCCTTGGTTTGGACTCTACTTATTTTGTTAAAGTTTGACTTAGCTGCTGTTGCCCAAGCTGCAATGCCATATTCCAGTACTGGCCTCACCCGTCCAGTATATAACTTCTTGAGAACTTTCTCATCTGCTCCCCACGTTGTACCAGCAAGCTTTTTCATGATTGCCATTCTCTGCCTTGCTCTTGTTCGAT
Source organism: Cepaea nemoralis (assembly GCA_014155875.1). Taxonomy (NCBI): domain Eukaryota; kingdom Metazoa; phylum Mollusca; class Gastropoda; order Stylommatophora; family Helicidae; genus Cepaea; species Cepaea nemoralis. The sequence goes on along the minus strand of JACEFZ010024314.1, from coordinate 178,990 downwards.
TTTTCTCAACCTGTGTCTTCCATGTCAGGCGACGATCAAAGGTGACTCCTAGATAGTTTGGATTTTCTTCATGGCGCAATATTTTTCCATTCAATACCAGCTTAGGTTGCTGAGTTTTATTTGAGAGGGAGAACACTGTGCATGTTGTTTTCTCCTCACTTATCTTCACTAGCCATGATTTGACCAGTCCTCTAGCGCTAATAAGGCTTGCTGTATTCTGCTGTTAGCTGTGCTAATATATTCTTCAGATGTCCATATGGCTAGGTCATCTGCAAAGGAGGATGTGTGTACTCTGGCTGGAAAATTTTCTGTGATGTCATTTATATATGCTAGGAATAATGTTGGTGAAAGAAACTCCTCCTTGGGGGACACCTTGCTCCAGCAGCATCATTTTGCTTGTTTGTCCTTGTACTTTTGTCCTGGCAGTTCTGTTCTCAAGGTAGTGGCTGATCCATTTATACATTTTTCCACAAACATGCATGTTTTTGCAGTTTTACTTTCAGTCCTTCCTTCCATACTTTATCAAATGCTTTTTCTAAATCTATCCAGACTGCTAGTGTGTGCTTTTTCTCTTGGAAGGCATCCTCTATTTCCTGAGCTATATAGGTTATTTGATCTTCAGTGGATCTGTATTTTCTGAATCCTGCTTGGTGTGGTGTTAAGAGTTTGTTTTCTTCCAGATGCCATGTTAGCCTGCCATTGATAATGCGTTCCATTAATTTTCCTACACAGCTAAGTAGACTGATAGGTCGATAGCCATTTGGTTCTTCCAGGTCTTTTCCTTTCTTTGGGACTGGTATTAGTATAGCTTCCTTCCATGCCTGTGGGACTATTCCTCTCTTCCAGCTGTTATTAGGACTGCTAGTAGTTTCTTCTTTGCCTTGGTGCCTAGTCCTATTAGCATTTCATTTGTGATTCCGTCCTTTCCTGGTGATTCTTCTTTTTTAGGGTATTCATTGCCTGTTCCATTTCTTCCATTGTTAGATTTGCCATCATATATTCTGCTGCTGTCTCTGTATTTCTATGATGTATCTGTTTGTCTTTGATTGCTTTCTTCTGTTCGGTTGTAATATCAATGTGGTTTGCATTTGCATAGTGTTCCATTAGTGCATTTGCAGCCTTTTTGCCTGTAAGCAAGGCATTTCCTTGTTTAATTGTTATTTGTTTGTTTCTAGGTCCTTCATTGTTCATGGCTTTCACTAGTTTCCATAGTTTGTTTCCATCCCTGTCAAAATTCAGTTTTCTGTTTTTTCCCTCCAACAATCTCTTGTTGTTTGATTTACTGTTCTTTTATTTTTGCTGAGATGGCTTTGAGGAGAGATGTTTGCTTCAATTGTTTGTTCTCTCTCTGCTGTCTTCCTGGCATCTTCAACTTTGTCCTCCAAACTTTGTAGTTCTTCAGTCCAGTATGGTTTGTAATTTTTCCTCGCTCCTCTTGGAATGGACTCAGTGGCTGCCTGTATTATCGCTCTGTTTAGACTTTCCACCATTTGCTTTATGTTGCCATATCGTGTATTTATGTTTTCACAATATTTGTCTGTTAGTATGGCAAATCTGTCCCAATCTGCTCGTTTGTAATTCCAGCGGGGCAAGGGCTTTTGCTCCTGTGGAACATACTCCATATCATTTCAAGCTTGATTGGTCTGTGGTCACTACCTGCTAATTGGTCCAGCACATGGCGATCGATTTTGTGGAGGATGTCTCCTGTGCAGAAAGCTAAGTCTGGAGTAGAAGTGGTAAGCCATCTTCTGGAGTAGAAGCTCGGTGTGTCATCCGCCTTGTTGAGTAGATGGAGATTTGAGTCTATTTCCCAGTCCTCCAATTCATCTCCTCTTTTGTCAGTATCTGGGTATCCCCATCTTTCTGAACGGCTATTAAAGTCTCCGACAATAATGCAGTTTGTGTCAGTTATTTTCATGTTTGAGAGTGTAAGGTCCTTATCTGCTGGGCTATACAGATTGTAGATTCTTATTTTCACGTCCTTTATCATTATATCAACACCTATAATTTCCGTTTGGTTGTTAGAGATCACAGATACTTCGCTGCAAGGTATTGTATTTCGTGTAAGTATTAGAACTCCTCCTTGTGTCCTTCGCGGTCGAAACGTGTGGCCTGATATCCTCTGACTGAGAATTTGTGATTGGCGTTGAGGTGTGTCTCTTGAATGCATGCCACATCTATTCTATCTTTATGAAGACGCTGTGTTAGGGAGTCTTTCTTCTTGTAAACTCCTTCGGCATTCCACTGTAGTATGTTGAGTGTCCGGGGTATTTGGTCAATAGCCCTTAACCTACTCCTCTGTGCCTTGACTCCACAGCACAGGGGAAGGTGACCACCAGTAGTCATGGGTGGACCCCCTCGAGGCAGGGGGCCCGGCACTATCACCGCCTGATGGGACTTCACGGGATTAGCACCATATCGATTAATTTTGATTTGTGACATCATGAATTAAGTTACGTTGCACTGCTTTGTCAAGCCTGTGGCTCAGTACATCCGATTTCGACAAGCATTTATGCTTTCCCTAGCCTTTGACTGTCCCCAGTCTACCTACAAGGCAGCAGGTTTCACGTTGCACTGCTTTGTCAAGCCTGTGGCTCAGTACATCCGATTTCGACAAGCATGTATTTGGGGTGCTTTCCCTAGCCTTTGACTGTCCCCAGTCTACCTACAAGGCAGCAGGTTTGTGTGTCTCTTCGTCTGGTCCCTCTCCCTTGACCTGTCCGACATGGGTGGCCCTACCAGTAGCTGTGCTACCGTCGGCATAGCTCTTGGGGTCATTGGGACGCACAAGCCCCTCTACCTCGTCACGGTGGACACACAGCAGAGGGGAGACCTTAGGTCGAGAGAGGGGACGTGTCGTTTGGGCATCACACGTTTCTCTGAAGCTCTGCCCAGGCATTGTGATGGAAATTTGGCCACATTCCAACTCACATACTTTGGTCTGTCAAGACTGCAAGGTGCCAACCTAATACTTAAGCTGAAACAATTAAAAGCACATAGTCACAGGTATTGTTCGAATGTGGAACAAATGTTATTCCCACCGTCATTTTAGATTTAGCACGAACTCTTTCTGTTTGCACAAAACCGAACGGATACGTGTAATTGTTAAAGTCTCACAATATTTGAGCAACTGTTTATTGTTCGTTGAATGCTGTGTACGAAATGATTTTCTGTGTTCACGCTATGCCCATTGTTTTATGAGAAGTTGAGAAATCCACGAGGGGGCGTTTTATAACCTTTCGACTGCCCATGTGATTCCTGTCGAGTTGAGTTGAGTTGAGTTGAGTTAAGACCGACATCACTGCACGCAGGACATTCCCATACGTGTTCCGTCCCCTCGTTTAACAGCCAGCGAAGAGTCATACTACTAATCTTTCCCACCGCTATGTGATTTAAAGTTCTCCTGGTCTTCCCTCTCAGATTTGAGATTCTTCCAGAACCCCTGCCGATTCTCCGCAATCTCATTCTTTCCACATACGGGTTCTCAATCTGTTCCCCCGCCTTCTCCACCTGGTCCCACAAGCGCACGACCACGCCCCCTTGTCCATAGGCAATCTACCACCAAGAGGTGCATTCCCTGTTAGCCTATCAGCCAGTTCATTCCCCCGCACTCCCACATGGCAAAACATCCACACAATTCTCACAATCTGTGACCTCTGAAGCGATAATAGCCATTCCACACGAAACATTTCTTTCTGCACCTTACTAGGCATATTCTTTGAATCCATAATGAATGCAGTGTGTATTGCAGAAGTCTCCTCTAACCAACGGAATGCCGCTGTTACTGCTTTCACCTCCATTCTTATGCTGGAGGTCGTAGTCTCATATGCCTGACTCTCCCTTTTCAAGACTTGTCCATTAGCCTGTGCAATAAAACCCCAATCACTACGTCTGTTTCTCATCACTGACCCATCGGTGTAGATGACTCACTATGTCACCTTAATGTGTGTTACTCTGGATCAGTTGTTGCACTTCATACTCAGTGCGGCCCGCTGCACATTCTCTGCACTCACGACCCAGTGTTATTTTCAATGTAATAGTGTGTGTACTACGCTTGAGTTAAAAGCGAACGAAAGCAATATATATAGTTTTTCAAAACACTATAGTATAATGAAGTTGTGTCTATCATATAGTTGTGAATGTTTATACTGATTCTTCTATCTTCTATGAAATGAGTATAATTTTAACCTCTGATTAATAGCTCTTAAACATTCATATTACAATTTCCTTATATATCACCTATATACGAAATTTAGTTCTACTTAGTCAGTAAGTCGACAGTGCATCCCCAGTACACACATTAGTCAGCCAGTTAGTTAGTTAGTTTGTCGACAGATTATCCCTTATGCACATCTAACCATAAGTTCTTATAATAACTTATATATTGCTTGATCATTTCCCCGCATCTCTCTGGAGCCATTTATCCACAAGTTTCCCACTGACTGCAGTGGGACACACATTATATGAGTGGTTTCCTTTGTAGTACACTTGCCCTGCACTCCAGAAAATAGGAATGAAGTGCTCACAGGACAAGATCCCCCCTTGAGAAACAAGAATGCAAGTAAATAATTGCGTTGTAGTTTATGGGGAACCCCCTGCCACGTGACCGAACCCACCAATCAGCAAAGGTAACCCCAGTGCGCAGAGAATATGCGCATCTAGAATCGTATTGACAACAAAATGCCGTCAGCTTCAGACAGTTTATCAGCTGCAGTTCAATCAGAAAAACCTCACCATTACATGTAAGTTGTGCCAATACTTCAAGCAAGTTACGCTACATTCATCTAAAAATCATCTTAAGATAGTTACACGCGGTTAATTGTCTATTACAGGTATCTGAAAGAGTTCCGAACCCAGCAGTGCGAGCTCTTTCTTCAGCACAAATGTCAACAACACAGACCTTTCACTTGCTTTAACTGGCATTTTCTCAACCAGAGACGAAGGCGACCAGTTAAGAAGCGAGACGGGACGTTTTCCTATAGCCCTGATATCTACTGTACTAAATATGACGAGACAACTGGAATATGCCCTGACGGAGATGAGTGAGTACCAACTACTCGTTTTCAAAATTTGGTGGGAAAGAAAGGGATAATTTTATTGTTGTTGGACGCAGTTTATTTTTTTGTCGTTATATTTACAAAGGATACGGTAGTTGTTAGAGTTTTAGAACTGTTGAAGTCATAGAGAAAATACATTTTTACTTTAAACTGTAGTGTTGTGTATGGTTTACGAAGTGTTATTCATTAAAGTTGTGTTGTTTTTGTGGTGGACCCGACGTCGCGTGTGCTGTGTATTGTAAACAAACATGGCAGCCATCTTTGTGACAGAGAAGGAACGGGAAAATACAACAACCGCCGCCCTACGGCTCATCTAGCACTCCGTGATAGCAGTTTTTATCAGTTTTAGATACATTATTATAACAACCAGCTATATACAAACAATTGTGATGTAATTAACAATGGATGTCCATTAGTTGTGCAATGGGAGGACGACAACCCCGGTTCTCTAAGTTCGAGGCCATGCTGTCTGGGAAAACGCAACAAAGAAAACACGTATTCAGCTAAATTTAGTTACATAATCTGCTGTGAAGAATACTACATTGATCACGTATGCCAGCCTTTCCTCCCATACATTGATAAATTATGGTTTATGTGACAAATATGTGTGTTTTTATTGCTTGTAAGTCTTTATTTGTAGAAAGGAGACAATCAGCTGGGGTCTATATTTAGATCTTATTAGAGTCCTTGACCTGAATCTGAACTTGACATGGCGTAGTTCCCCCATTGATCAAAACACGTCTTATTTACAGCCTCTTTTCTTTGACTTCTATCTTCTGATGTCTCTGTTTTCAGTCTTAATTTATTAGTATTGTGTTGTTATTTTGTGTGTGGGATGATTTAGCAGTTTAAGAATAGGCTTGGTTTGATTGATACTGGGCTGCTGTGTTGTTTTTGTTGGAAAGTGAGAAGGGTGTGAGGACAAAGCCAGCAGTTACATCCTGGGCTGTAAATGTATACATGATGTAAGAGTGTAAAAATAGTTGTGTTTGTTTTGTTGGCAAAGGCTGGCTGTGTGCAGGGGAGGTTTTCTGCTAAACAGTCTGCCATGTCATGCAATAACCTGGAGGATTGGCATCACCTGGGGTTGTGTGAATTACTTTTTTGAACTTATTTGTCTTGGGTAATTCATTTAAAGGTGTATGACTAAGAAAGATGTGTATGGAACAGAAAGTGTTACTGTAAAACTAGAAGTAAAGATAATCACAGGATGGATACTGCTGAGCAGTCATAGTTCTTCTCATTTATTTAGTGACTATAGTTATGAGATGAGCAACCATCTCTCTTCCTTATGAGCCTTTCTGTTCTAGAAAAATCTAATATTCATGATGATAATTGAGATTAGGTTAACCATAGAGCTGTGCCTCTCTTCTCTTCTTCTTTTGTCTTATTTCCCTATGGAGCATAGCCTCGAATATCTCACACCAAACCCTCCTGTCCTTTGCTGTCCCTTGTAATTGCTGTCCCTTGTAATTGCTGTCCCTTGTAATTTCTTTCCCTTGTAATTGCAGTCCCTAGTAATTTCTTTCCCATTTCATCTCTGTCACAAATTCTCAAAACCTCCATGTGTGTGATCTCCTTATATCTGTTTAGTAAAAATAAAACCTTCAACAGTCCAAATTAGTAATCTGAATGTTTTCAAATATGCGAACTCACACAAAGATGTCTTATCACAAGCATGGAAAAGAGAAATTCAACATTTGTTTGTCATTTTAAGACAAGAGAAAAAACTGGAACACATTGTAATATTGAAGACAATTTATAGACAGGAAACATAGATTTTTTTTCCCCGCTTTGACCTCGAACATGGTCCACACTGGGCTGATTTTTGCGAGTGAATTACTGTTACCTATTACCAGCGTCCCTTGCCATCAAGCAAACCCACTAGTACTTCTGAGGTAATTTTAAGTTCGTCCCCTAAGTCAAGGACAAGACATTTTAATCCAACTGGCTAGTGTAAGGGATTGAACCTGCTAGCTCACCTTCAGCACACCGGAAGTTTAAGAGCGAGTGCTCTTGTCCATTCAGCTTTGCTGAGTTCCGCAGACAGAGATAGACAATGAGATGAGATTTCTGACAGCCTTTCAACATAGTAAAGTCAAAGCACTTTCTACATGCCTCAAGGCACATTGGCAAATATTGCAGGACCTATATTTTTAGAGACCAGTCAGCACTAGGTGAATGATGTGGTTAGTATCATGCCAGGCTTTTCAGTATGGTTTGGGAAAACAGCTCATGAATTCATACATTCTGTTGAAGATTGGGAGATATGGTAGAGTTTCATGCCAGGCTTTTCAGTATGGTATGGGAAAACAGCTCATGAATTCATACATTCTGTTGAAGATTGGGAGATATGGCAGAGTCTGATGAGACACTGGATGGTTGTTCTTTCACTTTGTTTATTCCATAGGAAACATTTTTTGTTATGGTATTAACAAGAGCTTTAATGGTTTGAAGAAAAATATCTGCCAATACTGGAGAGTGGATCCCAATGTGTTGTGTTGGTAGTGAGTGCTCAGAGCGACTACTCCACCACAAAGATGGAGCTGGGTAGATGGGATTACAAGTTCCATCATTGTGTGCACAGCCAAATGGCTTTGGTGTGCATGTCTCTCCACAGATCTCGATCCTTGATTCTGGATCAACTCTGTTGATGACATTCCTCCACACCACCTCTCAGTCAATACAGCATCATTTTATTTGTTCTGCCTCTGCCTCTTTTCCCACTGATCCTTCCAGTCTTCTCATCATGACCAAAGAGTGCTGTTTATTTCTTTCCTTTGGTTGTATATAATGTACTTTCATTAGCCTCTTTTAGACAGTTGTTGTTAGTTGCCCTGGCAGTCCAAGGAATTCTCAACATTCATCTCAGGAATCCACATCTCTGTTTCTTCCAAGCTCTTTCCTAATTGGTTCATTTGTGATCCATGATTCACAGAGAAGCTGGACATTCATTTGTGAGCGAGAACCAGAGGCAAGCACCTGGCAGTTGAAATTATCCCTTCTGATAATAGATGGCTTTCTTTATTAAAACTTATTGCTGAACGCCTCTTAAGTCAGAATCCTGCCCGGATGTGCGACAATATTCTTATTCACATGCTTGGCTGGTGGTGCGAGGCTGCCATCGGAGGGTTTGCAGAGTTTCCAGCTTGGGTCAGGATGGCGGGACGTGTTTTAGCTTATCAGTTGATCGGCGGCTTGACAATCCGCCATCATAAAACTCGCCGTTGTTACAGAAACAGATTTCTGGCTCTAAATGTTAGTGCTACGCACAAACATGGAGAGCCACGACTTCTGCCCTATGCGCCGCCTTAGGCCCAAGAGGAAAGACTAGACTAGATCCACAGGGTCTTGCCTTAGATATTATTTGTGTTAAACTTTAGCTACAAGCAGTAGTCAATATATAAGTTGCACTTATCAGTTATGTAATAAAAGTTAAAAGTTGTGCAGGTATATAAGTAAAAGATATAATGAAACAGTATGATAGTCTGTTATTCATTCTGTGACTATTCAAATGATGTTAGTTTATGTAGCAAGAGAGCGCGGAGCTTTATAAGTGGATAGTCAGATTGAATTTGATATGGATAGGTAATTCACATGTGTAGTTCCAGTGTAGTAGACCTTCCATCCATCATGTGCCATGCCGATAAGCGTGGGCGGTCATGTTTTGCCATCTCACTCAATCACCAGAGTCGTGGATCAGCTCCATGTTTCTGTCTCGACCATGCCACATGGCCAAGTCATTCAGGTATTTAATTCTTGGTTTTCCCTTTGGTCTCATCCCTTTGATCTTGCCAGTTGTCACCAAGTTCTCCAATTCATTTCTTCTCATAACATGCCCAAAAACTTTTGACTGTCTACTTCTAATGTCTCTAATCAGTTTACGATCTTCATTTGTTTCTTGTATGACAAACATTTTTTGTTATGGTAATAACAAGAGCTGTAATGGTAGTCTGTTCACAGTAGTCTTGCTCACAAATGAATGTCCAGCTTCTCTGTGAATCATGGATCGCAAATGAACCAATTAGGAAGAACTTTGAAGAAACAGAGATGTGGATTCCTGAGATGAATGTTGAGAATTCCTTGGACTGCCAGGGTAACTAGCAGCAACTGTCTGAAAGAGGCTAATGAAATTGCATTATATACAACTAAAAGAAAGAAATAAACTGCACTCTTTGTAGTGGTTTAAAAACATCCATGCTCCTTTTCAAATCTTAGACACAAGTATATAAGTACCTACAAGGAATGTCTACCACTTCTCCAGTAACACACTGCTATCTATGGACAAACTATAGCTCTGTGACACTTGTTAATACAGATACAATCAATTTCATTTTCTCTATTGTGGTTTGGTGATACTTATGTTGCTTTATGTATTCTTTTATGTTGTACAAGAATTCCTGAAACCAATTTGTTTATTATAAATAATATCTAGTCTGATTACTTCCTGTCAGAATGATTAATTCATTATTAATTACTACCTTGAAGCACAGGGTGCTTATAAACTTTACTCCAGATAATGGTTGGCAAGACCCAAGACAAATTTTGCTCCATCACAAAATGGAAACTGCAAAACAAAAACAATAAAATAAAGAATCTTATGCTCCTATACTGCTCACAGACTGGGAGATCAAAGAATGAAGAGACTGTTCTAAAACTGTCTTTGTTGACAGAAACGCTGATCTTGGAATTATACATGAGCACACATTATAGTGGCTAGCACTCTTACCCCCAACCTGGTGATCATGTGTTTGAATCCTTCCTGGTGTGGAGATTTTGGTCATTGACCTCGTACAAGGAAATTTTCTGGAAAGTAAAGTTGGTTAGCTTCATAGTCATGTCACCCAGCAGCCTCTGATTTTTCAAAAATTATGGGACTAGCGCTATATACCTCACATGAAATTTGTCTTTATCTACGTCTCTTGTATGAATTTCACTGTCTTTTTAACTTCACAGTGGTCTATAGAGTTTATCTTCCACTGTTGTATCTCTAGGCCAGAAGGCTTGCCTAGATGATGGCTGTCTGCGGCAGCAATCCAGATGTGCACACTGATTTGCCAGTCTAGAATTTTGTATATGTGTGGTTGCGTAATCTATTGTGTATATACTAAGTATGCTACATGACATAAAATGGCGTCCTTTACTTACTGTATACTTTTTACCGGTGGGATTTTTTGTGTCTACGCTGTTTTTGGTTTTTAAAAAACAATTGGCTAGTTGGTGAAAACCTGAGTTTAAGTTCGATGTATTGGCATTCAGATCATGATAGCCCTGAAAAGGGCTTGCTACTATCATAGTGAGGCTGATGTAGAGATTTATCTCCTGAATCGGTATAGAAGTACCATCTGCACAGGAACTGTATTGCAGATCCCTCCTTTCCTTCTTCAAGCTCAGAAAGCCATGGGGTTGCACAACTGGTATGAAAACTTCACATCTTTGGAGAGACACATTAAGATGTAACCAAATCATGATTCAGTACAGCACATATGTATTGGCTGGGATTAGACCAAAGTTGCATTATTCCCTCCGCAAGTTTTAGGTAACTCATTGTCAGAAGACTCCAACCCAATGTACAGATGATATATAATAAAAACATTATATGGAAATTGCAAAGAAATAATCATTGTTAGGAACCATTCTGTCATATTGAGGTACATACTGACTGCTAATTGCAGTTGATAGTTTGTTACATAGTACTTAAAAGAGGCTTAATAATTACAACCATGGCGGTAGCGAATGTGACTGATGCGGTAAATGTTCATCTGCAATGGAGGCACGTGAACACAAGGTTATTGGGGTAAATAGTGTCTATTATTTTTTCAGATAATGGCTTTTTATTTGTTTGTTTACGTCTTTAGAGTAGTTATGAAATTTGTGTTGTGCTCCTAACCTTATTCATCTCTATATGTAGTGTTATATTTTAGATATTTCATTTTGTGTCGTTTATTCTTCTGCTATTTCTGTCACAAAACTTTGACCACCTTCTGCACCATATTCAACAGTCCAGGCAACTGCTCAACAAAGTCAGACATACACTGGCCATAGCAATGCAGAGATTTTGTTTGGTGTTCACTTGCTTGATTTGAACTCAGGCATAGTCCATACACATTCTGCTACTACTGAGGAGTGCATTGGACTGGTTTTTGTATGTGGATTAGTTTTCCCTATTACCAGTGTCCCTAGTTATCAGGCGAATCCATTCCGACTTTTTTTTAAAGTTGCATATCCTTTACAGGAAATTGCAGTCAGCACTAGCATTTTACTGCTGTTGTTGGGTTCAAAATGTTGCTGTTATGTAGCCGGAGGTTGGGTTGGGGTGAGCACCCAACCTTGCATAAATACCCCAATGGCTCGGTGCATTCATCACCTATGCAGCAAAAGTCCAACTCCTGGCCTTCTCTTGGCGGACCTGTTTTAACTAACAGGAGAATGGACGGCGGGGAGTCACTGGCACCAAGAAATAACCAGAAAGCTCTAGATGTGTATGCACGTACATGCATGCGCAGACACGTGTGCGTGTGCCCACACACCTAACCTCAAGTAAGGCCACAGTCTGCTCTATAGTATGTCCCGAAAAGAATGCCTTCATTCACGATCAATTATTTTGAAAACTGTCTGTTGCATCGTTATGAAATTTTTCCAGCCGTCTTATATTTACCCCCACCCAAGGAATATGTCTTTGATAGGTCCAAAAGCAACTTAAATCATCGAAAGCGGCGACATTTCTTTGATCTTTTGCTGAAAAACTAGTGATTTCTCGCTAAATATTTATGTTTACAGTAATGAAAGCCCCGCCAATTCAGATGACACACAAGGCGTATCCGGATTCGTATGGGAGTGCGTGCAATGAAAGAAGTAGCTTAAAAGTCTACAGGGTCGGCTGCATTGCACAGGATTTTTATCCTATATGGCTCAGTTTCTCTCCGCAGCGCGGAAAGCGTCGCACAAAGCACGAACTCCGTACCTCCAGCGACGACCCTCGGAGTCTCCGAAAAAATGCACTCGTGAAATGAAGGACGCGGCCCGGAATCGAACATACAACCTTCGGAGCCCGAGTCAGACGGCTTGACCACTTCACCACGGAGAATCCCGAGAGGGGTGCAATGTGTAATATTAGTAAAGACAGAATTTACAGAGGCATGGGGTAAATAATTTGTAAATTGACAGGAAAGTAGAAGGAATATATTTCTTATCTTATTTTTCATTTCCTTCTTGTTTCTTCGGCTGCTGGTTAATAATGTGTACACAAGTTCGTGTTAGCTTTTTATATTGAGTTCGTGAAAGCTTCCAAATAGCTGTGCGTTAATGTGCGTATGGAGTGACCAGAAATGATACCGCAATTTAGTCATCATATTTCCATTTTTAAGGATCTGTTCAGCTGTCTGTGTAGTTTGTTCACACGTACACATGGGTGACAGACCCGCTTTGAGTCTTCATGAAAGATTGTCTACTCTGCTGTTTACCGTTCAGAGACGGAACATGATTACCTGTTTTGCACTATGAAAATAGTTGTCAGTGTCTCTATAGTGGGCTTTCTTCTTAACGACCAAGATGTTGGTCCTCTTTTCATTGAATTTTATAGATTGATTCGTATACACGTGCGTTGTCCCCTAATTTGACAACGTGTTTGCTCTCACGTTTCTTGTTATGCCACAATGTGTCAGTTTCCACCGCAATATTACTCTTCTGTTGGTATTCAATGCATTTAGTGTGAGGTGTGTGTGTTTTTTTTCAATACAGTTGTTTGTCACCGCTGAGGGCTTGCGGAATTGAAAATTCATCACTGTGGCATACAAACTGTTGCCATTGACATTATGCTGATGCCGTAATGTTTAGGGCCTGCAATTCTTCTCAATATTTGTAGCAAAATATCCCAGTTGGTGTGCACGTGGATTAAGGTCTGCGATCTGCTCAGACCTTAATCTGTGTCGGACGATTCCAGTAGGTTGATGACAGCTATCGGTTGCATAAAATTCAATCCATCCTTTCTCCAATAATCCTCTTCCTCTCTCAACACATGGTCCTCACATTTTTCCAGTAACTTTTATCAATATTTAATAGCGCGGACTGGATTAGTATCCTGACATCAGACAATTTGAATATAGTATTGTCAGCTGCCACCTGTCCTTTAATTTTAGCCCACACAAGTTCTATAGGGTTAAAATGAGAATGGTACGGCGGAAGTCTCAAGCACCCATGACGATGCTCTTCTATCAACTTGTCGATTTGATATTTCTTGCTTTTTGGCGTCTGTTTTACAAGGGACAACAATTCTAGCTAGAAATACGTTTCTGGAAATGGTATGTTTTCCATTCGGAGTCATATCTTTATTGCTCCCTTTGTGCTCGATGCTGTAGGTATTTTGTCTTCTTGGGCAACAACATTGATATCATGCATTGTCCATAATTGGACACGACGGTCTATCTAGGGATGGAAGCACAGTATTCTCGAGCCAATCTCTAAATACATTACCATTCATCTTATTATGATAATCCCTATTGTCTGTATGCTTTGATACGAACACGAACCCAGCATTCTGTTGTAAGCCATTATGCGTATTACCAGCATGGGCCATGACCAAAAGTTTTCCTATACTACTGGGCACATATCGCTTTATCTGTCCATCCACTGATTGCCATTCCTTATCACTTGTGTGGTGCGCATTGATCCATATTTCATCCAAACACACTATGCCATAATTTTCTTTGCGCATTTCCCTTATTTCACGTAGCTATCTGCTTCTCATGGCTCCTAAATGCGGTTGCTCGCAAAGATTATTTCTGCCGCCCTTGTACTTTCAAATAGTGAAGATAATGTCCTTATAATTTTCCACAAAGTTGTTTTGGATAGCTCTATGTTATTGTTCTTTCTGAACCAAACCCTAAGTTTTCTTACAGTCACTGTTTCTTTGGCATCCAGCATTTTTATAATGCTGGATATAAAATCCAAAATTTTTATAATTTTAGTAGTCTTCGTGGCGAAGTGGTCAAGCCTTTTGACTCGGGCTCCAATGGTCGTGGGTTCGATTCCGGGCCGCATCCTTCGGTTCACGAGTTAAATTTTTCAGAGACTTCTGTGGGTCGTTGCTAGAGCTGCGGAGTTCGTGCTTTGTGCGATGCTTTTCACGCTGCGGAAAGAGACCGAGCCATATGGGATAGAACCCGGTGCAATGAAGTCGACCCTGTCGTATATCAAGTGACTTTTTAAAGCATTTTTATAATAGCTTGCCTTATGACATCGTTGTCAAAGCTGTTAGAGGAAAATTTTTCAGGACATGCATCTTTCCTGTTGCAACATGTGGATGTGAGTTGTAGCATCTTTCCTGTAGCAACATGTGGCTGTGAGTTGTAGCATCTTTCCTGTAGCAACATGTGGATGTGAGTTGTAGCATCTTTCCTGTAGCAACATGTGGCTGTGAGTTGTAGCATCTTTCTTGTAGCAATGTTTGGATGTGAGTTGTAGCATCTTTCCTGTAGCAACATGTGGATTTGAGTTGTAGCATCTTTCCTGTAGCAACATGTGGCTGTGAGTTGTAGCATCTTTCCTACAGCAACATGTGGATGTGAGTTGTAGCATCTTTCCTGTAGCAACATGTGGATGTGAGTTGTAGCATCTTTCCTGTAGCAACATGTGGATGTGAATAGTAGCATCTTTCTTGTAGCAGCATGTGGATGTGAGTTGTAGCAACATGTAGATGTGAGTTGTAGCATCTTTCCTGTAGCAACATGTGGATGTAAGTTTTGTGGCATCTTTCCTGTAGCAACATATGGATGTGAGTTGTAGCATCTTTCTTGTAGCAACATATGGATGTCAGTTGTAGCATCTTTCCTGTAGCAACATGTGGATGTGAATAGTAGCACCTTTCTTGTAGCAACATGTGGATGTGAGTTGGAGCACCTTTCTTGTAGCAACATGTGGATGTGAGTTGGAGCATCTTTCCTGTAGCAACATGTGGATGTGAATTGTAGCATCTTGTAGCAACATGTGGATGTAAGTTTTGGCATCTTTCCTGTAGCAACATATGGATGTGAGTTGTAGCATCTTTCCTGTAGCAACATGTGGGTGTGAGTTGTAGCATCTTTTCCTGTAGCAACATGTGGATGTGAGTTGTAGCATCTTTTCTGTAGCAACATGTGGATGTGAGTTGTAGCATCTTTTCCTGTAGCAACATGTGGATGTGAGTTGTAGCATCTTTCCTGTAGCAACATGTGGATGTGAGTTGTAGCATCTTTTCCTGTAGCAACATGTGGATTTAAGTTTTGGCATCTTTCCTGTAGCAACATGTGGATGTAAGTTTTGGCATCTTTCCTGTAGCAACATGTGGATGTGAGTTTAGCATTTTTTCCTGTAGCAATATATGGATGTTAGTTGTAGCATTTTTCTTGTAGCAACATGTGGATGTAAGTATTGGCATCTTTCCTGTAGCAACATGTGGATGTGAGTTGTAGTATCGTTCCTGTAGCAACATGTGGATGTAAGTTTTGGCATCTTTCCTGTAGCAACATGTGGATGTGAGTTTTGGCATCTTTCCTGTAGCAACATGTGGATGTGAGTTTTGGCATCTTTCCTGTAGCAACATGTGGATGTGAGTTGTAGTATCTTTCCTGTAGCAACATGTGGATGTAAGTTTTGGCATCTTTCCTGTAGCAACATGTGGATGTGAGTTTTGGCATCTTTCCTGTAGCAACATGTGGATGTAAGTTTTGGCATCTTTCCTGTAGCAACATGTGGATGTGAATTGTAGCATCTTTCTTGTAGCAATGTTTGTATGTGAGTTGTAGCATCTTTCCTGTAGCAACATGTGGATCTGAGTTGTAGCATCTTTCCTGTAGCAACGTGGATGGCTAGAGATTCAGAGGCCTTCTTACGGGTCATGATGAGGACAATGTTCTGCAAAGGATCTGCTGCATGATGATGTCAGCTTTTATGTTTAATCAGTTACACTGACTTAGAATTATTAGTATGTTACCATACACGACTGATCCTATATATAGAAGATACAATGTAGAAATAAATCAAACGGTTGACTTGGTCAACTTTACTAGAACACAGTCACAAATGATAGAATGGACTTTACAGCTAGAAACCCTTCATCAGCGCACACACACACACACAAAAATTATACAACCATGTTAAAAAAAACTTTGTTTTTTTACCCACATATTCTATTTACAGGACATTGCCGTCAACACCAGCATTTCTTCTTCTTCTGTGTTCATCCGGAGTTTTTTTTTTTCCGGACGTGATTGCGTTGTGCCTGTTTACAGCAGATCTGCGTTGATGCCCCGTTAGGCTGACACATCCGACTTCTGCTGTCATTTGTTGACCAGGTTAACCTTCCCGGGACACAAGCATTTTACCGCTGTTGTTGATGTCTTGGAAAGATTACGCTCAGTAGTTTGCCATTGCTTTCTGAGCGACCGGCTCACATACCCCTGAAGTAACCAACGTGACGTGATCTGCTACCAAAATCTCGCGCAGCTGTGTTCCTTTACATGGATATATGGGATTACGGAGAAAGTCGTTCACACCTTCGCCAGGAAGACCGGCGTTAAAAAACTGAAAACACAATATATTTATTCCATTTCATTTCTGTGTTAGAAAAACTGTTTTATTTATTGCGGTGAAGAAAGTATTCACTAATATGAGGGGGGAAAAAACAATTCAACAACAGTAAAATGCTTTTAAAGGACTTTTGTAGCATGTGATAGTAAACTTTCTGGCTGGGTTACTAGAATAAAAGTCTTTATAAATCCCTGGTTGACCAATCATCATCACCTTATGTGTATGGCCAAATGACTTAGGCGTACATGTCTCTCCACAGATCTTGAATCTTGGTGTTCTGGATCAGTTCTGTTACTGATTTTCCTCTATCCCACCATCTTAGACCATCCGGCATAATTTTTCCGTCTGCCTCTTTTATCACTGATCTTTCCAGTTGACAACCAATAACTGACTGACTGGCACCAGGCCGCCTTGACTGATAGTTTGAAAAATGAAATAATACCTCCACCAATAAATCGTAATAATTTCACATAGTACATTGGGCAACAATGACATAGTGGTTAGTACTACATTACGCAACAATGACATAGTGGTTAGTACTACATTGGGCAACAATGACATAGTGGTTAGTACCATGCCTCCCAAGAAAGTGGTCTGGGTTCAATCTCAGCAGAGACAGGATTATTTTTCTAGATAATTCTCAGAATTTTCTGAGAAAGAAAGGCAATGAGAATAGGAACTGCGCACTCCACCTTGTGTTGATGCCTAGATTATATGATGGTTAAACACACTCCAATGATAGTTTCGCTTATGGGGCTGCCTCCGTTTATATTTGTATTTTATAATTTTCAGCTGCCCATTCCTGCACAGAACAGCTGGCGATACAGAGAGAAGATACCATTTGAGGTATTACAAAACAGGTACCTGCGTGTATGAAACCGATTCAAAAGGTCACTGCACAAAGAACGGACCCCACTGTGCCTTTGCACATGGTATTCATGATGTGCGACCACCAGTCTATGACTCTACAGAACTGCAACCTTCCATGGAGATTGTAAGTTGTCAACATCCCCAGGCACATCTGAGAAAGACAGGGTCCTGGCAGAAGATCCTAGATGGAATGGTATGTGGACATTATTTTATGTGACAGGCTCTTTTTGATTTATGTTTGTTTCTGTGTATTGATAGGGAATATTATCTTTTTGTTTGTTCTTCTGTCAAGAAAAGCGCAACACACCTAGTTATGCACCTCTCAGACTGAGAGCATTTATATAGGTTGGTTGGTTGGAAAGCCTCGGAAAAACTAACTTTTGAGGTCATTATATTGACATTGAAGTCATCTGAGGAAAATTAAAGGGCTTGTATCCATCAAATTGAGGCTGATGTATAGTCTACTCTTTATTTTATTGTATATTTTATCTTTATAGATATAATTTTATATTTACAGATACAAACTTTGTGCTGGCTAATTACAAAACTGAGCCTTGCAAGCGCCCGCCCAGATTATGTCGACAGGGCTATGCTTGTCCTCAGTTTCACAACACTAGGGACAGGAGGAGAAGTCCAAAACAGTATAAGTATAGGTAAGCATTTCCTGCAGAAACTGCTGTCACAGAATCATACAAACACAGACAATACTTCATAATGTGCCCTGCCTGAAGCAGACATTCATCCCTCTCATATTCCCTCTCTCCTATCCCCTATCTCCTATCCCCTATCTCCTATCCCCTCCCCTCTATCCCCTCCCCTCTATCCCCTTTCTCCTATTCCCTCTGTCATTTGGTATTTTGATGAAGGTGGTGATGCATATATTATTATTTATTGCTCAACTTTTTCAGCTTTCCTTATAATCTTTCTGACTTCCTCTGTCTCTCTTGCCTAGTATTTTCCCAAATAAAGCTGATTTTGAAGAGTGTGTCATCTGAGCAAATCTTTCTGGCTCATTAAACAGGGTTCTTACCAGGCCATGCTTATATTGGGTAGTGTGTCATCTGAGCACATCTTTCTGACTTGATTAAACGGCTCTTACCAGACCCGTCTTATATGGGACTTGTGTGTGATCGGAGCACATCTTTCTGACTTGATTAAACAGGGTGCTTACTAGTCCATGCTTATATTGGACAGTGTGTCATCAGAGCACATATGTCTGGCTCGATAGGAACCTGTTTAATCGAGCAGGAGAGATTTGCTTTGATGACACACTATCCAATATAAGACTAATTTCTTTAATTTAGTGGTTCTCAACCGGTGTGCTCCCCTCTCCCCCACCCTCCCGCCAGCAGGGAATTTTAGGGTTTCCTGGGGGGGGGGGGGGGAATTAAGATTACTTCAAGATCGCATTAATACAATAACCGATTACTTGATTTGTTTTTTCCTCCATGCTTTACGGTTCTGTTCTTCTCACATAAGTAGACCTGCAAATAAATTGTATGTAGACGTCTAAACTTGTTCTAGTATGTGTTATTAAATTTAGCTTCCATTTTTACGTATACTGTGTGGGGGGATTTATAGGGAGGAAATACAAAAGGGGGAAATGATATTCTGAACATATGGTATAGAGTTGCATGGGCCAAAAAAAAAAGGTTGAGAACCACTGGATTATCTCTTCTGTTAATTTCTTCTTCTTGTGCCCTTTAACCCCCATTGAAGCATGAGTCTTCAACCATTTCTTTCGCTTTATTTGACTTTGCAGTTCTAGTTTTATACAGGATGGAATTGCCAACCCTCCTTAGCAGCCTCTTTCGACATACATGGTAGGTTACAGTGTTACTTTTCTTTCCTTCACTTATTGGCTCTGGTAACATATGGACACTTGATTTTCCCCATAAATTTCATTTGTCTTTTCCTTATGATTTTATTGACTGGCTGCAGCTCTCAAAACCTCAGTGTTTATTTCGTCTCTGTCCATGTTTTTTTTTCCTTTCAAAAATCACTTCTCCACTGCCTCCTGTTTTGTCACCATTCATAGCTCGTGATCCAGACAAGACAGTTATCAGTAAATTATAGGTTTTCATTACTATGAGTATTGGAAAAAGTGATGCTCTAATGGACAAAAGTGCCCAGAAATACTTGAAGTGCTTTGTCACTGTATCATATTCCATGAACTGTATTTCAAATTTTGCTGTTATTGATTCATCTATCACATTAACTATATTTCAGATTCTGAATCTTGTGAATTTTCCTCTTGTAGCACCTGAATGAATATTGGTCTTCTTAGCTTTCTACAACAAAATCACATTTCTTTGATTTCTAGTTTCTTTCTAATCTTAGAGATGCATATTTAGATTCAGATCAATAGCTGATAAGTAAAATTAAGTTGAAACTCAAGAGATGCATAACATCTTATAAACATGGAAATCAAAATAATGTAGGTTATCTCAGAAATCAAGAAACTAAGAAACAATTTAAGGAGACAGTGTCCATAAATACCTGGTTGAACAATAAAAATAGAAGAAAGAAAAAATAATTTAAAAAAAAAAACATTTAAATAATAGCAAAGCCACACAGTTCACCACCACCACCACCCGAAAAAAAAAAGAAGCTAATAAAGTTAGATAGCGGATGAGGGCAGATAGATAAAAGACAATATTTACAGAGTCTAGCAAGAGAGGCAAAAGTAGCAGCAGCGAATGGAAACTAACAGAAAAATAGCAGGAAAATATTCATGATTCTTCTTCTGCGTTCATCCGGAGTTTTTTTTGGGATGTGATTGCGTTGTGCCTGTTTACAGCAGAGCTGCGTTCTTGCGCCGTTAGGCCGACACATCCGACTTCTGCGGGCATTTGTTGACCGGGTTAACCTTCCCGGGGATATTCATGATTCACAAGCATACAGTAGCATGGGCACTATGTAATACTCTAAAGTTCATTTTATGTATTGCTCTAAAGTTCATTTAGTGACTTCCATGAACTGGGGTTATCTAGTAAATGATGCCCAATATTGAAACTATCTGCTTCACAGGTCCACACCATGTCCCAATGTCAAACACGGGGACGAGTGGGGTGACCCCACACAGTGTGAGAACGGAGACGGCTGCTCTTACTGCCACACCCGGACTGAACAACAGTTCCACCCAGAGGTAGGTTTATCTGTTTCAGTAAATTGCTTTATGCTTACACTTTTCCTTTTGGCCATTGGCTTGGAGTCTGTTGACATTGAAATATCTAAAACTTGTGGAGGAAACATGACCACACTAAATATAATCTCATCCAATCTGTATGTGCCGTGCTGAATCATGGACTGGGCACATTTACAGGTTGTATTTTTAATGACTGCAGTGTTTGAAAATATTGCCGGTCTAAGTTTTGTATTTACCTATTATGTTGCATGAACTTTACAGAGGGTGAATAAAAAACTTGGACCCGCAATATTTTCTAACACTGCACAGTCATTAAAAATACACCCTATAATATGCCTTTTTGCACATTAAAAAGGGAGATTTAAAAGACAAGAGGATTGACTTTATTGCACTGTGTTTTATACCATATGACTTGGTCTCTTTCCGCAGGGCTGTCTGCTGAAAGTCTCTTTTACACAAAGCACAAACTCTGTAGCTCCAACAACAACCCCTGGGAGTCTTTGAGAAAATTGCACTCGTGAACCAAAATAACATACCAGAATCGAACCTACAACCTTTGGATCACAGACTCCCTAGTCTCTCTGCAGATAAGAAGTTCAAGTACCAGTCTGGCTTCCTGTGCTGGTTTCTGACACAGTGAAGCTGGTACTTTGGTACCGGGTCAGGAGAACAGTCTCTAAACAAAAATAAGGGTTAAAAGGCAAGGGAATAGACTTATTGCACTGGGTACACAATAGATTACGAAACAACGTGACTACACAATTCAAGATTGGCAAACCAGCCTCATGCACATATTGAATGGCGCCGTAGACAGCAGATCACATATTCTAAGACTGCCCAAAATATGACATATCTAGGCAAAACCTGGCCTAGAGAGACGACAGTGGAAGATAAACTCTAGGGGCCACTGAGTAAATTTTAGAAAAAAAAGGCAGTGAAATTCATACAAGAGACACCACTGCAGATCTAGACAAATTTCAAGCCAGCGAAACAGGAAGAACTGCACCAGGTTTTCTCCTGTATAACTCAGTCTGTCTCTGCAGAGAGAAGCTAACTACTTTATGAAATCGTCACACAGAGAATTAACTCTGTAGCTCCAGTGATGACTCCTAGGCATCTCCAAAAAAATTGCTCTTGTGAACTGAAGTCCGAAAATACCCACGACCTTCTGAGCTCAAGGCAGTTAGTTTAACCTCTTTGCCACGGAGACCACCCCAGCGCAAACCTCACTCCAATTGATGTAAGCTCTTTTTGGTGCTCGAGTAAGCAGAAAATCACAGCGTTGAATTTAAGAATGTACTCAGCCTTCCAGAAGGTTCACCATTAACAACATTGTTTACATTGTTTAACTTGTCATTTGCAATTTTAAATTCTCACAATAATTGATAAATATGCGGTATGACAATCTCAGTGTAAATAGTTCCTACACTTAGATATTGATTTTATCAAATGTGTATAAAGATTTGTTTTATGAAGGTTTTATAAAATGTGCATCAAGATTTGTTTGATGGTTTTATAAAATGTGTATCAAGATTTGTTTGAAGGTTTTATAAAATGTGTATCAAGATTTGTTCTGCACTTTCAGATATACAAATCTACCAAGTGTAATGACATGGTTCAGACAAACTCATGTCCAAGAGGAGCATTCTGTGCTTTTGCTCATGTCGAACGTAAGTTTGAATTACTGCTTTGGTTGAATTGATACTTGGGAAGTTAGTGGTGGTTTCCTCTTGCTTTCAGCATCCATGCAGAGGTATGTTGTCACCTCTATCTTTGACAGCAGTTGTAAACTGTCAGGATAAGTGGGTACTCAGTTCTTCTGAGTGCCAATTAGTATATAAACAAATAGGTCCAGCACCATATTCTGAATGTCTTCTTCTTCCTCTTTTGTTAGGTGTTGCAGGCTTGGTTGATGATTGATTTCTGAACTAGGGCTCGCTCGCTCGCTTGGTTGGCTGAGATGTTGTGGGTTTTTAGGGTCCAGGTGATCCATCAATCCATCTTCATGGTTTTCCCCTGCCTCATGATGTTTCCATTTTGTTGTTGTATGCTTTTGCTGCTGTCAACATTGGGTTCATTCTCACTAGATAAGTTAACCAGTTAAGTCTTTGTTTTTCAATTTCACAACTGTTGTTGCTCCAACTGTTTTGTTGATCTCCTAGTTTCTAAAACGATCCCTTCTTTATTTGTTCATTGCTTTTCTCTGGCATCTCATTTCACATGTAGTGAGTTTTCTTTTTGTGCTTTAGTTAGTGCCCATGCTTGGCACTGATTGCACAACATTGGTTTAAAAATTGCATTTATAGTTAGTTGACAGATCATCCATAAATGCTCGGATCCCCTCAGTAAATCCCGCAGCGTGTAGCGGCTCACGAAGCCAGTTCTGTGTTGGTTTATTACTCTTCTTTGGCTTCCTGCATATTGTTCTTGTTTGGCCACGCCTCTTTTAACTTGCTGTTCTCACAGCCTGGCCATGGTTGTAGATTCCCAGTCATCGCTTGGTTCTCGTAAACGACTTACTTCTTGTAAAGCATTCAGAATGTCTGCCTGGTCCATCGCTCTTCCGCCTTCCACAGTAGCCCTACCTGCAAGTCTGTCAGCCTGCTCATTCCCTTTGCATTTGCTGGACCTTTGACTTTATTCCCCATTGGAGCAATTTATAAATTGCACTTATAATATCCCTTAAGGTTTGTAAAGAGGTCTTTACTAGCTCACAAATGAGCACAAAATACCTAGACAAAATATTCATTCCCTGGTGTTGATTTGTTTAATCGTGCAGGATCCACACTGGTGCCTCAAAGTTTGTGCGCTTGACTGAAATTCTCCTTGTGGGTCCTGAAGAAGAAGATCAGAGTCCTAGTGGATAGTTTCACATTATAGTGAAGATAATCTTTGAATTCAATCGGTCAGTCAACCAGTCTATCATTTCTTTTTCTGCCCTTTATTCCCCATTGCAGCATTGGTTCTCAACCAGTTCACAGCAAGCTGTCCTTGCCTGTTGCTCTCTTCTGCAGCTCCCTACATGTCCTCCCCATTTTCATCCCTGAAACCTTTTCTCCGTGTGTTTTTCAGGTCTTCCTCTATTTCTTTTGATCTGTGGGTTTCAGAAAAAGAAATTTTTTATTTATACTATTAATAATGTTTATTCTAACCAGAACCAGCTTCTCTTCCTAAGCTCATAAGATTTGATGAAATCCATCTGATTCCAGATTTGCATCAGTGATTCTGCCATCCCATATTAGTTCTTCTATTTGTGCATGCACCAGTTAATGAGCGTTTGTAGTTTATTAGAAATTATTTTAATTGTTCTCCATGTTTGGGCTCCATACAGCAATACTCATTTAACATATATAATATTATTGGGGTACTAGATATAATTTCTTTTGACTTATTATATTTTTTTTAATGAAACTGAGGCTAATTATTGTCTTTGGTCTGTTTGTTTCTACAGAGGAAATCACTTCAGTCAGAGACATTTTGTCTAGCTTAACCAACAATTCTTTAGCAGCTTTTGTGACTAGTATCTTGCCTCAGCCGGAAATGTCAAATAAAATGGAGTCTTTCTCTTTATCCCAGAAGAATGATGCTAACGGCAAAGAGGTATGTTCGTTATGTTGGTCTGTTTATCTTAATTGTTTACATTATGTGGTGATGTATGCCAGCCATGGCTAGTTTACTGAATTTGTAGGATGCAAAAATAATAAATGTTTAATGAGCGCTCTTGTCCATTTGGCCATGCTGACCCTTAACTGGGAAAGTCTGTTTGCATGTGGTTGTGAAGTCAGTGCAGCTCTGGATACCAAAGGTTTCTCTTGCAAGGAAAGATCTAGTATATGTGAATGACTCATATTTCACACTCCCCAGGACAGTGTTTGCCATGGGATTACCTTCCTCATTACATGTTGAGCAAGCGGAGCACGTCAGCATTTATTAGCAGCTATGATGAATCAAGAATAAGCTAACAGCATCATAGCTTATGAAGACAAGATTACATGGAAAATGTAACTGTATGTCCATTACTAACTGATATGGAATTGATTAAATATATATGTAACAAGAAAACTGGAAAATATCTTATAAATGTAATGATGATGGTTGTTGTTGCTGTTGTTGTTATATTATGTTGTTATTATCATGGTAAATCTGTGATGACTATAACTGGATGTCTGGGACCTGTTTGCCAGTGAATCTCCTGACTGAGTTTGTTTCAGAATGTCATCAAGACTGTAATTATGCACAAAATAAAGAGATCAAGGAATTTAGATGCTGGGGTTGTCAAGACATGATTGCATTTCCTCGGTCAGGATGTGGCCCACTGCTTGAGGGAGACCCAAAATGACATGGAGAAAAGAATAATTAGAAGCGGAGATGAATATTGTGGGAGGACATAAAGATGCATAGTGTGGGAGGACATAGACATGAATATTGTAGAAGGACATAGACATGAATAGTGTGTGAGGACATGGAGATGAATTGTGTGGGAGGCATGGAGATGAAAAGTGTGGAAGGACGGAGATTAAAAGTGTGTGAAGACAGTGGTGAATTAGTGTAGGAGGACATAGACATGAATAGTGTGGGAGGATATGGAGCTGCAAAAGATGGGCAGTTTAGTATGAGTGGTTGGAGGTCAAATTTCCGATGGGGAATAAATAGTAGAATAAGAAGAAAAGGACGTTATACTCACCTCTGATCTTAGGTAGTGTTTAAGACATCTAGCCTTTTTGGGTACATGCTAAAAATAAGAGGATATATGTGCATGTTGTGCACATTTAAAATCCATTGGAAATAGGAAAGAACTAGCCAAATAGAAGGCTCACAACGATTATTTTTAAATTTGAAATCCTAACCACAAACGAATATATGTTATTCTGGTCTACACACACTTGGATCCATACCAGTTCTATAGAGTTTATGCACTGTCCTGAATTATTCTTTGGAGGAGATGGAGCACTGATGGAGATATCTGGGTGCAATGAAAGTGATCCTTTATCGAAAACCACAGGTTATTGGCTCTTGCAAAACATTGTGTAAAACGTTGCAAAATGAATCTTCAGGCTAAAGCTGTATGATAGTTTTCTTTTGTTTCCCCAGCAGACAAATGGCAAAGATGATACAAAACTGCCAAACCCCATAGGGAAGGAAAGGTCCAGCAGCACATCCTCACAGCCTGGTTCATTGCCTGTAAGCATCATCATACTCAATATATTGGAATCTCATTTTATGTTTTCTGTTATGAATGTTACAGGAGCTGGGGTAGTATAGAGGTTAATGCACTCTAATTGTAACCTGATGCTTTTGGCTTTCTTCTTCTGCTGCGTTAATCTGGAATGTTGGAACTGTGTTGTGCCTGTTTACAGCAGAGCTGCTATATTTGCACCTTTCGGCAGACACATCCGACTTCTTCAGGCAATTTTTAGTCGGGTTACCTTCCCGGGCTTCTGGCTTTGTGGCAAAAGAGGTTGTGAGCCCAGGATCTGGCACTGGTCAAGATGTTTTAACACTTCAGTGTGGCCTCCACAGATTGGGTTCAGTGTGTGGCTAGAAAGATTACTATGCCTCTCTGTAGACAGGAAGCTCAAGTACTGGCCTTACAGAAACTGCTGGCTCTTGTGCTTGGATAGGGGAAGGAGAGCTCTTCAACACAGTCACGTGAAGATGGTACTTAGTTACCAGGTGGGAGGAAAACCTCTGTACCATCATCATCCAGATAGATGAGAGCTCTTTTCTAGGCTGAGATTACCTGAATGTTAACACATTGGACTCAAGAATTTTAAATTGTGGTCTGCGAGAGGTGTTCCAGCCAACCAAATTTCCCCCTCGGGCAAGGAATTTTTTTCATGACTGCAAAGTCTTATAAAAGTTATATTAGAACATTTTCTGGGAGGTAAGGCGACCAAACTGATTCAGGCTACAATAGTTATCCTGTGTTGTTTGGTCAAAACAATATGAGCTAAAATGTTCTCAAAGTATCACATGGCATAGAAACTGACCCTCTAAATATTTATATATTTGTGTGCATGCACCTGTATGTTCATGTGTGCTAGTGTAAAAATATTCTTATAATACCATAAGTTAAGAAGAACGAAATACTACTGACATTCTACAAGATATGAACATTGTAGACAACTTTCATGTCTCTGGAGAATTTCTTAGAATACCATGGATTAAGAGCAACAAAATACTGACATTTTTCAAGATTTGAGCATTGTAACAAATCTGCTCCATTAAACAGTGTAATTGTTGGAAACATATTTTGGCCATGTCAGACTTTTCTGTTGTTTGGAAAGGAGGTCTGATGGGATGCAGTGTGTCTGGAAGATGAGGCAGAGGTCAGCCAACATGGCAATGAGCACAGAACATAAAAGGCATTCTGAGCATAAACAAATGCAAAGGGCATGGGAACTGGCGAGGGATCGAAAGTCTGCGATGAGAGTGACTTTCAGCAAAGGGTTTGCTAGCTATAAGATGATGGTATAATAGTACACAAGGCTTGCAAGATTGAAAGCAAATAAGAGTAATTAGCTTCAAGGACCATCTAATTGCACTGTGAAACGACCCGTTGGTGATCCAATTATCTACAGATGATGCAAGAAGAACTTCAGCTCAGCATTATAAATGGTCAGTTATGGTTATTTCTTTTTTTTTCTCACCAGCCGTTTGTATCTATGCTACCTCATGTTTATTTTATATTTCAATTATATTTCACTAATGTGAAGTTTTAACTGTTTATGTGATATTTCAGCCGTGTTGTGTTTCCCTGCTGTAGTTTTATCTCTGTATTTGATATTTCAGCTATGGTATGTTTCTCTGGTGTATTTCATCTCTGTATTTGATATTTCAGCTGTGTTATGTTTCTCTGATGTAGTGTTTTATCTCTGTATTTGATATTTCAGCTATGTCATGTTTCTCTGGTGTAGTTTTATCTCTGTATTTGATATTTCAGCTATGTTATGTTTCTCTGGTGTAGTTTCATCTCTGTATTTGATATTTCAGCTATGCTATGTTTCTCTGTTGTAGAGTTCCATTGCTGTATTTGATATTTCAGCTATGTTATGTTTCTCTGATGTAGTGTTTTATCTCTGTTCAGCTATGTTATGTTTCTCTGGTGTAGTTCCATCTCTGTATTTGATATTTCAGCTGTGTTATGTTTCTCTGATGTAGAGTTGTATCTCTGTATTTGATATTTCAGCTATGTTATGTTTCTCTGGTGTAGTTCCATCTCTGTATTTGATATTTCAGCTGTGTTATGTTTCTCTGATGTAGAGTTGTATCTCTGTATTTGATATTTCAGCTATGTTATGTTTCTCTGTTGTAGAGTTCCATTGCTGTATTTGATATTTCAGCGATGTTATGTTTCTCTGATGTAGTGTTTTATCTCTGTATTTGATATTTCAGCTATGGTATGTTTCTATGGTGTAGTTTCATCTCTGTATTTGATATTTCAGCTATGTTATGTTTCTCTGGTGTAGAGTTCCATCTCTGTATTTGATATTTCAGCTATGTTATGTTTCTCTGATGTAGTGTTTTATCTCTGTATTTGATATTTCAGCTATGTTATGTTTCTCTGGTGTAGAGTTTCATCTCTGCATTTGATATTTCAGCTATGCTATGTTTCTCTGTTGTAGAGTTCCATTGCTGTATTTGATATTTCAGCTGTGTTATGTTTCTTTGCTGTAGAGTTTCATCTCTGTATTTGATATTTCAGCTATGCTATGTTTCTCTGTTGTAGAGTTCCATTGCTGTATTTGATATTTCAGCTATGTTATGTTTCTCTGATGTAGTGTTTTATCTCTGTATTTGATATTTCAGCTATGGTATGTTTCTCTGTTGTAGAGTTCCATTGCTGTATTTGATATTTCAGCTGTGTTATGTTTCTTTGCTGTAGAGTTTCATCTCTGTATTTGATATCTCAGCTATGTTATGTTTCTCTGGTGTAGTGTTTCATCTCTGTATTTGATATTTCAGCTATGTTATGTTTCTCTGGTGTAGTGTTTTATCTCTGTATTTGATATTTCAGCTATGTTATGTTTCTCTGGTGTAGAGTTTCATCTCTGTATTTGATATTTCAGCTATGTTATGTTTCTCTGGTGTAGTGTTTTATCTCTGTATTTGATATTTCAGCTATGTTATGTTTCTCTGTTGTAGAGTTCTATTGCTGTATTTGATATTTCAGCGATGTTATGTTTCTCTGATGTAGTGTTTTATCTCTGTATTTGATATTTCAGCTATGTTATGTTTCTCTGTTGTAGAGTTCCATTGCTGTATTTGATATTTCAGCGATGTTATGTTTCTCTGATGTAGGGGTTTTATCTCTGTATTTGATATTTCAGCTATGCTATGTTTCTCTGTTGTAGAGTTCCATTGCTGTATTTGATATTTCAACGATGTTATGTTTCTCTGATGTAGTGTTTTATCTCTGTATTTGATATTTCAGCTATGTTATGTTTCTCTGTTGTAGAGTTCCATTGCTGTATTTGATACTTCAGCTGTATTATTTTTCTCTGTTGTAGAGTTCCATCTCTGTATTTGATATTTCAGCTATGTTATGTTTCTCTGATGTAGTTTTATCTCTGTATTTGATATTTCAGCTATGTTATGTTTCTCTGTTGTAGAGTTCCATCTCTGTATTTGATATTTCAGCTGTGTTATGTTTCTCTGATGTAGAGTTTTATCTCTGTATTTGATATTTCAGCTATGTTATGTTTCTCTGGTGTAGTTTCATCTTTGCATTTGATATTTCAGCTATGTTATGTTTCTCTGTTGTAGAGTTCCATTGCTGTATTTGATATTTCAGCTGTGTTATGTTTCTTTGCTGTAGAGTTTCATCACTGTATTTGATATTTCAGCTATGCTATGTTTCTCTGTTGTAGAGTTCCATTGCTGTATTTGATATTTCAGCTATGTTATGTTTCTCTGATGTAGAGTTTTATCCACTTACAGATAAGCTTGCTGTCTAACAACAATGGAAATAGCTACCTGAACAGTTTGTTTGACCCGTTTATGAGAACCAGGTCTTCGAGTGTTAGTTCTGACTACAACATTTCTCCGCTATATATGAGAGCCCCTGGCTATGAAAGGGATGAATATCAAGTAAGATATGTTATTTTATATATCTCTACTATAATATAACATATATATATACATTACATATCACTACATAACAATACAATTCAAAATTAGGTGAACTGTCTTTATTTACAAATGCACGAAGTGTTTTCTTGTTTAGTTAATCAATTTTTGGGGGGACTGTCTTTAAAATGCAAATTTGCTCTAACTCCACATCTGTTAGTGATTTTTTTTTTAATATAGGCATACTCTACAGTAACAGCATATTAGGTTTTAGATAGTTGTTGTAACTCAAAGCCTTGCCCCAATTTTGTGTTTGGAACTTGTCATTTTGTTTTTACATATTCATTTGTGCACTCATTATATATTTATAAATGATGTGCTTTCTTTTCTTGGGAAGTTACATGGTTGAATAGAAAAATCTACTCCAGTTTTGTCTCATTCATATCCTTGCTTTAATTCTTCTTCTTCTGCATTCATCCAGAGTTTTTTTTCCCGGACGTAATTGCGTTGTGCCTGTTTACAGCAGAGCTGCGTTCTTGCGCCGTTAGGCCGACACATCCGACTTCTGCGGGACGTTAATTCTAAACAGCAGTGTTAATTGTGAGCAATCCACTATCCCATAACAGCCAGCTCTGTGGTGAAGGGGTCACGGATGCAGTTCATAATCCTGCATACCGCATTCAAAACACAGTTGGTTTGGTTTTTTATTAAATGGTTTCGGTGCCGGTCGTTCAGAAAGCAGTGGAAAACTACTGACCGTAAACTTGCCCAGGAATCACAAACAGCCAAGAAAAGGATGGGGTTGACTGCTACACCCTGTAAAATGATATGCAACTAACTATCCCATGATTAGGTGGGAGAGAGAACTCTCATGTTCTAAACTTATGGGAAGGACAAAGCAATGCAGCAACATAAAAAATGCGTTTACAAACAAATAACCTCATTGATTATTTTGTGTGTGTGGCACACACCAGCCAACAAATGTAAACATTTTGAGAAATACATCTTTGGCAATCTATGGATATCTATAACTAACTTTTCCACCATCAGCAGAGATGAAAATTGAGAATTTTTAACTGAAAAGTTACAGGAAAGTTACACGCATGCTATGGATCAAGAAGAGGAAAGACACTGGCATTTTACCCCATATGAAAGTGGGGCCTAGAAGAAGAGGCAAGGGTCAATCAACATAGCAGGGACACTGGACATTAAAGTCGCCCCGGACATGAAAATGTATGAGGCTGGAGAACTGTTGAAGGATCCAGACTCTTGGTGGTAGGAGCAATGATATACTCATTATTTGCCACATGATGATGAAACAATAGAGGTCTTTCCATTTTTGTTGCAGGATTCTCTTTTGTGATTTTGTTTGTTTTGATTAGACCTCTACTTTTTCTTTTCGTGTAGAAGCTTAGACCTCTGCTGTATTTTCAAGGATTTGAGTTTAGACCTCTGCTGTATTTTCAAGGATTTGAGCTTAGACCTCTGCTGTATTTTCAAGGATTTGAGCTTAGACCTCTACTTTTTTATTTTTAGAAGGATTTGAGCTTAGACTTCTACTTTGATTTTTTTAAAGAAGGATTTTAGCTTAGGCCGCTATTATTTAATTAATTTATTTATTTTGTTGTTGAAGGATTTGAGCCAAGACCTCTACAGTTTTTAGAAGTATTTGAACTCTAGTTTCTTTTTTGTATTGTAGCTTAAATTACGCCAGCAACTTCTGGCAATTGAGAAGGATTTGAGCTTAGACATGGCTGAAAAGACCAGACGGAGGGAGAATCTATTGCTTCTTCATCAAATGGGAATGTATAGTCACCTTGGGAACAGCCTGGCGCTGACACAAAGTTCTACTGTGATGTCTCCACTAGCCCCATCCTTCTATCCTCCTGGAGATTGCGTGGAGTCTGTCCTCGGTAAGAGGCTTTTCATTTGTAACATCATGCTATTCTTTTGTGCAATGTGTTGTGTTTTGTTAAGGGATTGTTGTGCATTAGGCCATGTTGCTTACTGCTGCTGTTGTCAGTGTATAATTGACAACAATATATCATAATCATATGCCTTACCAAGAGGTGCAGACGTCCATGACTTTCCACAGACCTCATTCTTGGCTATTCTCAATAAATTCTGTTGATGGCATCCCTCCGTGCCATAGTCTTAGACCATCAGGCATCATTTCAGATGGTCTACTGCCAGCTTTTCTACAACTAATCTTTCTTGACTATGTTTTCCAATGTCTCTCTTCTACTGATAATCTTTCTTGTCTTGACTTTGTTTTCCAATGGTTCTCTTCTCATTATATTGTTTAACAGATATCACTGTTTGTCTCTTTCTTATAGTTGTCCATAATGTTCTATTTTCAATAGCCTCTTCCAGGCAATTGTTGTCATTAAGTAATTTAGTACCAAACCAAAAAAAAACAACATAGGTTTGGACCAAACCTGGCACACAATCAAATGAACAAGCATTATAATGTAAATTTCTGTTCAGTGAATATTGAAATTTAGGAAGATGCCAGGAAACCAACACAGATAACACGATGACCCTAGTCAGACGATATATCATCGTCCTGTCAAATGGGAGGTCACATTTGCCAATATATTATCCTTTGGCACTGATCAGTTAACACTTGGTGTCCAAGGCATTCGCAACTCTTCTCAGAAACACATCACTGCTACCTCCAGGCTCTTCTGGATATAACCGAGTATAACTACAGCAAATATGTCACCTGCAACTAAGCCGAACATCATGTCAACTGTTATTGAAGTGAGAAACTGCACAGATTGGTGGTAATGGTATCTCCAGGTGGCTCTGTGGTGAAGGGGTTACCAATGCAATTTGTAATCCCACATACCATGTTTGAAACACAGCTGCAGGCGATTTGGAAGCAGACCGTCCAGCGTTGGGTTCAATACAATGATATGGGTGCCGGTTGTTCAGAAAGCAATGGCAAACTACTGAACGTAAACTTGCCCAGGAATCACAAACAGCCAAAAAATGCTGCAGTTGACTGCTATGTCCTGTAAAGGATATGCAACAAACTTTTTTATCTCCAATAGTTTTCTCCAAAAGTTTATACACCAGTATTATACGCCATTACCTCCTATGGTCAACAATCCCTTCCAAATTAATTTCTGAAATCTGGGTGATTTGGTCACAGGATTATTAATCTGAGGCTGGGTTGGGCCCTAATTATAACTTCTCTTCTACCCGGGAAGGTTAACCCGGTCAACAAATGCCCGCAGAAGTCGGATGTGTCTGCCTAAAGGCGCAATTAAACAGGCGCAGCTGCAATTACATCTGAAAAAACACTCAGGATGAAAGCAAAGAAGAAGATAATTTCTCTTCTGAGGTTGAATGGGGTAGGGGTAATGGAAAAATGAATGACTGATAGTTTGTACACCAACTTCACTCTGATAGATGCAAACTCTGTTTAAGGCCTACACGACTTGAGCGATACTGCAGCGGACTTAAAGAGTTACAGTTTTCTGTGTTGAGTTTTGGTTGTACATGTGAGAGGGAGGAGAAGGTTGAGAGAGTATCTGTAAAGGGTTTATTTAATTTCTGAATCTTCATCTAAATAGGTAAAGCCTTTGATGATGTGCACCTTGAAGATCTCAACATCAGCAGTTTAGAAAGAGAACTGGATAAAGACATAGACAACAATTCTGTCAGCAGTTCCCTCAGCGCTGGTCTATCGACCTCTGGCTGCTTCAGTAACAACTCCTCGGTGCCCATAGGCATTCCTCCGAGCAACATCACTCAGCGAGGAAGCATCAGCAGCCTATCGCAGTCCCCACCCTCGCCCTTTGGAAGTTTCCCTCACAGTTTACAGCTACAGAAACAGGACTCCAATGATCATGTGAGCTAGTGTTGAAAGTGTGCATATTCGCTGAATGTTTGTAACAGTTCTTATGTTGTACATTATTTAACTTATTTTCATCTTTTCTTTTTGTTTCTCTTTGTAAGTCAAATGAGCTTGGTTTATATGTCAATTGATCTTCAAAGGTGAAAATCTGTCAATCTTTGTTTCTGGTTCTTGGATTTGACCTCTTTCTTCCCTCTCATGCTCTCTCTCTCTCTCTCTCTCTCTCTCTCTCTCTCTCTCTCTCTCTCTCTCTCTCTCTCTCTCTCTCTCTCTCTCTCTCTCTCTCTCTCTCTCTCTCTCTCTCTCTCTCTCTCATGCTCTCTCTTGCCTACCCCCATTCCTCTATCTTTCCTCCTCTCTCCAACTCTCATTTTCCTCCTCTCTCCACCTCACTTTTTCTTCCTCTCTCCATCTGTCCTTTTCCTCTTCTCTTCACCTCTTTTACTCTCTCTACCTCTTTTACACTCTCTCCACCTTTTTAACACTCTTTCCTCTTTCCACCTCTCTTCTTTCCCTTTGCTCTTTCTTCCCACTCTACAGCTTGCCACACCCTTCTGTTCTTTTCCTCATCTTTCTCTACACATCCCCCAACTCTTTATCCTCTCCCTCCCATGCTCTCTTCTTCCCTCCTTCCCTTTCTCATTTCCATTCTCCTCTCCTCCCCCCTCTTTTTCTCCCTCACTTTTCCCCCCTTTCGCTGTCTCTCCCAAGCTCTTTCTCGCTCTATTTTCTAGCCAGGTACTTTATAACTGATCTTATATCTGACTCCTTTTTACCTGGATAAATGATTGGTGACTTCTGGTTTTTCTATGGACAGTCATCATCCCCGCTGTTCAGCTGCTACTCTGGAGTCAGCAAGTGTCAGATGGGATCAAATCTGAGTGACACCAATTCCATGTCTCCCAGGAGCGCCGGGCCCCAATCCCCAATGCTGTCTGGATCATTCACCTCTAATCTTCAGAATGGGGAAGTACACAAGCTTCGTGAGGAGCTCCTGATGACAAAATCCAAGATGGCAGAATGGGAAGGTGTTTACAATCAGGCCAAATGTGTAAGTATTTTATTTTACCTGCTTACTTTTCATATTGTTTATCATCTTTTATATTATTCATCCATCTTTGATGTTCGTCATCTATCAAATTATCCATCTTCATTGTAACTCATCTTTGATGTTACTCGTCGTCACCATTACCTATCTACCCATCTGCCTGTCAGCATTACCCTTTGTTTGTGATATTATTCACCATCTTTGAAATTACCTTTCCATGTTAATATCACTGACTTTAATTGTACATTAAAACTTGATCCATTTCTTTGATATACGCAAAAAAAACATTTGAAAAAAATTATGTGTTTAGATTTCTTTATATACAATGACTAAATGTAATAGATAAAGACATGAATCTTTGTTACAGTAAAGGAAGGACATTGATTGTTACACATGAAAAATAGGACAGAAATGGTCCTGGAGTATATAAGTGTGGTTTATCTTACAGGCCTGTGAAGCTTGGAAGAAGGAAGCTGAAGATGCTAACAAGAAAGCCAAGGCTGCGGAAGATGACAAACAACAGGCTGTCAAACAGAAAGAAGAGGTAGAATATCACGCTGCATTTTTTTTTTTTTTTTTTTTGGCATTTGCTCACTTTGAAGTTGAGCATAGTCCATACATGTGCTATTACTTATAGTGCACTGGACCGATTTTTGCATGTGGATTAGCTTTCCCTATTTCAAGTGTCCTTCGCCATTTGGTGAACACACTCCAACTTCCGAGGTACTTAAAATTTACGTGCCCACATCAAGGGCAAGAAGTCAACATTTTGGTCCACCTAACCAGTTTTGGAATTGAACCCTCTTCCTCGGCATCAGCACCGGATGTTTAAGAACGTGCACTCCTTCGGCCATGCTGACGTCCTAAGCCATAGTCAGCCCGAAGGTCATGTGGTCGCATCCCCCTCAAGGTAGGCATGGATTTAGATTGACATGAGCTCTTAGGCTGACTCAGTCTAAAATGGGTGCCGGGTGAAGTCCTGGGAACTAAAGACATTCAGTGTGATATTGACCACATCATCCATTGCGTGCCGATTGGTCAATCAAATGTGGGACTTGTACCATATAACCAATCAGTCTCAATATGTCTAAAAGGGTCCTTTGCTTTTTCTTTTACATGCGAAGTAATGCCTGTGTGTCTTATTTAAAAGCCATCAACAGTTACATGTTTGGGACGTATCTGCCCATGTGTTACTGGGGCTATCACGGAAGCAAAGTTTAGTAATACTTACCTGCAGAAATCAGATGTGTCTGCCGAAAGGCTAAAGTATCGCAGCTCTGCTATAAACAGACACAATGCAATTACATCCGGAAAAAAAAAAAACTGGTGGACGCAGAAGAAAAAGAAGTAATACTTACCAAGTGTGTAAGAGGTGAACAAATAGGTTTGGCTGTTATTTGTTTGTTTTTTTTTTTTTCGCTGCCTTAGGATTTGTAGATAGACATCAAGATATCTTTTCTCCATTATGATTGTTGCAATTACTGAAAGATGAGGCAACAGCTGAAGAGTATGATAGTGGATGCTGGAAGTTACAGACGCCTCCAGTATCATCAACTGCAGAGATTCTGGAGACATACTGAGGTTATGGAGGAAAATACTGAGGTTCTCTAGACGAATACTGAGGTTCTGGAGACAAATACTGAGGTTCTGGAGATAAATATTGAGGTTCTGGAGGCAAATATTGAGGTTCTGGAGACATACTGATGTTCTAGAGATAAATACTGAGATTATGGAGATAACTACTGAGGTTCTGAAGACAAATACTGAGGTTCTGGAGTCATACTGAGGTTCTAGATATAAATATTGAGGTTCTGGAGACATAATCATGTTCTATAGATAAATACTGAGGTTCTTTAGACATACTGAGGTTCTGGAGACAAATACTGAGATTCTGTAGACAAATACTGAGATTCTAGAGACAAATACTGATGTTCTGGAGACAGCTGAGGTTCTAGAGACAAAACTGAAAAGAGAGTTGAGGAAAACAATTTTAAAAAAGGCGAAATAGAAAAAGAGGCAAGTTAGATGTTTTGACTACATAATGCACTCTTGTAAAAACCATGCTGGAGGAAAGAGTTGAAGGCAGACAAGCAAGCGGTAGACATTGATACATGTGGGAAAACGTCAAGAGATGGACAGTCTGTCAGAGTGTGCAACAAAGGTGATAGAGAGATGGAGTTGGTTGCAGCCAACCTTCATTATAGAGATGGCACCTGATTAATACGGTGTTTGTGTAAGTATGTGAAAAATTTAACAGTCTGTACTGATATTATCTCGGTGAATTGAACATACAAATGATGTTGTTAATTTCCCCAGATCTTGAGTCAGAACCTTTGCCTGCAGCAGCTAATCTCTATGGCAGGTGGACCGTACATTTATGCCCTGTCCAGAAATAGTGAATTAGACAAGCTGGGTGTACAACAACTACAGCACCTCCGGCTTCAGCTGCAGCAGGATGTCGACACCCTGGATAAGGTCGGTACCCATGTACACACCTGAAGGAGCATTTAGTGCTACACTCATACCTCTATACACCAGTCAACACTCCAGTGTTTCATGGCATTTCATAATAAGTACCTGTGTACACACCTGAAGGACTATTTAGTGCTACACTCATACCTATATACACCAGTCAACACTCCAGTGTTTCATGGCATTTCATAATAAGTACCCGTGTACACACCTGAAGGAGTATTTAGTGCTACACTCATACCTATATACACCAGTCAACACTCCAGTGTTTCATGGCATTTCATAATAAGTACCCGTGTACACACCTGAAGGAGTATTTAGTGCTACACTCATACCTATATACACCAGTCAACACTCCAGTGTTTCATGGCATTTCATAATAAGTACCCGTGTACACACCTGAAGGAGTATTTAGTGCTACACTCATACCTATATACACCAGTCAACACTCCAGTGTTTCATGGCATTTCATAATAAGTACCCGTGTACACACCTGAAGGAGCATTTAGTGCTACACTCATACCTCTATACACCAGTCAACACTCCAGTGTTTCATGGCATTTCATAATAAGTACCCGTGTACACACCTGAAGGAGTATTTAGTGCTACACTCATACCTATATACACCAGTCAACACTCCAGTGTTTCATGGCATTTCATAATAAGTACCCGTGTACACACCTGAAGGAGCATTTAGTGCTACACTCATACCTCTATACACCAGTCAACACTCCAGTGTCATGTAGCCAGTACCACACTGGCTGCCTTCACTTCCCAAGATGTCAATTTTAGAAATTTGATTCCATGGTGATTAGGATTAAACTCATGACTAGTGGGTTGCCCATTAAATAGTACTGGTGATTTAATTCAGGACCAGTGGGGCGGTCATTAAATAGTACTGGTGAATTCAGGACCAGTGGGCGGCCATTAAATAGTACTCATGATTGAATTCAGGACCAGTGGGTCGCCCATTAAATAGTTATAATAAGCGAAACAAGGACCACTGGGCTGGCCATTAAATAATTATTTCTTCTTTCGTTAGCTGTTTATTAGGACCACCTGGTCGGCCATGAAATAGTTCTAACAGAAAATATTTCTTATTTCCTTCTTACATATTGTAACTTGATGACAGAGATAGAAACCTCCCTGCTCAAACGTCCTACGAACCCCCCGGGAAGGTTAACCTGGTCAACAAATGCCCACAGAAGTCGGATGTGTCGGCCTAACGGCACAAGAATGCAGCTCTGTTGTAAACAGACACAAGGCAATTACGTCCGAAAAAACTCTCCGGATGAATGCAGAAGAAGAAGAAGAAACCTCCCTGCAGTGCTGTTACCCTTTGTTTAAGCCATTGTGACAGCTGGCTAGATTTGTTTTCTATACATGTATAATTGAACGGCCCTCATAGCTTTCGTGCTGAGTCATGTTTTATGTGTATTTATTTCAGGTACTGTATCAGAAAATGCAGAGAAAAGTTTGATGCAGGCGGATATTAGGTCATCTTTTTCAAGTAGTTCAACTTCAGGAGAGTTCTGATTGCAGTACACTACACAAAGATATGACCGGGGTTGCCAGCCTTCAGAGTCATCTTTTTATATTACAGAAATGGTTTGGGATATGTAAAACCTTTATTATAGTCAGTTAACACTCTTGTTGCCTGCAAACATGCAGTTTTTGTAAATAACTTAACACAGATCAGAGTTTGAAGATTTGTAAATGTACTTGTTTCACTTTTAATCTGTAAGAATTATTTTTTACTGTTGGAAATTTTGGCATCTTACTTAGGTATCCAATTTAGAATAATATTTAGGTGTCATGTGTTGTAGTTGTACATATTTATATTATATATTTGGGTTCATATAATTAGACTGTATGATATGATTTATATAAACAGTTATGTTTTTTTGTTTTTTTTTGCTGTTAATATCCCGTGCAAATTGTAAAAGTATTGTTTAAAGTCATTGCTCTAGTGTGAGTATTTATTGTTTTACTTATGCATTTTATCTGTCTAGCAATGAGTAATAAGCATGTTTTCTGAAATGTTTATATATATTCTATTGGAAAATGTGAGACTTGTATTTTCACTAAATATTTTGTTTGAAATATAGATGTTTAGATTTTATAATAACACTTTATAATAAAATTTCATTGAAAAAATTCTCCAGTTGTGAAATATAAATATTACTGTTTAATGAAAAATTCTCTAGTTATTAAATATAAATATTACTATTTACTAAAAGATAGACTTCTGGTTTAATAATACTTTAGACATTTTTCATACATTTTGTTTAAAAGACTTTGATGTGGCTAAACATCATTTCCTTGCCAGTTTGACTCTGATTTTATTTATGAAAAAACACTGCTGTGGAAAAAAAACTCTTCCTTATGTTATATGTAGTATATCTAAGTTAATTGTTATCATCAGTAGTATTATCGTGCTGTTTGTATATACCGTATTTTCTGTGGATATTTTAAATGCCATTTATGTTCTTATTAGTTGATGGTCTCGTTTAGTTTCATTTCAGATTTAAAAAAGCTTCAGTCTAGTAGTGCATATTTGATCAATAAAATTTGCTTATTAAGATTTTTATTTAGTAATTCTGAAATAACTTTGAAGTTATTTTGTGTCCTTTCACCCATGTGTAATATTTAAATTAAGGCCTTAATTATTTTCAACATTTCTTTCAATAATTTATCAGTATTTTTGCTTCATAGCTTGTTTTACACATTTTCCTGATTTGCTCTATTCTAAACATGTACATATCATGTTCTACTTGTTGTTGATGTTTCTGCGCCATTTTCCTGACCACATAATCAATCTTTATTTACATCTGTAATCTGGTCCAGTTGTTGAGTTCCTCCGTAACCTTATAATCTGTTATATATTGTTTCATGTTTCATATCGTTTATCTGTCTGTCAGTAGCAACTTTTAAAGGACATGACAATTTGGTCCCTGATTTTTAAGTAATTGTTCAATATTAGAAGTTTATTTGTTCTATGGCTTTCAAAACACTATCCCATTGTAAATAATAATAAAGGAGATAATTAAAATTGACAACCAGGACAAAACAAAATAAATATTTCAATAAAACTTACCTCATCATGAATGCTTAAACTTGTAATGTCCTGTTTAGAGTTAAGATTTGCAGAGGAAGTTTAAATTTGTAGTTGGAATTTTAAAATATTTTTTTTTCATTTGTAGACTTCCTGTGTATTATGCTAGTTACTTGCAGAAGTTTTCCCTGTATATTCTTTTTCTTGTTTTGTTTTTTCTCTTTTCTTTCTCTTCTAGAGGATTCAAAATAGAATTTCTCACATAATCACAAACTGTATGTTTGCATCCATTACAAATATTTTTCACATTGCAACATATTTACTGATTGATGTCTTTAGATGTGTGCCATAAGTCTAGGTACTTGTTGCTAATCTGCATTAATGGTTCTTCATTGGTACTGATATAATGTACATTTCATTATTTAGGAACTCCATAATTTGTCATTTTAACAGATCTAACTTCATTCAGCAAGGCCTTATGCTATTAAACAAATTAAAATGCTAAAGTTCCTTTACGAAAACTGTTATATTGTTTTTGTTTTATAACCGTGTGTTGTATGTTGCATTGTTCCTTGTGTTATTCAAGTTAATAGATTCCATTTGTGCTTTGTTTAACTAATCATCATTTTGCAGTATTTGTCACAAAATAATACTTTGATACATGAACACATAATAGAATAAATGTTTTGTTTTATGAATTGTGTACAAAAAGTTAATAGATTCCATTTGTGCTTTGTTTAACTAAGCATCATTTTGCAGTATTTGTCAAAATAATACTTTGATAGATCAATATATAATAGAATACATGTCTTGTTTTATTAAATGTGTATGTCTTTTAGCAAAGGAGCTGTTGGCAAGTCAGCCATGTGCACATGTGGATTGGCGCAAATCTTCTGGCCTAGAGAAACAACTGTAGAAGATAAACTCAGTGG
Source organism: Cepaea nemoralis (assembly GCA_014155875.1). Taxonomy (NCBI): domain Eukaryota; kingdom Metazoa; phylum Mollusca; class Gastropoda; order Stylommatophora; family Helicidae; genus Cepaea; species Cepaea nemoralis. The sequence goes on along the minus strand of JACEFZ010024314.1, from coordinate 137,909 downwards.
ACCATTTAGTGAACTAAAAAAGAATTAAATTCATTCAAGAGACAACATTGCAGTTATAGACAAATTTCAAGCGAACGAAAGAAGAAGATAAACTCTGGACCACCGAGTCAACTAAAAAAGACAGTTAAATTCATACATACAGAGACAACACTATAGTTATAGACATATTTCAAGTGAATGAAAGAAGAAAAAACAAAGGTGGTGTAGTGGTTAGTGTATTCGTCTACCAGCAGACTGATCCTGAAAATAGATCTCAAGTGGCTTGACTTTGTTTCTAAAGGCTCACTCACACAGCACACACATATCTCCATAAGTGCTCCAGTCTGTACCTGTAGATCACACAAAGATAATCTTAGCACAGCACATGAACTCCATATCGGTGAGAATCGAAGTGTATGTATACCAGAATCACACATGCTATAAATATCATTTTTGTGGATATGTTTTCTGAATTTGATTTGCAGTCGGGGCAACCGCCTGTTTGGCCTGTTCTGTTCTTCTTTTGTTCGCTTGAAATTATCTATAACTGCAATGTATCTCTGTATGAATTTAACTCTTTTTTTTTTTTTCAGTGGTCCATAGTTTTTATCTTCCACTGTTGTTTTTCTAGGCCAGAAAGTTTGCCTAGATGTGTCTTATTTTGGGTAGTCTTGGAGTATGTGATCTGCTGTGTTCTGCGCCAATCCACATGCGCACATGACTGATTCGCCAATCTGGAATTTTGTGTACATGTGGTTGCGTAATCTATTCTGTCCTGTTCTGAGGCGCAGAGTAATGATTTGTTCTGGTCTGTCATTAGTTGGTAGTCGTCTTGAGCAGGTTTTGGTGGCTTTCTGACTGGCCTGTTCTGTTAATTTTAAACTGCCAAGGGATTATTGGCGTGCATACAATGCACGAAGGTCCTTTCATTTTTTGCCTGTGTCTGAAAAGGATAGATATCTTTAGGAAAGTGTTAATTTTTTATATACTTGTTATTGTTTTGTTCTCGTTTCATTGATCATACACACTGCTTCTAGTAGTGCTGGACTGAATTATGCATGTGGATTAGCCTTCCCTATTAACAGTGTCCCTTTTTTTTAAATTTCTTTTTTCCTTTGCTTACTTTGAACTCAAGCATAGTTCATCCATGTGCTACTATTTTAGTGCACTGGACTGGATTAGCTTTCCTCATTACCAGTGTCCCTTGCCATCAGGCGAACCCACTCCGACTTCAGAGGTACTTGTAATTTTGTCACTAAGTCTTCATTGCATTTGATCCATCTGGTGTTTGTTTTATTTATAATTTATAAATGTTATTCTATATATAATACAGATATAAATGTGATTATAATTGTTTAAAATTTCACAGAGGTAACTCACCAAAATTCTATAATAAATCTGACTACATTTATGTATATAACAGCACAGAGAGAATTATAACTTCTTAACCCTATAACACTTGCACTTTTATCATATGAAGTTGTTGCTCTTTTCACTTTAACATTCAAATGCGGTTTGTGGCCATGCCATGGAAAAACTAATCCACCTAGAAAACTACAATGAGGCCTGTGGCCATACTATGGAGAAACTAATCAACATGGAAAACTACACACAGTGAATGGAAAAACTAACTCATATAGGGTATAAAAGAGAAGAAATATGATGAACGTAATTGTGTAATTGGTAAAATGATAGCTAAACATTTGCTGCATAAGTGTCCAACATAACAGAGACATCATGTTGGCGTGCACTTGCTGTTCCAAGTTTTGTATTTACTCTCTGTGGAGTTCATGCAACATAAAAGATATATACAAAACTTGGAACAGCAATATTTTCAAAAACCCCACGGTCATTAAAAATACACCCCGTATACAATTAAAGAGAGCAGTAGTCAATTTGTGCCTGTTGACATCTGTAAGTGTACGAAGAAGAAGAGGATGTGGAGAAAGTACCTAGCATGTTGATTGGTGTACATGAAGAATAGTCAATCACACATGGCTTGTTGATTTGTACGTATGAAGAATAGTCAATCACACATGGCTTGTTGATTTGTGCGTATGAAGAATAGTCAATCACACATGGCTTGTTGATTTGTGCGCAGGAAGAATAGTCAGTCACACATGGCATGTTGATTGGTGTACATGAAGAATAGTCAATCACTGCTTGAGACAGGAATAGTTAAATACATGGTAATAGCGTAGGATAAAATGGGTTAATGATGGTGATAATGTAAACCCTGTGGTAGTCCTTTGAGGGGAATGTGTTTTTAGATTCATGTAAGTTGTCATTTGTAATTGACTTGTTGGTGTCATTTCTAGAATTATGTAACGTTAATTGTGTATGGAGACTGAATTTTTATTGCAAATTACAGCAGAATTTGTTTTCTCTTGGAAAGTTCTTGTAAATAATTGATGTCTCTTCTTAAACTCAGCAGAGGTGAATTTGAAACACTGTTGTTGATGTTCAGTTGTGTTTGATGCCTTTCTAAAGACAAGCATACATTATGGATCAATTTGATGACTTACTGTGGCTGAACATTTTAAAGAGATGTACTTTGAAATTTAATGAAATGTGCAAATAATATCCTGTTATCATTTGTTTCCCTTCAGTTTATGAAACATGAATTAGTTGCATTAAGTGTGTATTTATTTTTGTACTTTTGCTCATGCCGTGTACAGTATAAGAAGAATGTATTGTTTTCACAATCTTTGTGTGAACAGAGCAAATTGTGTAAATAACAGATTAGTCTATTTTTATTGAATTTAAATGATGTATTAAAGCATTAATTTATGCTGCCCAAATCTATATAGATATAGATGTCTTTTCCCCCTCTAATTGTGCACAGATATATGCACAGAGCAAAAATATGTGAGTCCTTTTAAGACACTAGTTTGTTCAATTGGGCAATTTTTTTTTCTTTTTCAGCATTTGTGATAATTGTAAGATTTTATTAATTTCACAGTTAAATAGTGCTTCTTAGACATTCTTCACAGCTATTTACCAAACTGTTCTTAAAACGGGGGAAAAACACACTTCTTCTTCATAAACTAATATTAGGGTAATAAATTACTACCCAACTATTCTTTATACTCTGTGCCATTCAAATTCCTGGAATTAAAAAAATTACTCATTTATTCTACATTTTTTTTTTTTCATTTTCATATTTTTTAAATCAGATATTTTGTTGTTGCAATATTTCCCGACATCTTAATGTTGTGGCGTTTTTTTTGTTTTTTTTTTTTCAGTTTTAGTATTTGTCTTTGTAAATGCTAATGACGTTCATGTCTTAGTTCCTTTTTCCCTCATTGACACATAAATCCCATAACCTTTTTCCTTCACTGACATGAAAGTCCCATGCTTTTCATTTGTAGCTCATGTACTGCCATTTGTTTTATTTAGTAGGATTATGTTTTCTTGTAACATTTTTGCTGTGTTGTTTCTGTATTTGCATCCAAATAAACTATCAAATTAACTCTTAAAGGACGCAGAGGTTTCCCCATACTTGTCTCAGGAGTTTTCACTCTTTTGCAGTAATTCATGTAGTGTTTCAGGGACAGTTACTCCTGTTTCTTTCTAAATTAAATTTTGTTTTGTGTTTGCACACTTTTAACTCTAGCGTAGTCCCACTACTTTTAGTGCACTTGACTGATTTTTTGTGTGTGGGTTAGCTTTCCCTGACCTGTGTCTCTCACCATCATGCACACCCACTCCGACTTCAGAGGTACTTGTAATTTACATCTCCAAGTCAAGGATGAGAAGTCAACATTTTAGTCCAGCTGACCACTATAGGGGTTGAATCCACTACCTCGGATGTTTAAGAATGAGTGTTCTTATCCATTCTGCCATGCTGGCCATTAAATGGCATATTTGTGCTTATCTACGAGCAGGACACTGCAGAAACCTTGGGAATGAAAACTTATGAGGCAAATGAACTAGTAAAGTATCAAATGTTTCGCTGGCCCATTATGAGAGCGATTGCCGGTGATGATGTCATGTAGGATGGTGGTGAAGATGTGGATGCACAAACACATCTCAAGTGCTAGACAAGGGCGTGAGACTAGCCTGAGACCTTCCTACATATAAGGAAGGTCTCATGTCCTCATTGTCTAGTACTAGAATTGTTGCACAGAACAGCCAGGTGAAAAGCAGGACATGATTCGTCTCACTGCTGGTTCTTTGACCTCGTATAAACTTGACGGACAGCTGCTTGATCTTCTGCTGTGATTTGGCTCATCGACCTCCTACAGTTCACTAAACATGAAGATGACCTAGTGGCAAACAGTGTGTGAGTTCAACTTCTAGCTCGCAGCCTACTCACTGCTACACTCGCTGTGCTTTTACAAGTACTTCTAACTCGCAGCCTACTCAGTGTTACACTTGCTGTGTTTTTACAAGTAACTTTGCATGTAACCACAGGAGCTATTCTCACTCGACTTTTAACTTTTATCTATTATAGATAAACGAGTAACATCAATCTTATCCAAATGATCCGAGGTTCATTTAACCGAGGCTAGCTTGCAGCCTACTCAGTGTTACACTCGCTGTGTTTTTACATCTACTTATAGCTCGCAGCCTACTTGCTGTGTTTTTACAAGTAACTTTGTCTGCGTGTAACCACAGGAGATATGTACTCACTTGACTTACTCTTATCTAACATAGATAAATGAGTAACATCAGTCGTATCCAAATTATCTGAGGATCTGACTGTGATGCTTTTCTGTGTACAGGAGCAATGCTGGCTTGCACAGTCTGCAAAGGATCATTTTGAATGCACACTGATATCCCATATATCATCACACACAGAGATTCTCAGGACGATGCACGAACCCCGTAATCAGATGTTTGTATGCCAGATCACACCTGCTATTTGTGGGTACATTTTATAATTCTTCATTTGAGCCTAGCTGGCAACCTTTTACCCTGCTCTTGTTCCATCTCCCAAGAGATTTTGAACATAGGCTACATGCACACGGGTTCTCTTAGTTTGGGATCTTATCTAAGAAGACTAGGGTCTAATCCACCACCCCAGAACGGGCGAGTATACCATCCATGGTTTTTTTTATTTTGTCAGTCTATACTGTTCACTAAACAAGTGAACCGGTACAACTATCTCAAATAGTCATAACATCCAATGGAAGGTGTCATGTAGAGATTAGAACAAGAGTCGCTATGGCAAAGGTAGTCTTTTGCAAGGTGGAAAATATAGTCGCCAATAAAAAAGGTGCCAATTGCAGTGAGAAAGAGTGTGCTGAAGTGCTATGTAGAATCTATACTGTTACTTTGCATGTAGGGACAATAAGCAGACGATTTAGAAACATATAATGGCATTGCAAATGTTGTGTCTGAGGCAAATGTGAAGTATACCATAGACAGACAGAAAGCTGATTTGACAGTTCTTCAAGAAACAAATTAAAACCGTAAATTGATTAGAGAAATTAAGTACAATCAAGATTTTTTAGGTACGTCATGGGGAGAAAACTTTAAAACATAGTGACAGCTCACAAAACTTGATGGAACATACCGAGAGAGGACAAAGAGGCAAATATGCTTGTCAGTATGGCATTATCAAGACGAGAACACGTGTTCCAAGACAGGTGGTCTTGTGAGATGATGAATCATGACCACCCACACTGGTTGGCATGGCACATGATGATGATGATACCGTCAAAACTGAATCGTACCAGGTCTGGATATACAGACGGTAATGGTACTTCAAAATTCTTGAGAAGAGATTAAGACCTATTATAGAACCCCAGCTAAGCGAAACACAACTTGCATTTAGGAAAAACAAAGGATGCACAGAAGCCATTTTTGCTCATAGACAACTTATAGAAAAATCAATCGAATTCATTGAAACACTCTACTTAGCCTTTGTTGACCAAGAAAAGGCATTTGATAGAGTAGATAGAAACAAGCTGTGGGAAATCCTTAAACAATATGGGGTGAGTACACATCTAACAAACCTATGTAGAAGCTTATACAACAACAGTGAATGCATAGTGAGAGCAACTGGAGGACACTCAGAACCCTTCACCATAAGATCCTGAGTACGACAGGGTTGTGTCCTGTCCCCTCTTTTGTTCATAACAAATATAGTCAACATATGTAAATAAACCAGCCAAACAGAGACCACAAGAATACCACATGACGAGAACACAGAAGAAGAACCATCTCCAAATCTAACCATTAGAGAACTGTTTGCGGATGACCAAGCATTAATAGCAAAATCAGAAGCTGAATTACAAGACCACATGAATAGTCTAAACGAAATGTGTAGGGAACATAACATGAAAATTAGCACAAGCAAAACAGGTAATCTTCTTCTGCGTTTATCTGGAGGTTTTTTTTCGGTCATGAATGCGTTGTGCCTATTTACAGCAGAGCTGCGTTCTTGCACCGTTAGGCCTATACATCCGACTTCTGCGGGCATTTGTTGACTGGGTTAACCTTCCCGGGGAAACAGAGGTAATGACTATAACTAAAGAAGAAAAAAAAACAACAGTTCACCTAAACAAACATACCTTGAAACAAGTAAAGAGTTTCAGGTACCTAGGAAGTATAATAGCATCAAATGGCAGATCAGATGAGAACCTTTCCAACAGGAAATTATGAGCATATGACCCAGGCATTCTGCATATGACCTTATGATGATGATTATGACTAGTTTTGTTTGTGGAAACAACTGAAAAGGCTGTTTGATTCAACAGAGAACAAATAAATCTGTCAGGATCCTGTGGGAAAACAACAAATACACACTCATACACTATAACTCACAAAGATGCCAGAGCATTGAAGCCATAACAACAATTAACATGTTTAGGGTCTAAAAAAATTGAAACCATTTAAGTAAGCTAGCTGAAGTTCCATGTAATTGATTGATTCAGGGCCAAACAACAAGTAGGATTGAACCAAACGTGGTACACAATCAAAGGAATATTATAATGGAAATTTCCGTTCACTAAGCTTTGACATTGTGGAAGTACTAATAAACAAAAAAATAACATGATGACCCTTGAATGGCAATATATCACCCTTCTGTCCAAATGGGATGTCACATTTAGCAATATATTATCCTTACAACTTGAATTAATCATGACAATGAATCAGTTAATACCTTCAAAAGAGGTCAGAAGTAGACTGAACATAGCAAGGTGAAGGTTAAACAGTACAGGGTGTATTTTTAATGACTGTGCAGTGTTTGAAAATATTGCTGGTCCAAGTTTTATATTTAGCTATTATGTTGCATGAACTTTAGAGAGGGTAAATACAAAACTTGGACCGACAATATTTTCAAACACTGCACAGTCATTAAAAATACACCATATATTACAAACCTGTGGCACAACAGCAGCAAACAAATGACAGTAAATTCAAAACGTTTTCCCGTAGTGAATTTGAATAACAAAGACACAAACAATAGATTGCACGATGTATTGCCTGGCATATTTCGCGGCATCTCATCAGGTACATACTGCAGAAATCACAAAACATGAAGTAATTAAATAAATCCTTCAAGCTGAAATATACATACATTCGCACAGTAATTTTAATTGTCTACCACGATTTTTACCACAATTTAAAGACATGATAGTCAGTTTAAAATTACCGTGGTAGACAATTGAAATTACTGTGCGAACATGCGTATACTTCAGCTTGAAGGATTTATCTAATTACTTTATATTGTGTGATTTCTGCAGAAGGCTGATAGTAACGTGTTTGGGCCATGCATCTTTTCTCTAGCACCATATTAGCACAGCACTTACTTAGACAGTCTCCTTAGTATTCCTGAGACCAGATGTACGTGAGCCATATATAGAGTTGATTATTTGTTGATGCTTAATCTAGTGTTAACGTTTTTAAATACGAAACACATGATCATTTCTTGGTAGCTTCTAGATTCATGACTGATGAAATGTGTTTCTTAGGTCAGATTTGAAGGTTTTTTTTTAATGTGCTTTTTTTATTTTTAAATTGTTCATGCTTGTTCCTGTTCATCACTGAGGTCAATGGACATGCTACATCTGCAGTCCTGTTGCTAGGATAAAGTTCATTATCTTGATCAGGTAAATGCAATTCCTCAAACTTCTGCATCAACTCTGCACCTACTGGACACGTATGCCTTCATACTTCTCTATAAGTTGAGAAGTTCATCTGTGTAATCTTTCTTGCAGTTTGGGCATGTTACACTGATGTCTTGGATATATATGTCTCTAATAAATAATTCTTTCTCAGCCTCGTCAATCTGCAAGGTGTTTTTTTTTAATTCTTATCTCGTCGGTCCTGCAGTCATTAAGTCCAGCTCTTTCAGGCTACATTCCATATTTTTTTTCAATCCTTTTCTTCGCTGTAGCCTGATTTTCGTAGATCCATTTCATTACTCATACGGGTCTAGGCAATTTCATGCAAACATTTGTTTCTCTGTGTTCATATACTGCTCAAATTTGCAGATCATTTATTTTCACGTTTATTTTCTGTTCAAAGCTGTTTCCATGACGGAATTAAAAAATTTAGTAAAAGTGACTGACCATAAATACTGGTCTCCTGTAACTATCGTTAGGAGATGTCACCCTCCAAATTCTGGCCTCTTGTACTGTATGAATTAATCTAAAATTTTGGCGTCTGCTGTTTATGTATTCACTTTATATCATTATTTGCACCCATTTAACATGTCCTAGCTATCTTATCTGTTAGATTTACTGGTGTTAATTAGTGGCTGTGTAATCTGTTCCCTTAGCTCTCCATTTTTTGCATCCATTCTATGGTGTTTTAGCATTTGACAGCTGGAAATATTTTGAAATTAATACTGTCGTTTCTAAGTTGTAGATAAGCATGGTTTTGGCCTGTAGTGCTGCAGATTTTGTGCCAGATAGTACTACCCTTGATATCTGGTAATGGACTTACAAATTGTTAACATTTTATTTGGCAACATTCACAAATTGCAAGCTTTGTTGGAAATAAATTGCTTACAAATTATGTTTAGCAGTGCTGGACTCAAGCATGTAAAAACCATATGTTATTATATGACTAATATGTTGAAAATGTTGATGTTTTTTCCCCCGCATAGTTGGCAGTTCATGTTTTTTAATTGCTATGTGTTCTTTGGAAACCAGTGAATGTTTGTGTCATCACATTCCTTATTGGGTAGGTTATTACTGTTTTGGTGCACAAATAAATGAAGCCATAGAGGTTTTTTTTCCTGGCCCAAACTGGCAAATTGAGATGAAACAAATCTGCATTAACAAGTGCTTTGTGCTTTATTGATCATGAGATAATGATTACATTGAAGTTAACAGTTTATTGGGAATTGTACATATGTAAACTAAAGATGATTTTGTGTAAACATATCAGTCTCAAACATTATTTTATGCCAAAAATGGATTGTCTCTAAAACTAAATATTATTGTTTAATGAATTGGTTGAGGAAATTAAAACATTTCTAATCCAGCTTTTTCTTTCCCTCAAAATACATGTATGTACATATATAATCATGCACTGTTGTTGGCAATGGGAAGGACAAGCATACTTCTGATGGTTGAAATAACATAAATGGCAGCTAAATGTGTGAATTGTTTCGGGTTAGTCTGTTTGCTTTTTGATGGAGAGGAGGGCTAGGAGTTTGATATGATGGTTTCTATTTTGGGAAAGACTAGGGTTGTTTTCCCCTTAACTTGGAAGTTAATAGTGAAGCCAAATCAAAACTAATCATCAGTCAGAGTGTATATAGAATCTTGATTCTTGCAGTTTGTTTCTTGATTAGCCTGTCCAAGTGTATATAGAACCTTGATTATTGTAGTTTCTCTCTTCTTAAAGTAAATATACATGAATTTTAGCTGTTTTTTAACAAGGTTTAGGAGTTGATGGCCAAATAGTTCAGATGCCAGTCTTGCAGTTTTGAAGACGTGTTCCAGTACCAACACAGTAGCAGTGTGTTTATTTTAATTAGAGTTTAAACATGTTTTTAAAGCCTCAGAAATTATGTTGCTGCTATGGTGGCCTGGAAATGACGATCAATTTCATCCGGGCAAAAGAGTTGGAAAATAAAGCTCGACCAGTGACCTGAGCAATTAGGCGTGAGTTGGTTAAAGGCCTATGCTCCATTTAGAGATGAAAGGTAGAAGAAAAATAAGTGACCTAAATGCTGCACACATAAAACAGCCTAGCATGTAAACAAAGCTTGAACAAGGCTAAGCTGCCTGTTTTCCACAGTGTCTGCTGAATTCTCCTGTATTTATAGGCAGACACATTATTGCTTTGCTGATCTGGCATCTTCTGCAGTTTGTCTGCAGGCTGAGAGAGGGATCATGCTGCTTGGGCAATACATGGCCTCTACAATTCAGCCCAGGCTTTGTGCTAAAAAGTTAGTTGCATATCCTTTACAGGATGTAGCAGTCAAGCCCAGCATTTTTTGGCTGTTTGTGATTTTTTGGCAAGTTTATGTTCACTAGTTTGCCATTGCTTTCTGAACGAAGGCTGTGTGCTGGGAGAGGTTATTATGCCATTTTTTGAAGCACATGAAACAAACTATCTACTTTCAAGACGACCAGGTGCCAGTACAGTCAAAGACTGCAGCGAAGGCTTTCATCTTTAATTAAATAAATTCTCATGCAGGATTTGGTTACTTGAACCTCCAGCTTCATTTCCACGTACAGGTTTGACTCTTAGTATACTGCTCACGATTTGAAGTGGCCTGAAAAAGCAAAATAGTAAAGAATCCTATTACAAGCTGGGTATATTGTGCTAAACCCATATTTTTATAGACCAATTCGGGGGGGGGGTGATGTCAGTATCTGGCCAGCCGCCTTCACCTCCCAAGACATTTCCTGGGCCCATTTTAGGCTGGCTTGGCCTGGGAATCCAGGTCAAATTTAAAATCTGCATCAATGCAAATTCAAACCTGTGACCACTGGGTTTGCTGGCACTATGTTACCACACCTGCTGGCTTGAAAACACCCTGCCAGATTTACTATAAGTCTACTTAGTGTGGTTCCAGTAGACTAAACTACAAATCAGTTTACAGTAAGTCTACTTGGTGTAGACTACATGTAAACTATGTCAGTTTACCATGAGTCTACTTAGTGTAGTTCCAGTAGTTAAGACTACAAGTCAGTTTACCATGAGTCTACTTAGTGTAGTTCCAGTAGTTAAGATTACAAGTCGGTTTACCATAAGTCTACTTAGTGTAGACTACAAGTAAACTCAACTATAAGTCGGTTTACTATAAGTCTACTTAGTGTGGTTCCAGTAGTGAAGACTTAAAGTTTATATACCATAAGTCTACTTAGTGTACTTCCAGTAGTTAAGTTAAAACTACAAGGCCAGGTTAAGTAAACCACACGGCTTGTATTCCATTCCAGTATTTCTACTTCTGGTAAACTGTGTGTTAACATGTGGTGGAATCTCCAGTCAAACTGAAGTAATGAATTTTAATCACTGTTTATGAGAATCACAACTTGAAGTTTACTCTAAAATATTAGCTTTAGTACTAAGAGTTAATCCAGTCATACATTGTATCTTGGGTCGTTTTAGCTTATATGTTAATCATATTTCAGCTATATTTTACATAATATTTATTTTAACACTTGTGTCGATATTTGTAAAAAAAAAAAAAAAAAAAAGTTTTTTACATAGCAAGGTAATTTTTTTCTCTCGGCTCTTATATTTAAATAGCGTTGATGTTATCGCTGAAATTATTGAAAACTATATAGTGTTTTATTTTTGTGGTGTTGCGCAGAAGTATTGGCACTGTTTCACACCAGTGAAAGCGTGTATGTAAATATATATGTATATATTTAGGAGTTCCTATATAATGATATGCTAACACTATGTAAATTAGTGTCATGAAGTACCAGCACCTTTTTCTTTGCAAAGACAGCACTTTGTGTGTCTGTATTTTTCCCGCTGACTTTAGTAACTGCTTCAGACAACCCATCAGGCCTTGTGACATGTACATTATGGTTGTATCAGGCTAAGGCATTCTCCCGCCTTCTGTTATCAATTTGTAACATGTTCACTGTCGGGTTTTGTACAGTGGAATGGCACTGGTTCATACATTTTGTGGAATTTCTGGAAAATCCTGTCGAGAACTGCTCTTAAATCTGTTAGTTTTTTTTTTTCCAACTCTTCTGCGTCATGTGATAGTTTTTGTTTTGGGTGTAATTGTGTTGTGCCTGTTTACAGCAGAGCTGCGATATTTGCACCATTAGACTGACACATTCAACTTATTGCATTTATTGACTGGGTTAACTGTTCCAGAAAATCTCTTCTTCTTACTCATTTGATACTACTGCCACATTATTCATGAACAGAGTTGTGTGTTTCTCATTATTTTTCTTTGCCATCAACAGTTCTGCTACAGTTTTTAAGAAGGCCTCAGCTGTGAAGTTACGTGAGAATTGTTCTGCTGTCTATCAGTATCATCAAGTACCTTGCCAACTGCTGTAGACGATAATGCTTCTCCACATTATGTGGTCTCCAATACAGTGTATCTATATATAAGATATTTTTCCATACCATGTTAAAAGACTGTCAAGAATCTTCTCTTACTGTTTTCATCTATCACTTTTTCCATAAGCCTTTCCTGTTTATCTGTTACAGTATGTTTTTTTCTCATCTCATGTAAGTTCCTTTAACAGTTAATTTTATTCCTCCATTTTTTTTTTTATTGAAAGAATTTCTCCAACTCCAGCTTTGTTACACTTGTTATCGATTCTCCTGTAAATACATAGGTCCAGGTATTGCTTGGGTAGTGTTTCTCTAAATAATTTATGGTTGTGTCTTCACACAGGGCGTTTTTGTTTTCATTACCAGAAGTTTTCTATCATTTTAGGAAAGCTCTATTGTCTCCGGGTAGAGAGTTTGTGTATGATGTAGATGGGTTTAATTGTTACATTCAATTCAATTTTGAATCTATTCTAATCTTTCCTTTTGCTGATTCGACAAACTTTCTTCTTTTCTAGTTTATCTCTTCCAGGATTTCAACTGTCTGGTGCATAGGTCACCTGTACTTTCATCCTAGGGCACACACGTGTGAGAGAAATCTTGCATTAGCATTTAAACAAGACAAGGAGCAACTACATTTGCATACTAACACAACAGTCAGTAGAAGCTGTAAGGCCAAGGCAGGTGCAATGTGGGTTCAAAATGTAATACTCGTAAGATGGAATGTTATGGGATGAATGAGATTGTAGTACAGTAACAGATACAATTAGTTTGTAACTATTGGATCCAGTTACTGGTCAAATGGAACATTGGTAGAATGGAACACTGTGGGCCTACAAGTGTTACAGTTATTACGTTATGCTAGCAATAGCATGAATGGCATGAGACAAGCGTTCAGTGTCACCCCCCACTATTCGCATTTGGAGAGGAAAACTTACCATCTATTCCTCCATGTACTCAATCAGGACGTTTTAAGGGAAGCTACGCTGCAAATCACAAATATTAGAAAGAGGTAGTCATCGTTTTTTGGCCACTATGAAACGACAAAAACTGGAACATGTTGTGACAATGGAAAAGATTTGCAAAAAGAGAGGTAGAGGAAGACAGCGGGAGAAGATTCTTGACAGTCTTGTGTCATGGCACGGAAGGGAATCAACACACAAACTGATCCATGAGGTCGCAGATCGTAATTTGTGGAGAGGCATGATTGCCCACGCCAGCCGGCAAGGCACTGGATGATGATGACTCAGGTCGTCACAAAGTTGAAGGTCCTAACACTTCACATACCTACAGTAGTGTCCAGCTGCAGGACTTGTTTGTTTGTTTCATTTTAAGATCCGCCTGCCTCACGCTCCGAAGGTCATGGGTTCAGTTCCCTACTACATCATTTGGTTCATGAGTGCAATTTTCTCAGAGACTCCTGTGGGGAGTTGTCGGTGGAGCTATGGAGTTCCTGCTCTATGTGGCATTTCAGCAAGTCTCCCTGCGAAGAGAAACCAAACCGTATGGGTTAACACCTGGTGCAGTGAAGTCAATCCTCTTCCCTTATTGTTATTATTTTAAGATTGAAGTTAGTTGCATATCTTTTACAGGATGTCACAGTTCACCCAAGCATTTTTGGCCGTTTGTGATTTCTTAGCTAGGTTATGTTCAGTAGTTTGCCGCTGCTTTCTGAATGACTGACGCTCATACCATTGTACGAAAATATTTGATGATGATGACTGTTGCTTACACTCCATGTAACCTTTTGTGGATCCCAAAAGGATTCCTTGAAGTCCTTAAAACATCTAAGGGGTCCGTGGACTACACTTTGAGAAACATTGAGCTATAGGAGTGGTCAGTACACATGGTCTTCAACAATGTTTTAAGGAAAGAACAAACTTTATTTTCAAAGGGTCATAAATTGGGCACGCAGACCCGCCTTACATTTGGCCCTTCCAACCACTATCTTTCATACATCAGTTATCTATTGTGCATGTCACATTCACATAGAAAAACGGTGTCAAATGAATGCTGTGAATATAAGTTAGTTGCATATTCTTTACAGGACCTAGGTGTCAAGTCCAGCATTTTTGGGCTGTTTGTGATTCCTGGGCAAGCTTACATTCAGTAGTTTGCCATTGTTTTGAACATAAACAATGCATTTTACCATGTTATGAGACAGACAGTCAGTCATAGACACTCACACATACATACCTACAGACAGACATCATTTACACACATTCTCAGTTATACACCCACTAAGTAACTCACAAATACACACTGCCTCGCATACACATATACCCACTCACTTCTTGAGGGAAAATGAGGATTGTAGTAAGGACTTGTTGGGTTACCCCTGAGTGTGATTATGTTGGTTGTAAGTGAAGAGCTTATATTAATGAGCACTTATTGCTAACTAACATATAGTTCTTTTGGTTCAGAGTAACAGGCACAAAGGAGACCGATCACCTGTCTGTTTATAGTGAGTGTGAAGTTTGTTTGAAGTAATGCGTACTCATTTCTGCAAGAATTATAAAGGCCTCTGTAAACAGTTCTGCAAGTTGTCATAGGAATAGGATCATTGAAGTAACTTACATATTTAGTAATTGCACTTATGTTGTTTTCTTTAAAGTTACATAATCGTAACTACACGTGCATTTTTGGGTGGGGAAAGAGGGAAAGAACAGGGAGCGTGCAAAACAGACATTTCTGTTGAACTAAACTCAAGTAAAAGTCACCTCAAGATGTTGTGGCTTTTTTCCCCGTCTTCTTTCGTTCACTTGAAATTTATCTGTAACTGCAATGTTGTCTCGTATGAATTTCACGGTCTTTTTCAGTTCACTCACTGGTCCATATACTTTATCTTCCGCTGTTGTTTCTCTAGGCTAGAAGGTTTGCCTAGACATGTATTTTTGGCAGTCTTGGAGCATGTGATCTGCTGTCTGCGTCACCATATCACATGTGTACATGGCTGATTCGCTAATCTTTAATTTTGTGTACATATAGTTGAATAATCTATTGTGTTCTGTTCTGAGGCGCAGAATCTCCAAGACCCAGATTTGAGTATCAGAGCTAGATGTATGTGCCATATCTTTTAGCCACTCCAACTTACAGATATGAGTATGAGAGCTAAATGAATGTGTCATATCTTTATGCGGTTCCAACACAGATTTGAGTATCAGAGCTAGATGAATGTGCCATATCTTTTAGCCTCTCAAACATGCAGATTTGAGTATCAGAGCTAGATGAATGTGCCATATCTTTTATCCGCTCCAACACACAGATTTGAGTATCAGAGCTAGATGAATATGCCATATCTCTAAACCGCTCACCACACTTGTTTGAGTATCATTTTTAATTAACTATTCAAGGATGGTATTACCTTATCTCTGCTGCGTTAGATTTTTACCTTTGGGTGTATAATTCATAACAAATAAAATGTTGACAAATAAGAATAGTCTCACAATCAAATTATGTGTAATTGTAGATCACATATTTTAGTTCTGATTCTTGTTAACGTATTTTAGTTTGCATACTGGGTTTTACTATACAGAAAATAAAAAATACTATGTTCCAGGAGTGTTCAATGTTTCATCTTTTCACATAGCTAGAGTTATCTCTCAATTTAGTTCATTATTATATTTTAATGTTATTTCTGTCCTATGTTATGGTATAGTGTATGTGTTCATTTTGTTACTTCCATCTCAGGTTCTTATTACATGTTATAGATATCTCATTGGTGATTCACTTCATAATAATATTGCTCTATTGTACATTTCATGGTTATCTCATCAGTTAGGCTCATATCAAGCAGATATTTGACAGTTTCACATACACACTT
This sequence comes from Cepaea nemoralis, assembly GCA_014155875.1. NCBI lineage: Eukaryota > Metazoa > Mollusca > Gastropoda > Stylommatophora > Helicidae > Cepaea > Cepaea nemoralis. Next base: position 121,669 of record JACEFZ010024314.1, on the reverse strand, counting down.
TATTTTCTGATTAGCTTCAGTTTAGCTTCAGTTGTATACAACTTTGGCACCATGTTTTTGTGCTACATAACTGGTGAACAGTGCATTCTTCATGTTTTCTTGCTATCAAACTTGTTCTTGTTCTTCATCTGCTTCTTGTGCCTCTTTCTCTCTCGCTTCTTCCTCTCTCTCTCTCTCTCTCTCTCTCTCTCTCTCTCTCTGTCTCTCTCTCTCTCTCTTTCCTCTCTTTCTCTCTCTTTCCTCTCACTCTCCCTCCTTCCTCTTTCTCTCTTTTTCCCCCCTCTCTCTCCTTCCCCTCTCTCTCTCTCACTTCTTCCTCTCTCTCTCTCTCTCTCTCTCTTTCTCTCTCTCTCTTTCCTCTCTCTCTTTCCTCTCTCTCCCTCCTTCCTCTTTCTCTCTTTTTCCTCTCTCTCTTTCCTTCCTCTCACTCTCTCCTTCCTCTCACTCTCTCCTTCCTCTAACTCTCTCCTTCCTCTCACTCTCTCTCTTCTTTTTCTTAATCTTTGCTCTCTCTCACTTTCTCTTGCTCCTCCTCTCACTCTTTCCTCTCTCACTCTCTCACTTTCCTCCCTCTCTCCTTCCTCTCACTCTCCCTCCTTCCTCTCTCTCGCTTCTCTTCTTCTTCTCACTTTCTCTACTTCCTCTCTCTTCTATGCCTTTCTCTCTCTCTTCCTTCTCACGCTCTCTCCTTTCTCTCTCTCTCCTCACTTTCTCTTCTTCCCCTCTCTCACCTTCCTCTCACTCTATCTCTCCTTCCTCTCTTTCTCTTTCTATTCCACTCTCTCCTTCCTCTCACCCTCTCTCCTTCTCACTCTCTCATCTTCCTCTCACTCTCTCCTTCCCCCCTCTTTCTCCTTCCCCTCTCTCTCTCTCTCACTTCTTCCTCTCTCTCTCTCTCTCTCTTCTCTCTCTCTCTCTCTCTCTCTGTCTCTCTCTCTATCTGTCTTCACACACCCACCCACTCACAGAGCACAAGCTGTCAACCAACTTAACCCAAATCATGCCCATCCTATGCCATTTCCTGCAGCTCCCTTCATATCCTCCCACTATTACCAATCCGCTCTCTAATTCTCTTCTCTGTTTCCCATCCTATGCCATTTCCTGCAGCTCCCTTCATATCCTCCCACTATTACCAATCCGCTCTCTAATTCTCTTCTCTGTTTCCCATCCTATGCCATTTCCTGCAGCTCCCTTCATATCCTCCCACTATTACCAATCCGCTCTCTAATTCTCTTCTCTGTTTCCCATCCTATGCCATTTCCTGCAGCTCCCTTCATATCCTCCCACTATTACCAATCCGCTCTCTAATTCTCTTCTCTGTTTCCCATCCTATGCCATTTCCTGCAGCTCCCTTCATATCCTCCCACTATTACCAATCCGCTCTCTAATTCTCTTCTCTGTTTCCCATCCTATGCCATTTCCTGCAGCTCCCTTCATATCCTCCCACTATTACCAATCCGCTCTCTAATTCTCTTCTCTGTTTCCCATCCTATGCCATTTCCTGCAGCTCCCTTCATATCCTCCCATTATTACCAATCCGCTCTCTAATTCTCTTCTCTGTTTCCCATCCTATGCCATTTCCTGCAGCTCCCTTCATATCCTCCCACTATTACCAATCCGCTCTCTAATTCTCTTCTCTGTTTCCCATCCTATGCCATTTCCTGCAGCTCCCTTCATATCCTCCCACTATTACCAATCCGCTCTCTAATTCTCTTCTCTGTTTCCCATCCTATGCCATCTCCTGCAGCTCCCTTCATATCCTCCCAATTTTACCAATCCGCTCTCTAATTCTCTTCTCTATGTGTTTTTAGATCTCCCTCTTTCTTTTGCCCTGTGGATTCCAGAGAAAGAACTTTCCAGTCAACAGGTTTTCTCAATGTGTTCCATCCAGAGCCAACATCTTTTACAGAATTCTTGATTCGCTGAAATATGTTTAGTTCTCTTCATAAGTGATTCTGTCCTCCATTTTGGTCCTTCCATTCTTCACTGGAACCAGTTCATGAATAAAAGTCAAGTCAAAGACCCTCTTCCATGCCTTCAGACATAATGAGTATACATTGCTAGCTCCGTATTTTAATGGACTTACTGACACTCAAGGGTTTTTAAACAATGTAAAGGACCCATTTACAACCTTAAGGTGTATTGGACATATGGTGCTAGACACATCATCATCATCAAGTGCCAACTGGCGTAGGTGTTCATGGCTCTCCACAGATCTCGGTCTTTGGTTTTCTGGATCAACTCTGCTGATGATATTCCTCCATGCCACCATCTCAATCCATTCAACATTATTTCTCTTGGTCTGCCTCTGCCTCTCTTCCCCTCAATCTTTCCAGTTGTTATGATGTTCTTCAATGCCTCGCTTCTCATCACATGACCAAAGAAAGCTGTTTGTCTCTTTCTTATTGTTGTATATAATGTTCTAGTTTCGTTAGCCTCTTTCAGGCACTCATTGTTAGTTACTTTGGCAGTCCAAGAAATTCACAACATTCGTCTCAGGAAACACATTTCTGTTGCTTCTGTGCTAGATCCATATTTTATAAAAACGCTAAATATTAAGAAGCTTGAAGAATGGAAAAATGTGCACAGATGCAGGCAAACAATTTGAATGCAGTCTTTCTCATCGACAAACAAAAAACAAGCAAAGGTAAATTTATCATGACATTCAAGAGGTAATACTTGGCAAAATACTACAAGTGTCATCAATGGTTAAGAGTGGTTCCTTGGTAATACTGCATGTCACATGGTTGGTTAAGGGGGGTTCCTTGGTAAAATACTGCATGTCACATGGTTGGTTAAGAGAGGTTCCTTTGTAAAATACTACAAATAACATTGTTGGTTAAGAGAGGTTCCTTTACAAAATACGAGGGCGAGTCAATAAGTAAGTCACACCGTTCTGTGGGATGGCAGGTAAATGTAATTGGTATTTTCTACAGGTGTCATTAGGTGACAGCAACATAAAACTTTACATTCCCGTTCGTGATGCGGCGCTAGGTGTCTCGTGTGCATGCGCAGTGCATAAACAAAATGCCGACTGTACTTACGGAGTGTACAACCAAAGAACAACGTGCTGTTGTGCGTTCTTTGTGGGCAAAAGGACTGCCTGCAAAGGATATTCATAAAGAAATGCTTCCTGTTTATGCTGACAAATGTTTGTCCCGTAAAGCGGTGCACAGCTGGGTAGAAAAATGTTCTCAAAGACATGATTGATGCCGAAGTTGAATGTGAAGTGAAAACATAATTTAGAAAACGGAGCATGCAGTTCTATGCAGTCGGTTTAGGTGGACTGATAAATCGATGGGATAAATGTATCAGTGTTGGTGGAAATTATGTTGAGAAATAAAGGGACAATGTATGTATAAAAATAAACTGGTTTCAAGTTGTTATCATATTAGTTATTTTTCTACAGCCATTTGTGACTTACTTATTGATTTCCCCCTCGTACAACATGTCACATGGTTGGTTTAGAGAGGTTCCTTGGTAAAATACTATGTCACATGGATGGCAAAAAGTGGTTCCTTGGTAAACTAATACATGGATGGCTAAGAGGTTCCTTTGTAAAATACTCAGTCACGTGGGTGGTTAAAATAGGTTCCTTCATAAAGTACTACAAGTCACAGAGTGACTAAGAGTAGTTCCTTTTTCTTCTTCTGCCCTTCATCTTCCATTGGCACATGGCTTCTCAACCAATATGCTGAGCCGTCCAATCCTTTGTAATCTTGTTCAACTCACTCCATGTTATTCACCTCTGCCTGTTAAATGCCACATGGGTGGCTAGGAGTGTTTCCTGGGTAGGATGTTAAATGTCACATGGGTGGCTAGGAGTGTTTCCTGGGTAGGATGTTAAATGTCACATGGGTAGCTAGGAGGGTTTCCTGGGTAGGATGTTAAATGTCACATGGGTGGCTAGGAGTGTTTCCTGGGTAGGATGTTAAATGTCACATGGGTGTGTTAAATGTCACATGGGTGGCTAGGAGTGTTTCCTGGGTAGGATGTTAAATGTCACATGGGTGGCTAGGAGTGTTTCCTGGGTAGGATGTTAAATGTCACATGGGTGGCTAGGAGTGTTTCCTGGGTAGGATGTTAAATGTCACATGGGTGGCTAGGAGTGTTTCCTGGTAGGATGTTAGTCACATGGGTGGCTAGGAGTGTTTCCTGGGTAGGATGTTAGTCACATGGGTGGCTAGAAGTGTTTCCTGGGTAGGATGTTAGTCACATGGGTGGCTAGGAGTGTTTCCTGGGTAGGATGTTAAATGTCACATGGGTGGCTAGGAGTGTTTCCTGGGTAGGATGTTAAATGTCACATGGGTGGCTAGGAGTGTTTCCTGGTAGGATGTTAGTCACATGGGTGGCTAGGAGTGTTTCCTGGGTAGGATGTTAGTCACATGGGTGGCTAGAAGTGTTTCCTGGGTAGGATGTTAGTCACATGGGTGGCTAGGAGTGTTTCCTGGGTAGGATGTTAAATGTCACATGGGTGGCTAGGAGTGTTTCCTGGGTAGGATGTTAAATGTCACATGGGTGGCTAGGAGTGTTTCCTGGGTAGATGTTAAATGTCACATGAGTGGCTAGGAGTGTTTCCTGGGTAGGATGTTAAATGTCACATGGGTGGCTAGGAGTGTTTCCTGGTAGGATGTTAGTCACATGGGTGGCTAGGAGTGTTTCCTGGGTAGGATGTTAGTCACATGGGTGGCTAGAAGTGTTTCCTGGGTAGGATGTTAGTCACATGGGTGGCTAGGAGTGTTTCCTGGGTAGGATGTTAAATGTCACATGGGTGGCTAGGAGTGTCTCCTGGGTAGGATGTTAAATGTCACATGGGTGGCTAGGAGTGTTTCCTGGGTAGGATGTTAAATGTCACATGGGTGGCTAGGAGTGTTTCCTGGGTAGGATGTTAAATGTCACATGGGTGGCTAGGAGTGTTTCCTGGGTAGGATGTTAAATGTCACATGGGTGGCTAGGAGTGTTTCCTGGGTAGGATGTTAAATGTCACATGGATGGCTAGGAGTGTTTCCTGGGTAGGATGTTAAATGTAACAAGGGTGGCTAGGAGTGTTTCCTGGGTAGGGTGTTAAATGTCACATGGGTAGCTAGGAGTGTTTCCTGGGTAGGATGTTAAATGTCACATGGGTGGCTAGGAGTGTTTCCTGGGTAGAATGTTAAATGTCACATGGGTGGCTAGGAGTGTTTCCTGGGTAGGATGTTAAATGTCACATGGGTGGCTAGGAGTGTTTCCTGGGTAGGATGTTAAATGTCACATGGGTGGCTAGGAGTGTTTCCTGGGTAGGATGTTAAATGTCACATGGGTGGCTAGGAGTGTTTCCTGGGTAGGATGTTAAATGTCACATGGGTGGCTAGGAGTGTTTCCTGGGTAGGATGTTAAATGTCACATGGGTGTGTTAAATATCACATGGGTGGCTAGGAGTGTTTCCTGGGTAGGATGTTAAATGTCACATGGGTGGCTAGGAGTGTTTCCTGGGTAGGATGTTAAATGTCACATGGGTGGCTAGGAGTGTTTCCTGGGTAGGATGTTAAATGTCACATGGGTGGCTAGGAGTGTTTCCTGGGTAGGATGTTAAATGTCACATGGGTGACTAGGAGTGTTTCCTGGGTAGGATGTTAAATGTCACATGGGTGGCTAGGAGTGTTTTCTGGGTAGGATGTTAAATGTCACATGGGTGTGTTAAATGTCACATGGGTGGCTAGGAGTGTTTCCTGGGTAGGATGTTAAATGTCACATGGGTGGCTAGGAGTGTTTCCTGGGTAGGATGTTAAATGTCACATGGGTGGCTAGGAGTGTTTCCTGGGTAGAATGTTAAATGTCACATGGGTGGCTAGGAGTGTTTCCTGGGTAGGATGTTAAATGTCACATGGGTGACTAGGAGTGTTTCCTGGGTAGGATGTTAAATGTCACATGGGTGGCTAGGAGTGTTTCCTGGTAGGATGTTAAAAAGTCAATGTGGTTCCTTGGTAGAATGTTAAAAGTCAATGCGGTTCCTGGGTAGAATGTTAACATTCATGTAGACAGCTATGAGTGATTCCTTCATAGAATGTTAACAGTCAATATGGTTCCTTTATTGAATGTTAAGTCAGTGTAGTTTCTTGGTAAAATGTTACAACGTGCATGGACGACTGGGGGTTGTTCCTTGGTTTGTTTTTTTTAAATGTCCCATAGCAAAGACCTTCTGTTAGTATGTGAAGTGTAAGAACCATCACATGTTGTTGTCCTGAGTGCAAGGAGGATTAGGTGGTCAGTCTTTCCCTCCTGTAGGGAACATTGTTAGAATACTAACATTCGTGTGGATGACTAAGAGTGGTTATTTGGTAGAACACTACAAGTCACATTGATGGCTAAGGATTCATTCATTGGTCTCATCTAATCTTCTTCCTCTTGTACCTTGTGGTATCGAGATGAAGCATAAACAGTGGGAGAGTACCCATTTATGGGCTTCATGCATCGAGATTCCCATGGATTCTGCTATTCCCTCTGTTCATTGTTCTTCTGCTTTTATTTGGTCTGTACATTATTGCTTGTTGTGGTATACTGTTAGTTGGCAATCTAGTTACATGGCCAAGCAATTTAAATTGCTGTCTTCTGATAAAAAGTAACCCTGCAATAACCCCCACTTTAGTCCTGATTTCTTCATTTCTAATTTTCTCTCTTCTTGATATATTGAGTATTCCTTGGTAAACGGTTAAAAGCCACATAGAGCTTTTGCATTTTGTATTCACTTTCACGGATTCTGAGGTTCTGCCAATTGCTGGATTACCTATCTGATTCTTGAAATAGAAATATTATTGTCTGTTGATGGTCCCTTATTTTCAAGTTGTTTTCCTTAAATTACGTTAATTATATACATAATATTCCAAGCGAACATTTGACAGTTATAGTGAGAGAAAGGTCAGTTTTGTAAAAGTACTGTCCACCTATCATTTCCCATAATTATGCAGTTTGTAATTAGTACGGTGTATTTATTAGCTACTATAGAACAATAGAGGAAATATTTTTGGAGCGCTTGCTCGCTTTGAACTCAAGTGTTACTTCTAGTAGCACTGGACTGAATTTTGCATGTGGTTAACTTTCTCTTTTACCAGTGTCCCTGCCATCAGGCGAAGCCACTCTCTTCAGAGATACTTGTAATTTACGACCCCAAGTCAAGGACTGGAAGTCAACATTTTAGTCCAACTGACCGGTGTAGGGGTTGAATCCGCTACTTCAACATCAGCTCACCGGATGGTTAAGAACGACTGATCTTATCCATTCAGCCATGCTAACCTCCAATACAGGAAATATTAGAGGATATATTATAAGCTAATATGTAACAGACAGTGATCATTCTTTCAACTTCTGTATGTGTCAACCAGTACTTATGTTTTGTTTGATGTATCTGTCACTCTGTTGATCCTAGAGTGTTCCCCATCTGGTATTCTGCAGTGGAAAGTCGTGCACTTTAACCTTTCTGGATTGTTATAAGAGACATTGGCTCTTACTTTGATGATTATCAACAGAGTTCATTCTTATTCAAACCATTGCTGCTTTGCTAATATAACTAAATCACCTCTCATGTTTAATTTGATGTGTCTTGGCTTACTATTAATCAGACGTGCAGTTACATTAATATAATGTTCTTGTGTATATACTATGTTTTAATGTACAAAGCTGTCAAATTATTTAGGCAATCTTACCTTTTGAAGCCCCTTGAGCACTGTTTAATTTTAATTTATTTTCTATACAAATTCAGAGGGCCCACCCCACGCCCCCTCCAAATTATGTTTTATTTCCAGTTAGTAATGTTATAAAATTGTAATCTTTTGTTATGAAGTTCTTAGAATGTATAAATACACACAAAATGGTTAAAGAGTAGCTAACATTTTTGAATTTTTTGACCAATAAAACAATATTTTAAGATTTAGTTTCTTGGTTTCTTATGTTTTTGTTTTATTCAATGTTTGAAGTACAGATGAAAAAGAGATGTCTTCATTTCCCTCTCTCATGCTCAGACCTTCTTTTGATGTTTGCTTGGTTTGAACTCAAGCGTAGTCCATATACATGCTACTACTTCTAGTCCATTGGACTTATTTTTGTGGGTGGATTAACATTCCCTATTATCAGTGTCCTTCGCCATCAGGCTAACCAACTCTGACTTCTGAGGTACTTGTTATTTACGTCCCAAAGTCAAGGATGAGAAGTCAACCTTTTAGTCCAACTCATCAGTGCAGGGGCTGAATCCACTACCTCAGCATCAGCACACTGGAATTATAAGAGCAAGTGCTGTTATCCATTTGGCCATGCTAACCTCAAAATGGCTCCAATAAAAACAGTAGTTAGTTTCGAGGTTTCTGACATTGCCACAGTTGTTTGGTGAGAGGTGTTTGGGTGCATGTCCTTTAAAAAAAAAAAAAACGTTGCAATCAACTCCAGCACTAATTGAGATTTTCTTGGCAATTTTACATTCAGCAGTTTGTCATTGCTTTCATAGTAGATTCAGTGCCAAACAAAGTGCAGGTTTGGACCAAACAAACATGGATGGCTGAAATGGGAAGTTGGGTTAGTTAACAGTTATGACATAAACGATTTTAATATGGTAGCTGACATGTTATATATACGATTAAAGGCGGATGCATAGGGAAAATTACTGTATATAAGCTCATGGTAGATATGGGAAGTCGCTTAAGACCATTAATGATCCCATGGCACTTATTAAGTTAACTGCCAACGCTGATACCATTGTGAAAAGCAACCTGCTCCGAGATTGCCCGTGGCTGACATCGATCCAGGTATGTCGGGATTATGAAACTGCATTGACTACCCAAGGTCACGGTGGCAATGATGTGACGTGTGTTGACTTGAATTACTTGAACTTGAGCATGAATAAAATGAGTGGGACTGCGGTAAAGCTGTGGAAATGTAAATAATATACAATAACACAAAGTGATGCAGCTTTGCCGGCTCCGTACTGAAGAGGTTATGGGCGCAGTTCGTAATCCATAATACTCGCGTCTGAAACACAGCTGCGGGCAATTCGGCAGCAGACACCTTGCATTGGTTTCTTACAAAATGGTATGGGTGCCATCAGAAAGCAGTGGCAAACTACTGAACGTACACTTGCCAAGAGATCACAACAGCAAAATATGCTGTTGTTGACTGCGATGTCCTATAAAGGATGTGCAACTAACTTTTAATGCAGCTTAACAGAACAGAATTATGAAGAATACAGGACGTTGCAGCGACTAGCTTTCATCAGCAAACAAATACATACACAAAACACAACATATAGTCACAGAGAAGATCCTTCAGTAGCTACATTAAGGCAAAAGAGCGGGATGAGAAGAATAAAAAAATGAGAGCGGTGAAGAGAAAATGAAAACAATGTGAAAAAAACGTGTGTAGCCACTGGAGGGTCTTCTCCGTGACTATACGTTGTGTTTGCTGGTGAAGAATAGTTGTCGCAACATCCTATATTTTTCATAATAGTGTTCTGTAAAGCTGCATTATTTTGTGTTATTGTATATTGTGTAACTTGAGCAGAACTATTATTAGGGGCCTGGCCATTACGACTGTTGTTAGATACACAGATGGGTTGAAGTATTCTTGGAGCTGTGATCATCATCATCATCATCATGTATCAGATCCTCTACAGAATTCTGCTGTCATCACTTCCTTCAGGACAGGCTCAGTCTTTCTTTTCTTTTCTTTTTTTTTGGCCATATCCCCTGCTGCACACATTTTTATGTCCGGGATGTTTTTATGTCTTCTGTCTTCCTTCGTGTTAGTCAGCTGCTGCCTGCTTATACCAGGAAGCATTCTTGTCATTAGGTTTCTGTTTGTCTACCTTCACTCTGTGACGAAGGGGTTACAAATGCAATTCGTAATCCTGCATACCGAGGTCGAAACACAGCTGTGGGCGATTTCGAAGCAGACCGCCTGGTGTTGGTTTCCTTACAATGGTATGAGAACTGGTTGTTTAGAAAGCAATGGCAGAAAACTGAACGTAAACTTGCCCAGGAATCACAAACAGCCAAACAATGCTGACGTTGACTGCTACGTCCTGTAAAGGATATGCAACTGTCTGACCTTTCTTGTAGCAACCGATGCCTCTTTTACCAGGAACCATTTTTGCCATGAAATTTCTTTTTGTCAACCTTTGTTTTAGTTTACCGCTGCCGCTTCTACCAGGAACCATTCTTGCCATTAGATTTCTTCTTCTTCTTCTTCTTCTTTCGTTCGCCTGAAATATGTTTATAACTGCAATGTTGTCTCTTGTATGAATCTAACAGTCTTTTTCAGTTCACTCAGCGGTCCATAGAGTTTATCATCCACTGTTGTCTCCCTAGGCCAGAAGGTTCGCCTGGATATGTTGTAGTTTGGGCAATCCTGGAGTATGTGCTCTGCTGTCTGCGACGCCAAACCACATGTGCATATGGCTGAGTCACCAATCTTGAATTTTGTATACATGTGGTTGCGTAATCTATTGTGTCCTGTTCTGAGGCGCAGAAGAATGACCTGTTCTGGTCTGTCCATAACGTGGTAGTCGTCTTGAGTAAGGTTTGGTGGCCTTCTGACTGATTTGATCATTCTTTTCTTTTGGTGGTATGTAATAGGCACATCTGGTTGTTCTTCTTGTGCTCCTTCCTTAACCAATCGATCAGCTCTGTCGTTTCCGGGGATTCCACAGTGGGATGGTATCCACTGTATGGTGATCTTACGTTGACTGCTAAGTTCAGAAAGTAGTGTCATCAGAACTGGCAATTTCCCAGACAGGGGCGCCTCTATTACGGTATTAGATTTCTTTTTCTCTACCTTCATTTTAGTCCATCGTTGCCGCTTCTATCAGGAACCATTCTTGCCATGAGATTTATTTATAAGCCACTGCGTTATGCCGAACAGCATGAGCAGTCGTGGTGTGCCATGTCAATAAGTATGAGCGGCCATAGTTCGCCATGTCAATAAGTTTGAGCGGCCATAGATCGCCATGTCAATAAGTATGAGCGGCCATGTCAATAAGTATGAGCGGCCATAGGTCGCCATGTCAATAAGTATGAGCGGCCATAGTTCGCCATGTCAATAAGTATGAGCGGCCATAGTTCGCCATGTCAATAAGTATGAGCGGCCATAGTTCACCATGTCAATAAGTATGAGTGGCCATGTCAATAAGTATGAGCGGCCATAGTTCACCATGTCAATAAGTATGAGCGGCCATAGGTCGCCATGTCAATAAGTATGAGCGGCCATGTCAATAAGTATGAGCGGCCATAGGTCGCCATGCCAATAAGTATGAGCGGCCATAGGTCGCCATGTCAATAAGTATGAGCGGCCATAGGTCGCCATGTCAGTAAGTATGAGCGGCCATGTCAATAAGTATGAGCGGCCATAGGTCGCCATGTCAATAAGTATGAGCGGCCATAGTTCACTATGTCAATAAGTATGAGCGGCCATAGTTCGCCATGTCAATAAGTATGAGCGGCCATAGTTCACCATGTCAATAAGTATGAGCGGCCATAGTTCACCATGTCAATAAGTATGAGCGGCCATGTCAATAAGTATGAGCGGCCATAGGTCGCCATGTCAATAAGTATGAGCGGCCATAGGTCGCCATGTCAATAAGTATGAGCGGCCATAGTTCGCCATGTCAATAAGTGTGAGCGGCCATAGTTCACCATGTCAATAAGTATGAGCGGCCATAGTTCGCCATGTCAATAAGTATGAGCGGACATAGTTCACCATGTCAATAAGTATGAGCGGCCATAGTTCACCATGCCAATAAGTATGAGCGGCCATAGTTCACCATGTCAATAAGTATGAGCGGCCATAGGTTCGCCATGTCCATAAGTATGAGCGGCCATGTCAATAAGTATGAGCGGCCATAGGTCGCCATGCCAATAAGTATGAGCGGCCATAGTCGCCATGTCCATAGTATGAGCGGCCATAGGTCGCCATTCATTAAGTATGAGCGGCCATGTCAATAAGTATGAGCGGCCATAGGTCCCATGTCAATAAGTATGAGCGGCCATAGTTCACTATGTCAATAAGTATGAGCGGCCATAGTTCGCCATGTCAATAAGTATGAGCGGCCATAGTTCACCATGTCAATAAGTATGAGCGGCCATAGTTCACCATGTCAATAAGTATGAGCGGCCATGTCAATAAGTATGAGCGGCCATAGGTCGCCATGTCAATAAGTATGAGCGGCCATAGGTCGCCATGTCAATAAGTATGAGCGGCCATAGTTCGCGATGTCATAAGTGTGAGCGGCCATAGTTCACCATGTCAATAGTATGAGCGGCCATAGTTCGCCATGTCAATAAGTATTGAGCGGACATAGTTCACCATGTCAATAAGTATGAGCGGCCATAGTTCACCATGCCAATAAGTATGAGCGGCCATAGTTCACCATGTCAATAAGTATGAGCGGCCATAGGTCGCCATGTCAATAAGTATGAGCAGCCATGTCAATAAGTATGAGCGGCCATAGTTCGCCATGTCAATAAGTATGAGTGGCCATAGTTCACCATTCCAATTAATTATGATCCGGCCATTGTCCAATAAGTATGAGCGGCCATTAGGTCACCATTGTCACCTACGTATTGAGCGGCAATAAGCGTTCACCATGTCCAATAATGTTATGAGATCGTCCATAGCCTCACCCATGTCAATATAAGTCATGTAGCGGCCCTAGTTCGCCATGTCAATAAGTATGATCGGCCATGTCCTAATTAAAGTACTAGCGGCCATGTCACATAAGTATGAGCGTGCCATAGTTCACCATGTCAATATAGTCTGAGTGGGCCAATAGTCGCCCATTGTCAATAGCTTTCTTATCGCGCGCCCATCAGTTCACCATGTCAATAAGTTATGATGCGACCATGTCCAAAAGTATGAGCGGCCCTGTCAATAAGGCTATGATGCCGGCCATAGTTCACCAATGTCAATAAGTATGAGATTCGGCCCATAGTTCGCCATTTCAATAAGTATGAGCGGCCACTTAGGTCACCATGTCATATAAGTATGTAGCGGCCATAGTTCACCATGTCACTAAGTATGAGCGGCCATGTCCATAAGTATGAGCGGCCATGTCAATAAGTATGAGCGGCCATAGGTCACCATGTCAATAAGTATGAGCGGCCATAGGTCACCATGTCAATAAGTATGAGCGGCCATAGGTCACCATGTCAATAGGTATGAGCGGCCATAGTTCACCATGTCAATAAGTATGAGCGGCCATGTCAATAAGTATGAGCGGCCATGTCAATAAGTATGAGCGGCCTAGGTCGCCATGTCATAAGTATGAGCGGCCATAGTTCACCATGTCAATAATTATGAGCGGCCATAGTTCACCATGTCAATAAGTATGAGCGGCCACAGTTCACCATGTCAATAAGTATGAGCGGCCATGTCAATAAGTATGAGCGGCCATGTCAATAAGTATGAGCGGCCATAGTTCACCATGTCAATAAGTATGAGCGGCCATAGTTCACCATGTCAATAAGTATGAGCGGCCATAGTTCACCATGTCAATAAGTATGAGCGGCCATGTCAATAAGTATGAGCGGCCCATGTCAATAAGTATATGAGGGCCATGTCAATAAGTATGAGCGGCCATAGTTCACCATGTCAATAAGTATGAGCGGCTATGTCAATAAGTATGAGCGGCCATAGGTCGCCATGTCAATAAGTATGAGCGGCCATAGTTCGCCATGTCAATAAGTATGAGCGGCCATAGTTCACCGTGTCCAATAAGTATGAGCGGCCATAGTTCGCCATGTCAATAAGTATGAGCGGCCATAGTTCACCATGTCAATAAGTATGAGCGGCCATAGTTCACCATGTCAATAAGTATGAGCGGCCATAGTTAACCATGTCAATAAGTATGAGCAGCCATGTCAATAAGTATGAGCGCCATGTCAATTAAGTATGAGCGGCCATAGTTCACCATGTCATAAGTATGAGCGCCATAGTTCACCATGTCAATAAGTATGAGCGGCCATAGTTCACCATGTCAATAAGTATGAGCGACCAAGTCAATAAGTATGAGCGGCCATGTCAATAAGTATGAGCGGCCATAGTTCACCATGTCAATAAGTATGGGCGGCCACAGTTCACCATGTCAATAAGTATGAGCGGCCATAGTTCACCATGTCAATAAGTATGAGCGGCCATGTCAATAAGTATGAGCGGCCATAGGTCGCCATGTCAATAAGTATGAGCGGCCATAGTTCGCCATGTCAATAAGTATGAGCGGCAATAGTTCACCATGTCAATAAGTATGAGCGGCCATTGTTCGCCATGTCAATAAGTATGAGCGGCCATAGTTCACCATGTCATAAGTATGAGCAGCCATGTCATAAGTATGATCGTCCATGTCATAAGTATGAGCGGCCATAGTTCACCATGTCAATAATGTATGAGCGGCCATAGTTCACCATGTCAATAAGTATGAGCGGCCATAGTTCACCATGTCAATAAGTATGAGCGACCATGTCAATAAGTATGAGCGGCCATGTCAATAAGTATGAGCGGCCATAGTTCACCATGTCAATAAGTATGAGCGGCCACAGTTCACCATGTCAATAAGTATTAGCGGCCATAGTTCACCATGTCAATAAGTATGAGCGGCCATAGTTCGCCATGTCAATAAGTATGAGCGGCCATAGTTCGCCATGTCAATAAGTATGAGCGGCCATAGTTCGCCATGTCAATAAGTATGAGCGGCCATAGTTCACCATGTCAATAAGTATGTTAGTCGACAGATCATCCTCGTTGCACATCGGACCATTCAGTCCATAAGTGCTCGGATCCCCTCCTCAGCAAATCCCGCAGCGTGTAGCGGCTAACGACGCCAGTTCTGTGTTGGTTTATCAATCTTCTTTGGCTTCCTGCGTAGTGTTCTTGTTTGGCCACCCCTCTTTTAATTTGCTGCTCTCGCAGTCTGGCCATTGTTGTAGATTCACAGTCATCACTTGGTTCTTGCAAAAGTCTCACTTCTCGTAGAGCATTCAGAATGTCAGCATGGTCCATGGCGCGTCCGCCCTCAACAGTAGCCTCACCTGCGAGCTTGTCAGCCCGCTCATTTCCTTGTACTCCCGCATGCCCTGGCACGAAGATGAAACTAATCTTTGCCAGCCGAGACCGCTTCAGAGGCAGCAACCATTCTCTTCGGATCGAACCCTTCTCTATCCTCTTGATCATGTTCATTGAGTCGCTAAGGAAACAAGCCCTAGTGAATGTCTGTGTCTCGAGCCATGTTATTGCTTTACTTACTGCCATGACTTCCATGGTCAGGCTACTTGTGGTTTCAGTGAAAGCACCAGAGTCCTCCTTCACAATTCTCCCTCCGGCCCGAGCTGTAAAGGCCCATGAGCTTCTCACATGTCGGACGACCGACCCATCTGTGTAGATGACCGCGTCACTGTCTAGCGAATTCTCGAAAATCAACGCTTGTACTTCAGCCTCAACAGCAGCCGGATTTCTTGTCTGCATTTTCTATCTAGTTGGATGCAAACTGAAAAGGATGTGCAGAAGTCTGTTGGCACTTGCACCCACTCCTCGCCAGGTTCTAAGTCCTCAAGTGAACACACCTGTTGAAGAATGTCCTCGGCTTGACCCATCCACGACCGTCCTCTTTTTAACCTGCTGCCCTTCACCTTCCTAATTTCACTATGCAGTGGATGCTGTGTGTTTGCGTTAATTCTGAGGTAGGCACGTGCCCTGCAAACTTGCATTCTCTCTTCAATGGTTGGAAAATCAAGAAGGTAGCGCATCGCCCTGCATGCTGTATCTCTTGTACATCCAAGAATAATGCGCATAGCTTCATTCTGTATCCTTTCCATCCTTTCTATCTGCTTATGGCTGAGAGTCAGGATTGCCATTGCATACTCCAAAACAGACATGACCAGCCCCTCGTACAGAAGACATAGATGGCGCTGCTCACAGTTTGCTGCCGCCATCACCCGCATCGCTGCCAAACCCCGCTTGGCCTTTGTTATCACCTGGTCTATGTGCACATTATAAGCAAGGCTTCGATCAAACCGTATCCCCAGGTAATTCATTGCCTGCGTTCTTTCCACCGTCTCTGAACACAGCATTACAGTTGGTGTTGATTGTTGACAATATGATTATTCAACGAGAACCAAGTCCTGTTGCCTTTGTTGGGTTGACCATTGCCCCAGCTTCATCACACCAAGTACTTATGCGATTGAGTTCGGTTTGTAGTTCCACAGCAACCTCCTCTCTATCCTTACCCTGACGATACACTAAAACATCATCGGCATATGACAATGTCCTGCCAGGTCCAGTGATCTGCTCACTGGTGATTCTCACTGTGTAGGCGTTGAACAGTACCGGAGATAATGGTGATCCCTGTGGTAGGCCAGGATATATTGTTGTTGGTTCCGAAGTCCAACTGCCACATCTAAAAACTACTTTCCGTTGGAAGAGAGCTGCAGCGATCCAACTAAGGAGGAATGGACTTACGTTTAGTTCAAGAAGCTGAAACATTAAAAAATCCAGTGGTACTCTGTTGTATGCGTCCTCAAGATCAATCGCTGCAGCAACGGTTTCAGTGCCTGAGTGGAAACCTTCATAGACATCGTGGGCAAAGACTGCTGCATTGGTCCAGGTTTCTCTTTTTGGACGGTACCCACCCAGGGTAGGTGGGAAAACACCTTGCCTCTCTAGTTGGCTTGATATTTTCCTGGCAATTACCTTCTCCAGCAGCTTGCCTATTGTATTCTGCATGGTTATAATTCGATATCCCTGAATTTTCTTGTGGTCTTTGTCAGGCTTCGGCAAGGGAATCAGATAGCTGTGTAACCATTCCTCCTTGATGCTAGCACTCCCTATACTGTTGCTTGTACATGTCTGCTAGTTTCTCTAGCTCATTGTCGGTACACCTATTTATGTCGTCGTATCTTATGCCATCAGGACCTGGAGCACTGTTTTTTGATCGTCGAAGCACAGCCTTGATTTCTTTCACTGTCACTGTGTCTTCATCCGAAGTGTTCTGGGCTTGCATCTGTCTGAGGTGACCTCCTTGGCCAGATTCCGGCCTCCCATGTCTGTCTGGTTGCTCTGCTCAAGGTAGCGTTCAAAGAGGGCTTTGCCCTTGTCCTCGTCAGTCCTCTGCCAGATGAGGTCAGCACCTTGGAAGTCAGAAATGCTCTTATTCTTGACTACACCACTCATGCTTTTATGTAGTCGCCAGAACAATTTCAGTGACTTGTCTGTGCTTACTCTTTGACACACCTCTGCCAATTTTTCGCTTTTAACCACCGTGACCAGTTTTTTTTTGGACCAGTATTGACCAGTCAATAAGTATGAGCGGCCATAGTTCACCATGTCAATAAGTATGAGCGGCCATGTCAATAAGTATGAGCGGCCATAGTTCGCCATGTCAATAAGTATGAGCGGCCATGTCAATAAGTATGAGCGGCCATAGTTCACCATGTCAATAAGTATGAGCGGCCATAGATCGCCATGTCAATAAGTATGAGCGGCCATGTCAATAAGTATGAGCGGCCATAGGTCGCCATGTCAATAAGTATGAGCGGCCATGTCAATAAGTATGAGCGGCCATAGGTCGCCATGTCAATAAGTATGAGCGGCCATGTCAATAAGTATGAGCGGCCATAGGTCGCCATGCAAATAAGTATGAGCGGCCATATGTCGCCATGTCAATAAGTATGAGCGGCCATAGTTCGCCATGTCAATAAGTATGAGCGGCCATAGTTCGCCATGTCAATAAGTATGAGCGGCCATGTCAATAAGTATGAGCGGCCATAGTTCGCCATGTCAATAAGTATGAGCGGCCATGTCAATAAGTATGAGCGGCCATAGTTCGCCATGTCAATAAGTATGAGCGGCCATGTCAATAAGTATGAGCGGCCATAGTTCACCATGTCAATAAGTATGAGCGGCCATAGTTCGCCATGTCAATAAGTATGAGCGGCCATAGTTCACCATGTCAATAAGTATGAGCGGCCATGTCAATAAGTATGAGCGGCCATGTCAATAAGTATGAGCGGCCATAGGTCGCCATGTCAATAAGTATGAGCGGCCATAGGTCACCATGTCAATAAGTATGAGCGGCCATGTCAATAAGTATGACGGCATGTCAATAAGTATGAGCGGCCATAGGTCACCATGTCATAAGTATGACGGCCATAGTTCCACCATGTCAATAAGTATGGCGGCCATAGTTCGCCATGTCAAAGTATGAGCGGCCATGAGTTCACCATGTCAATAAGTATGAGCGGCCATGTCAATAAGTATGAGCGGCCATAGGTCCATGTCAATAAGTTATGAGCGGCCATAGGTCACCATGTCAATAAGTATGAGCGGCCATAGGTCACCATGTCAATAAGTATGGGCGTCCATAGTTCACCATGTCAATAAGTATGAGCGGCCATGTCAATAAGTATGAGCGGCCATGTCATAGTAGGAGCCGGCCATAAGGTCGCCATGGTCAATATATGAGCGGCATGAGGTAACCATGTCAATAATTTTGAGCGCCATAGGTCCCATGTCAATAAGTATGAGCGGCCATGGTTCACATGTCAATAAGTATGAGCGGCCATGTCAATAAGTATGAGCGGCCATAGTTTCACCATGTCAATAAGTATGAGCGGCCATAGTTCACCATGTCAATAAGTATGAGCGGCCATAGGTCGCCATGTCAATAAGTATGAGCGGCCATAGGTCGCCATGTCAATAAGTATGAGCGGCCATGTCAATAAGTATGAGCGGCCATAGTTCACCATGTCAATAAGTATGAGCGGCCATGTCAATAAGTATGAGCGGCCATAGTTCACCATGTCAATAAGTATGAGCGGCCATAGTTCACCATGTCAATAAGTATGAGCGGCCATGTCAATAAGTATGAGCGGCCATAGTTCACCATGTCAATAAGTATGAGCGGCCATAGTTCGCCATGTCAATAAGTATGAGCGGCCATAGATCGCCATGTCAATAAGTATGAGCGGCCATGTCAATAAGTATGAGCGGCCATAGGTCGCCATGTCAATAAGTATGAGCGGCCATGTCAATAAGTATGAGCGGCCATAGGTCGCCATGTCAATAAGTATGAGCGGCCATGTCAATAAGTATGAGCGGCCATAGGTCGCCATGCAAATAAGTATGAGCGGCCATATGTCGCCATGTCAATAAGTATGAGCGGCCATAGTTCGCCATGTCAATAAGTATGAGCGGCCATGTCAATAAGTATGAGCGGCCATAGTTCGCCATGTCAATAAGTATGAGCGGCCATGTCAATAAGTATGAGCGGCCATAGGTCGCCATGTCAATAAGAATGAGCGGCCATAGTTCACCATGTCAATAAGTATGAGCGGCCATAGATCGCCATGTCAATAAGTATGAGCGGCCATGTCAATAAGTATGAGCGGCCATAGATCGCCATGTCAATAAGTATGAGCGGCCATGTCAATAAGTATGAGCGGCCATAGGTCGCCATGTCAATAAGTATGAGCGGCCATAGTTCACCATGTCAATAAGTATGAGCGGCCATAGTTCACCATGTCAATAAGTATGAGCGGCCATAGTTCGCCATGTCAATAAGTATGAGCGGCCATAGTTCACCATGTCAATAAGTATGAGCGGCCATGTCAATAAGTATGAGCGGCCATGTCAATAAGTATGAGCGGCCATAGGTCACCATGTCAATAGTATGAGCGGCCATAGTTCACCATGTCAATAAGTATGAGGCGGCCATGTCAATAAGTATGAGCGGCCATAGGTCGCCATGTTAATAAGTATGAGCGGCCATAGGTCACCATGTCCATAAGTATGAGCGGCCATATGTCACCAATGTCAATAATTTTGAGCGGCCATAGGTCACCATGTCCAATAAGTATGAGCGGCCATGGTTCACCATGTCAATAAGTATGAGCGGCCATGTCAATAATTATGAGCGGCCATAGTCACCATGTCAATAAGTATGAGCGGCCATAGTTTACCATGTCAATAAGTATGAGCGCCATAGTTCACCATGTCAATAAGTATGAGCGGCCATAGGACGCCATGTCATAAGTATGAGCGGCCATAGGTCGCCATGTCAATAAGTATGAGCGCCATGTCAATAAGTATGAGCGGCCATAGTTCACCATTCAATAAGTATGAGCGGCCATGTCAATAAGTATGAGCGGCCATAGTTCACCATGTCAATAAGTATGAGCGGCCATAGTTCACCATGTCAATAAGTATGAGCGGCCATGTCAATAAGTATGAGCGGCCATAGTTCACCATGTCAATAAGTATGAGCGGCCATAGTTCACCATGTCAATAAGTATGAGCGGCCATGTCAATAAGTATGAGCGGCCATGTCAATAAGTATGAGCGGCCATGTCAATAAGTATGAGCGGCCATAGTTCACCATGTCAATAAGTATGAGCGGCCATAGTTCACCATGTCAATAAGTATGAGCGGCCATAGTTCACCATGTCAATAAGTATGAGCGGCCATGTCAATAAGTATGAGCGGCCATAGGTCGCCATGTCAGTAAGTATGAGCGGCCATAGTTCACCATGTCAATAAGTATGAGCGGCCATGTCAATAAGTATGAGCGGCCATAGGTCGCCATGTCAATAAGTATGAGCGGCCATAGTTCGCCATGTCAATAAGTATGAGCGGCCATAGTTCACCATGTCAATAAGTATGAGCGGCCATAGTTCACCATGTCAATAAGTATGAGTGACCATAGTTCACCATGTCAATAAGTATGAGCGGCCATGTCAAAAATTATGAGCGGCCATGTCAATAAGTATGAGCGGCCATAGTTCACCATGTCAATAAGTATGAGCGGCCATAGTTCACCATGTCAATAAGTATGAGCGGCCATAGTTCACCATGTCAATAAGTATGAGCGGCCATGTCAATAAGTATGAGCGGCCATGTCAATAAGTATGAGCGGCCATAGTTCACCATGTCAATAAGTATGAGCGGCCATAGTTCACCATGTCAATAAGTATGAGCGGCCATAGTTCACCATGTCAATAAGTATGAGCGGCCATAGTTCGCCATGTCAATAAGTATGAGCGGCCATAGTTCGCCATGTCAATAAGTATGAGCGGCCATAGTTCACCATGTCAATAAGTATGGCGGCCATAGTTCACCATGTCAATAAGTATGAGCGGCCATAGTTGACCATGTCAATAAGTATGAGCGGCCATGTCAATAAGTATGAGCGGCCATAGTTCGCCATGTCAATAAGTATGAGCGGTCATGTCAATAAGTATGAGCGGCCATAGTTCGCCATGTCAATAAGTATGAGCGGCCATGTCAATAAGTATGAGCGGCCATAGGTCGCCATTTCAATAAGTATGAGCGGCCATAGTTCACCATGTCAATAAGTATGAGCGGCCATAGTTCGCCATGTCAATAAGTATGAGCGGCCATAGTTCATCATGTCAATAAGTATGAGCGGCCATAGATCGCCATGTCAATAAGTATGATCGGCCATAGATCGCCATGTCAATAAGTATGAGCGGCCATAGTTCACCATGTCAATAAGTATGAGCGGCCATAGATCGCCATGTCAATAAGTATGAGCGGCCATGTCAATAAGTATGAGCGTCCATAGGCGCCATGTCAATAAGTATGAGCGGCCATAGGTCGCCATGTCAATAAGTATGAGCGGCCATAGGTCGCCATGTCAATAAGTATGAGCGGCCATAGGTCGCCATGTCAATAAGTATGAGCGGCTATAGTTCGCCATGTCAATAAGTATGAGCGGCCATAGTTTCGCCATGTCAATAAGTATGAGCGGCCATAGTTCACCATGTCAATAAGTATGAGCGGCCATAGTTCACCATGTCAATAAGTATGAGCGGCCATGTCAATACGTATGAGCGGCCATAGTTCACCATGTCAATAAGTATGAGCGGCCATAGTTCACCATGTCAATAAGTATGAGCGGCCATAGATCGCCATGTCAATAAGTATGAGCAGCCATGTCAATAAGTATGAGCGGCCATAGGTCGCCACGTCAATAAGTATGAGCGGCCATAGTTCGCCATGTCAATAAGTATGAGCGGTCATGTCAATAAGTATGAGCGGCCATAGTTCGCCATGTCAATAAGTATGAGCGGCCATGTCAATAAGTATGAGCGGCCATAGGTCGCCATTTCAATAAGTATGAGCGGCCATAGTTCACCATGTCAATAAGTATGAGCGGCCATAGTTCGCCATGTCAATAAGTATGAGCGGCCATAGTTTCATCATGTCAATAAGTATGAGCGGCCATAGATCGCCATGTCAATAAGTATGATCGGCCATAAATCGCCATGTCAATAAGTATGAGCGGCCATAGTTCACCATGTCAATAAGTATGAGCGGCCATAGATCGCCATGTCAATAAGTATGAGCGGCCATGTCAATAAGTATGAGCGGCCATAGGCCGCCATGTCAATAAGTATGAGCGGCCATAGGTCGCCATGTCAATAAGTATGAGCGGCCATAGGTCGCCATGTCAATAAGTATGAGCGGCCATAGGTCGCCATGTCAATAAGTATGAGCGGCTATAGTTCGCCATGTCAATAAGTATGAGCGGCCATAGTTCGCCATGTCAATAAGTATGAGCGGCCATAGTTCACCATGTCAATAAGTATGAGCGGCCATAGTTCACCATGTCAATAAGTATGAGCGGCCATGTCAATACGTATGAGCGGCCATAGTTCACCATGTCAATAAGTATGAGCGGCCATAGTTCACCATGTCAATAAGTATGAGCGGCCATAGATCGCCATGTCAATAAGTATGAGCAGCCATGTCAATAAGTATGAGCGGCCATAGGTCGCCACGTCAATAAGTATGAGCGGCCATGTCAATAAGTATGAGCGGCCATAGGTCGCCATGTCAATAAGTATGAGCGGCCATGTCAATAAGTATGAGCGGCCATAGGTCGCCATGTCAATAAGTATGAGCGGCCATAGGTCGCCATGTCAATAAGTATTCTTCTTCTTCTTCTTCGTTCATCCGGAGTTTTTTTTCGGATGTGATTGCGTTGTGCCTGTTTACAGCAGAGCTGCGTTCTTGCGCCGTTAGGCCGACACATCCGACTTCTGCGGGCATTTGTTGACCGGGTTAACCTTCCCGGGGGTTTCTTAGGACGTTTGACTCTCACTGTTGTGGTGTTATCCCCCATCCCAGCTGGTCCATATAGAACAGCCAAAGATCCTGGTCAGCCCTCAAGGGAAGGCAGGGGCAGACCATGGGCATTCCCCGCCATCCAAGGAGGCTTCCATACTTGCAGAGCCGATACATAGCACTCTGGTACTGGGCTCACCCAAGGAATCGTCACGTCCTGCACATGGCTGCTTAGCCTCACTTCCGTATATTGGGCCTTCCGTTCACCATAGGCTGTTCTTCCGGAAACCAGAAGTATGCAGTCTGCAGATGACATCCACACAGTGAGCTTTCGATTCGGACTTTCCACGTAATGGATTTGCTATCCAAGCAATATTCCATTTCATGCCACTAGGACACTTTTCCACCTTTTATGAAGCCCACACAATGGGCTTTTGATTCGGACTTTCCACGTAATGGATTTGCTATCAAGCAATATTCCATTTCGTGCCACTAGGACACTTTTCCACCTTTTATGAAGCCCACACAGCGAGCTTTCGATTTGGACTTTCCACATAATGGATTTGCTATCCAAGCAATATTTCATTTCATGCCTCTGGGTCTTCATGCACCTTTAAATGTCAACCTGTATGTAGTTAAAGTAAGCTGCGGTCAACTTGAGCTTGTTGATATCTCCATAGAGCTTATCCTCAAATGAAGCAGGTGTGGGCCAAAATATCTTTCTCTGTTCTGCATACGTTGGGCAATCCTGCAGCAAATGTTTTGCTGTCATTTTCCCAGTTCTACAATTACATTCATCAGTATCTCCTATCTTTAGTTTATTGAACAAGTGGTATTTCAGCCTGTTATGTCCTGTGCGGAGTCTGAAGATTGCTACTTGTTCTCTTCGGTCGAGTTTGTAATATGCATCATCCTTCTGATGGCCTGGATGCTCTGATTCCCATTTGGTTCTATAAGTGCTTTTTATCAACCTCTTTGCCTCATTATAGGTTATGTCTATGTCAGGCTGTGGTAGTCGTCCGCCCTCTTTTGCCAGTCTGTCAGCCTCTTCGTTTCCAGGTATACAGCAATGTGATGGGATCCACTGTATTACAACTTTTTGGATTTCTGGCATAGACCATGGAGTGCTGCTCTTAGGTCAGTTAGTTCTGTGCTGTTATTGCTCTTGAGTATTGAGACAGCTGACTTTGCATCTGTGAAGATAGCTATTTGCTTCTCTTTATTTTCCTCCATCAGGAGCATTTCTGCTGCAGTTTTCAAAGCCTCTACCTCCGCTTTGAAGTTACTTGAAAATTTTCCAGTTGCCATTGAATGTGTTTTTTTCACTCCATTTTTTAAATTTAGGAGAATTCCTCCTCCTCCATTCTCTATTGAATTTTTGGCTGATCCATCTGTATATGCATGGGTCCAATTCCTGCTTGGGTAATGTTCTTTTATGTAGTTTAGGGTTATTTCTCTTCTTTCGGTTTCATGCTGAGTGTTCTTTTTCTCAATACCAGGAATGTTTTCTATCATCTCAGGCAGTTGCTGCTGTCTCCAAGCTGGGAAGTTGTGTGCATTGTGTATGGGCTTGACTGTTGATATGTTAAGTATAGGATCTGCCCTAATCCTTCGTTTTGCAGTTTCTACAAAGTTGCTACGCTTCAGTCTTCCCTTTCCAAAACCATTAAATCTGTTGTACATAGGGTGGTCTGTCAATCTTCTAAATTTTTCTGCTTGTTGCTGGGCTCTGCTATCTCTTCTATCCTGCATTGGTTGTAAACAAGTGATCTTTTCTAGTTCATTAATAGGCGTTGTCTTCAGGCTTCCAGTTATGATTCGCATTCCTTGGTTTTGGACTCTACTTATTTTGTTAAAGTTTGACTTAGCTGCTGTTGCCCAAGCTGCAATGCCATATTCCAGTACTGGCCTCACCCGTCCAGTATATAACTTCTTGAGAACTTTCTCATCTGCTCCCCACGTTGTACCAGCAAGCTTTTTCATGATTGCCATTCTCTGCCTTGCTCTTGTTCGATTTTTCTCAACCTGTGTCTTCCATGTCAGGCGACGATCAAAGGTGACTCCTAGATAGTTTGGATTTTCTTCATGGCGCAATATTTTTCCATTCAATACCAGCTTAGGTTGCTGAGTTTTATTTGAGAGGGAGAACACTGTGCATGTTGTTTTCTCCTCACTTATCTTCACTAGCCATGATTTTGACCAGTCCTCTAGCGCTAATAAGGCTTGCTGTATTCTGCTGTTAGCTGTACTAATATATTCTTCAGATGTCCATATGGCTAGGTCATCTGCAAAGGAGGATGTGTGTACTCTGGCTGGAAAATTTTCTGTGATGTCATTTATATATGCTAGGAATAATGTTGGTGAAAGAACTCCTCCTTGGGGGACACCTTGCTCCAGCAGCATCATTTTGCTTGTTTGTCCTTGTACTTTTGTCCTGGCAGTTCTGTTCTCAAGGTAGTGGCTGATCCATTTATACATTTTTCCACAAACATGCATGTTTTGCAGTTTTACTTTCAGTCCTTCCTTCCATACTTTATCAAATGCTTTTTCTAAATCTATCCAGACTGCTAGTGTGTGCTTTTTCTCTTGGAAGGCATCCTCTATTTCCTGAGCTATATAGGTTATTTGATCTTCAGTGGATCTGTATTTTCTGAATCCTGCTTGGTGTGGTGTTAAGAGTTTGTTTTCTTCCAGATGCCATGTTAGCCTGCCATTGATAATGCGTTCCATTAATTTTCCTACACAGCTCAGTAGACTGATAGGTCGATAGCCATTTGGTTCTTCCAGGTCTTTTCCTTTCTTTGGGACTGGTATTAGTATAGCTTCCTTCCATGCCTGTGGGACTATTCCTCTCTTCCAGCTGTTATTTAGGACTGCTAGTAGTTTCTTCTTTGCCTTGGTGCCTAGTCCT
Source organism: Cepaea nemoralis (assembly GCA_014155875.1). Classification (NCBI taxonomy): domain Eukaryota; kingdom Metazoa; phylum Mollusca; class Gastropoda; order Stylommatophora; family Helicidae; genus Cepaea; species Cepaea nemoralis. Next base: position 95,670 of record JACEFZ010024314.1, on the reverse strand, counting down.
ATTAGCATTTCATTTGTGATTCCATCCTTTCCTGGTGATTTCTTCTTTTTTAGGGTATTCATTGCCTGTTCCATTTCTTCCATTGTTAGATTTGCCATCATATATTCTGCTGCTGTCTCTGTATTTCTATGATGTATCTGTTTGTCTTTGATTGCTTTCTTCTGTTCGGTTGTAATATCAATGTGGTTTGCATTTGCATAGTGTTCCATTAGTGCATTTGCAGCCTTTTTGCCTGTAAGCAAGGCATTTCCTTGTTTAATTGTTATTTGTTTGTTTCTAGGTCCTTCATTGTTCATGGCTTTCACTAGTTTCCATAGTTTGTTTCCATCCCTGTCAAAATTCAGGTTTTCTGTTTTTTCCCTCCAACAATCTCTTGTTGTTTGATTTACTGTTCTTTTATATTTTGCTGAGATGGCTTTGAGAGAGATGTTTGCTTCAATTGTTTGTTCTCTCTCTGCTGTCTTCCTGGCATCTTCAACTTTGTCCTCCAAACTTTGTAGTTCTTCAGTCCAGTATGGTTTGTAATTTTTCCTCGCTCCTCTTGGAATGGACTCAGTGGCTGCCTGTATTATCGCTCTGTTTAGACTTTCCACCATTTGCTTTATGTTGCCATATCGTGTATTTATGTTTTCACAATATTTGTCTGTTAGTATGGCAAATCTGTCCCAATCTGCTCGTTTGTAATTCCAGCGGGGCAAGGGCTTTTGCTCCTGTGGAACATACTCCATATTCATTTCAAGCTTGATTGGTCTGTGGTCACTACCTGCTAATTGGTCCAGCACATGGCGATCGATTTTGTGGAGGATGTCTCCTGTGCAGAAAGCTAAGTCTGGAGTAGAAGTGGTAAGCCATCTTCTGGAGTAGAAGCTCGGTGTGTCATCCGCTTTGTTGAGTAGATGGAGATTTGAGTCTATTTCCCAGTCCTCCAATTCATCTCCTCTTTTGTCAGTATCTGGGTATCCCCATCTTTCTGAACGGCTATTAAAGTCTCCGACAATAATGCAGTTTGTGTCAGTTATTTTCATGTTTGAGAGTGTAAGGTCCTTATCTGCTGGGCTATACAGATTGTAGATTCTTATTTTCACGTCCTTTATCATTATATCAACACCTATAATTTCCGTTTGGTTGTCAGAGATCACAGATACTTCGCTGCAAGGTATTGTATTTCGTGTAAGTATTAGAACTCCTCCTTTGTGTCCTTTGCGGTCGAAACGTGTGGCCTGATATCCTCTGACTGAGAATTTGTGATTGGCGTTGAGATGTGTCTCTTGAATGCATGCCACATCTATTCTATCTTTATGAAGACGCTGTGTTAGGGAGTCTTTCTTCTTGTAAACTCCTTCGGCATTCCACTGTAGTATGTTGAGTGTCCGGGGTATTTGGTCAATAGCTCTTAACCTACTCCTCTGTGCCTTGACTCCACAGCACAGGGGAAGGTGACCACCAGTAGTCATGGGTGGACCCCCTCGAGGCAGGGGGCCCGGCACTATCACCGCCTGATGGGACTTCACGGGATTAGCACCATATCGATTAATTTTGATTTGTGACATCATGAATTAAGTTACGTTGCACTGCTTTGTCAAGCCTGTGGCTCAGTACATCCGATTTCGACAAGCATTTATTCGGGATGCTTTCCCTAGCCTTTGACTGTCCCCAGTCTACCTACAAGGCAGCAGGTTTCACGTTGCACTGCTTTGTCAAGCCTGTGGCTCAGTACATCCGATTTCGACAAGCATGTATTTGGGGTGCTTTCCCTAGCCTTTGACTGTCCCCAGTCTACCTACAAGGCAGCAGGTTTGTGTGTCTCTTCGTCTGGTCCCTCTCCCTTGACCTGTCCGACATGGGTGGCCCTACCAGTAGCTGTGCTACCGTCGGCATAGCTCTTGGGGTCATTGGGACGCACAAGCCCCTCTACCTCGTCACGGTGGACACACAGCAGAGGGGTGTCAATAAGTATGAACGGCCATAGTTCGCCATGTCAATAAGTATGAGCGGCCATAGTTCGCCATGTCAATAAGTATGAGCGGCCATAGTTCACCATGTCAATAAGTATGAGCGGCCATAGTTCACCATGTCAATAAGTATGAGCGGCCATAGTTCACCATGTCAATAAGTATGAGCGGCCATAGTTCACCATGTCAATAAGTATGAGCGGCCATAGTTCGCCATGTCAATAAGTATGAGCGGCCATAGTTCACCATGTCAATAAGTATGAGCGGCCATGTCAATAAGTATGAGCGGCCATGTCAATAAGTATGAGCGGCCATAGGTCACCATGTCAATAAGTATGAGCGGCCATAGTTCACCATGTCAATAAGTATGAGCGGCCATAGTTCACCATGTCAATAAGTATGAGCGGCCATGTCAATAAGTATGAGCGGCCATAGGTCGCCATGTCAATAAGTATGAGCGGCCATAGGTCACCATGTCAATAAGTATGAGCGGCCATATGTCACCATGTCAATAATTTTGAGCGGCCATAGGTCACCATGTCAATAAGTATGAGCGGCCATGGTTCACCATGTCAATAAGTATGAGCGGCCATGTCAATAATTATGAGCGGCCATAGTTCACCATGTCAATAAGTATGAGCGGCCATAGTTCACCATGTCAATAAGTATGAGCGGCCATAGTTCACCATGTCAATAAGTATGAGCGGCCATAGGTCGCCATGTCAATAAGTATGAGCGGCCATAGGTCGCCATGTCAATAAGTATGAGCGGCCATGTCAATAAGTATGAGCGGCCATAGTTCACCATGTCAATAAGTATGAGCGGCCATGTCAATAAGTATGAGCGGCCATAGTTCACCATGTCAATAAGTATGAGCGGCCATAGTTCACCATGTCAATAAGTATGAACGGCCATGTCAATAAGTATGAGCGGCCATAGTTCACCATGTCAATAAGTATGAGCGGCCATAGTTCACCATGTCAATAAGTATGAGCGGCCATGTTAATAAGTATGAGCGGCCATGTCAATAAGTATGAGCGGCCATGTCAATAAGTATGAGCGGCCATAGTTCACCATGTCAATAAGTATGAGCGGCCATAGTTCACCATGTCAATAAGTATGAGCGGCCATAGTTCACCATGTCAATAAGTATGAGCGGCCATAGGTCGCCATGTCAGTAAGTATGAGCGGCCATAGTTCACCATGTCAATAAGTATGAGCGGCCATGTCAATAAGTATGAGCGGCCATAGGTCGCCATGTCAATAAGTATGAGCGACCATAGTTCGCCATGTCAATAAGTATGAGCGGCCATAGTTCACCATGTCAATAAGTATGAGCGGCCATAGTTCACCATGTCAATAAGTATGAGTGGCCATAGTTCACCATGTCAATAAGTATGAGCGGCCATGTCAAAAATTATGAGCGGCCATGTCAATAAGTATGAGCGGCCATAGTTCACCATGTCAATAAGTATGAGCGGCCATAGTTCACCATGTCAATAAGTATGAGCGGCCATAGTTCACCATGTCAATAAGTATGAGCGGCCATGTCAATAAGTATGAGCGGCCATGTCAATAAGTATGAGCGGCCATAGTTCACCATGTCAATAAGTATAAGCGGCCATAGTTCACCATGTCAATAAGTATGAGCGGCCATAGTTCACCATGTCAATAAGTATGAGCGGCCATGTCAATAAGTATGAGCGGCCATAGGTCGCCATGTCAATAAGTATGAGCGGCCATAGTTCACCATGTCAATAAGTATGAGCGGCCATAGTTCGCCATGTCAATAAGTATGAGCGGCCATAGTTCGCCATGTCAATAAGTATGAGCGGCCATAGTTCACCATGTCAATAAGTATGGCGGCCATAGTTCACCATGTCAATAAGTATGAGCGGCCATAGTTCACCATGTCAATAAGTATGAGCGGCCATGTCAATAAGTATGAGCGGCCATAGTTCGCCATGTCAATAAGTATGAGCGGTCATGTCAATAAGTATGAGCGGCCATAGTTCGCCATGTCAATAAGTATGAGCGGCCATGTCAATAAGTATGAGCGGCCATAGGTCGCCATTTCAATAAGTATGAGCGGCCATAGTTCACCATGTCAATAAGTATGAGCGGCCATAGTTCGCCATGTCAATAAGTATGAGCGGCCATAGTTCATCATGTCAATAAGTATGAGCGGCCATAGATCGCCATGTCAATAAGTATGAGCGGCCATAGATCGCCATGTCAATAAGTATGAGCGGCCATAGTTCACCATGTCAATAAGTATGAGCGGCCATAGATCGCCATGTCAATAAGTATGAGCGGCCATGTCAATAAGTATGAGCGGCCATAGGTCGCCATGTCAATAAGTATGAGCGGCCATAGGTCGCCATGTCAATAAGTATGAGCGGCCATAGGTCGCCATGTCAATAAGTATGAGCGGCCATAGGTCGCCATGTCAATAAGTATGAGCGGCCATAGTTCGCCATGTCAATAAGTATGAGCGGCCATAGTTCGCCATGTCAATAAGTATGAGCGGCCATAGTTCACCATGTCAATAAGTATGAGCGGCCATAGTTCACCATGTCAATAAGTATGAGCGGCCATGTCAATAAGTATGAGCGGCCATGTCAATAAGTATGAGCGGCCATAGTTCACCATGTCAATAAGTATGAGCGGCCATAGTTCACCATGTCAATAAGTATGAGCGGCCATAGATCGCCATGTCAATAAGTATGAGCAGCCATGTCAATAAGTATGAGCGGCCATAGGTCGCCACGTCAATAAGTATGAGCGGCCATGTCAATAAGTATGAGCGGCCATAGGTCGCCATGTCAATAAGTATGAGCGGCCATGTCAATAAGTATGAGCGGCCATAGGTCGCCATGTCAATAAGTATGAGCGGCCATAGGTCGCCATGTCAATAAGTATGAACGGCCATAGTTCGCCATGTCAATAAGTATGAGCGGCCATAGTTCGCCATGTCAATAAGTATGAGCGGCCATAGTTCACCATGTCAATAAGTATGAGCGGCCATAGTTCACCATGTCAATAAGTATGAGCGGCCATAGTTCACCATGTCAATAAGTATGAGCGGCCATAGTTCACCATGTCAATAAGTATGAGCGGCCATAGTTCACCATGTCAATAAGTATGAGCGGCCATAGTTCACCATGTCAATAAGTATGAGCGGCCATAGTTCACCATGTCAATAAGTATGAGCGGCCATAGTTCACCATGTCAATAAGTATGAGCGGCCATAGTTCACCATGTCAATAAGTATGAGCCGCCATAGGTCACCATGTCAATAAGTATGAGCGGCCATAGTTCACCATGTCAATAAGTATGAGCGGCCATAGGTCGCCATGTCAATAAGTATGAGCGGCCATGGTTCGCCATCTCACATAATGACCAGAATTTAGGATCCATGTTGTGTTCCTGTTACAGTTATGCCATGTGGCCAAGCCACCCAACTGTTTATCTCTTTACCTTGGACTGAATTATTGATGGAAGCTGAGTCGCAACGACAACTTATCACAAACATCAGAAAAAGGTAGTCATCGTTGGCCACGTTATGAAAAGACAAAAACTGGGACATGTTGTGACAACCGGAAGGATTTGGGGAAAGAGAGATAGAGGAAGACAACGTGAGAAGATTCTTAACAGTCTTGTGTCATGGCACGGAAGGGAGTCAACACACGAATTGATCCATGACGTCGGTGATCGTAATTTGTAGAGAGGTATGATTGCCCACGCCAGCCGGCAAGGCACTAGATGAAGATGATACCTTGGATGTGCTCTTTTCTCATCACGCTTGCCAGTTGTCCCTAAGTCTTCAAGTTTATTTCACCACAAAGCAGAGCATGTTGGAGACTCAATAAAGCCAATCTCCAATGTGGAGATGGCACTTGATTGATTGATTGTATAGATTGGAAAGGCTGGGTTGAACTAGGAGCCCTGGTCGGTGAAAAAATTCCCGCCTTGAAGGGTATTCAAACGCACGACCATTAGGCCGGCAGGCACGCGTGCTAGATTCCGCCCTACCGCGTCTACGGTCCTCATCATGCGCCGTGCCGATTATAATTTATAATAGCAACCGGAATCAATAGAAAACTAACGTTCAAACTGGAAGATGGGAACAATCAGCAGAAATGAAAGCACATTGAGTGCACGAGGAGCAACGGTCATTCGTTTGTACTCAGTTATTAGTCTCTGGGGAGCTGAGTGGTCTCGAGATATGGTGTTCGTCTCGAGTGCTGGAGGTCTCGAGTTCAAGCCCCGGTGAGGGCCGGGATTTTTTTCCGTGGACTTCTAGTAATCAACATTTCCCCTGGTCTCTGAACAGTGAGATCGGACGCCCGTGTGTATTGTTGCGCACGTAAAAAATCCCTTGGCAGTTGGAAATCGAAAAAGAGTAGCCTAACGGCGCTGCCCGGGCAAAATTTCGAGTTAAAAATCTTCCAAAAGTATTTCAGGATCCTCGCCGGTACTACGGGGTTCGTGCACTGAGCTGAGATTCTCCGGATTCAGGCTTGGGTTAGGGGTAGAACGGAGCATTCATGGATTACAACCATGTACCGTGATGTTGATCCGTCGACTAAACTAAACTAAACTTAAACTAGTGTAGTCTGTAATCTGATGGGTTTATTACGGAAGAGATCTGAACCACCATGGATATGTCCGATGTACAATAATGACAACTCGCATGGAACTAAACTACCCATCGAGACACAGAAACAAAGGACATCTGAATCCGTTAATCGGTCTGATACGGGACTGTGATTACCGGATGAGATAGCGAATCATGGACAACCCCCCCCCCCCCCCCTCTCCCACCCTCGCTTATCGACACGGAACGTGATGATGATGGAAGCCGCGGTAAGACAGTGGCTAACAAGTTGTCCTACCAGCCCAGTTGTCGAATATTCGAATCTCCTTCGAGGCGGTAAATGTTTTCACTGACCTAGGCTCCTACATTGATCCAGCTAAACATGGACACCGGGGAACATTGTGGGCAGTAAATGTGGCTTGTGTGATTGGACCACATCATTCTTGGAAAGCCGATCGGTCTAAACATTTGGAGCTAACACCATCTACCTAATAGTCCCATGGCTTGAAAATGTGTGTGTGTGTTTTTTTTTAATGTGTTTTTTGTTTACCTAATCAAGATTATTATACTTATACAGGGTGTATTTTTAATGACTGTGCAAAGTTTGAAAATATTGCCAGTCCAATTTTTGTAAACGCTCCTCTGTAAAGTTCATACAACATAATAGTTAAATACAAAACTTGGACATGCAAACACTGCACAGTCATTAAAAATACACCCTATAAGACACTCTCCCACTGTTTATACTTCACCTCGACAAATCAAGGTACAAGAGAAACAAGATGAGATTAGATTATTATTATTATTATTATTATTATTATTATTATTATTATTATTATTATTATTATTATTATGTGTCCTGGAAATTTGATATACAGACGAATATGTCGTATTTCATGGAAACAAAAACATTCAAATGCAGAGGTTCTAGAAAAACTGGGAAAGAAGAGAGAGTTGATAAAAGAAATAAAGAGGAGGCAAGTGAAATATTTCGGCCACGTTAAAAATCATGATCATCATCATCAAGTTCCCTGCCGGCTGGCGTAGGCGTTCATGGCTCTCCAAAGATCTCGGTCTTTAGTTTTCTGGATCCACTCTGCTGTTGATATTCCTCAATGCCACCGTCTCATTCCATCCAGCATAATTTCTCTTTGTCTGCCTCTGCCTCTCTTCCCCTCGATCTTTCCAGTTGTCACGATGTTCTCCAATGCCTCTCTTCTCATTACATGACCGAAGAAAGATGTTTGTCTCTGTCTTATTGTTGTATATAATGTTTTAGTTTCATTAGCCTGTTTCAGGCAATCGTTGTTAGTTACTCTGGCAGTCCAAGAAATTCGCAACATTCGTCTAAGGAACCACATCTCTGTTGCTTCTAATTTTTTCTTAATTTGTTCATTTACATTCCAAGATTCACTGCCATACAGCAAAATTGGTTCTATATAGCATCTCAGAACTCTCTTTCTAACATTCAGTGACAGTGACTTATTGCATAAGATACTCTTCATTTTCTGAAATGCGGCTTATGCCTGCCCTATTGTGCTCTTAATCTATGTTTTTCATCTCCCATCTGATGTTATAAATGCCCCTAGGTATCTAAAATTATCCACTTGGTTAAGGAGTTTTCCTTCTAATTCTATGTCACATTTTGGTGTCACCATTTTCTTTGATATCACCATTGTTACTGTTTTCTTGATATTTAAGGACAGTCCTTTCCTTGCGCTCTCTGTTACTACAATGTCCAACAATTGTTGTAGGTCTGTTGAATTATCCGCCACCAATACTGTGTCATCTGCATAGCGTATATTATTTATATTATAACCTCCAACTAGTATTCCTGGCATCTCTTTGATCTCTCTCATTATTACTTCGCTATATGGGGAGAAGAGATCTGGTGACAAGATACCCAGTGCATTCGCAACTGCGAGCGCTAACAAAACAAGTCACCTGAACAAGTCAAGAAGCCTGATACGTGGAACAATGGCACGTTGCAAGAACACCAAAAGACACGTGGCATCCAAGATGTGCAGCGTGGGAGCCGACAAGAAGACGAGCGGAGAGAATCTACCTGCGAGCTGCAGCAAATAGGAACCTCAAGCAACCTCTAACGAAGCTACCACGAGGAAGGACGACGACAACCCACCACAAACAAGAGCCAAACCTACTGAGAAGCAGAGAGAGGAGAAAGACACCAGAGTCGGAAACACCGACTCACCGACAATCAAGTGGGTTGTCAAGCGTATTCAAGTGGAGCTGTCAGACGAACAAATCACGAAGCAGCTACAAGAAGAGAATATCAACAACCGAATCTTGAAGGCGGAGCGGATTCTAACATACTCAAAGATCCCTACTACGCTGGCGGTGGTGACGACTGGGGGCAGCGATATACCAAGCCAAGCATAGATAAACCATAAAATACAACAGCCGGAAGGATTCATACCAAGAATCACTGAATGTTCTAGATGCCATAGGGCGGACACAGCAGAGCAACATGTCGCAGTAAGACGGAAATCTGCCGATACTGCGCCGATCACCACGCCTTCAAGGAGTGTCCGCTGGCCAAACAGGACACGGGCTTCCGAGCACCCAACAACAAGAGAAAGTGCACCAACTGCCTGGGAAAACATGGAGCAAGATACTAGGGCTGTCCGTACCTGCAAAGACACAGAGACGCCTTAAAGATCGCAATTACCACAAAGACACCATTCAAGGGAGCAATGCAGAGGGTCAAGACAGCCACGGGTATATCACAAGCTGAAAGAGATCACCTGCAAAAACAGATAGACGAGTTGAAGAAACAAGTCAAGGACTGCTGACGCCGACTCCGACCAGCGACAACGAAAAACTACTGGTGAAATAAAGGAGATCCAACAAAACATCAAACAAGAGGTGGAACATGTGGCACAGGCGACAAAGAAGAATGAAGAGATCCTACAAGCAATCAAAGCAGAGAGAGAAATACCTAGAACTGAAAGGGAGATAACCCAAAACAAACTAACTGAAGCCACGAAAAAGACAACAGAGAAGCCACAAGATGAAACCCAACAAAAGACCGAACCTGGACCGCAAACAAAAGCCAGCAGCCCGACCACTACGCCCAAGAAACTCAAAGGGAAGCCAATATCTCGCCAGACATCCGAAGAAAACCGAGATGAGTACCACGAAGACGGCATGGGGGACACCTCGTCACCCCGACCATATACCTGGGCGGATATCGCAGAAGGGACGCAGAGCTGTTTCCAAGGCACCAGGGTCGGGATCTATACTGGCCAAGACCTGCTGACACGTCCACGCCGTGCGTCCTGGGCAACAGGTCCCTTCGGGGACCTGGCTAACATCAGTAGGATCGATGATTCCTCCGAAGCCGGAGAGTATCTGCCTGCTTGGCGAGGAACCACCAGTCTGCACACCAATAAGCCAGAATGTGACAACGGATACTCACGCAAACCTCAGGTCCGGTATGACATCTTATTGATGTTGGACAACAGGATGTATTCATCTGACATACAGGATTTCACGCTGGAGTTCACAGCCAGCGAATACAAGCAAGCAAGCAATATCGCAGAAATAGACAGAAAATTGGAACTCAAGAAAGAGGAACTCAGACGCAAGGAATTCATAAGGCACAAGGAAGAAAAAGAAAACAAGAAATCCACGGGGAAACCAAAGCACCGAAAGACTCCTGTAAAATACCCTGATATATACTATGACGAACACGATGAGCCGTACTATATAGAAGGCGGAGAGATCATCCCATGGCTGACCACAGAGAAGGAATCGAAAGGCAACAGAAATTCAAACTCGACAGAGAAAACCGGCGCAAGGAAGAAAATGAAAACATCGAAAAGCTTCTACAGGCAATACAAAAAAAAAAAAAAAAAGACCAAATAAAAAGTCCTTATAAGGACTACAACCAGTCAAGCCAGACGAGTCAGGAGCCTTCACTAACCACCACTAAAGAAACCACCAGAGGAGACGGGAACAAAGGACAGCCGCCGACCAAACCCCCCGCTGAAGTCACAGACACAAACGCTTACATAACCAGTCCGAGATAGGACTTACTCGTAAGAGCGCACAAGACAAAAAACAGGGTAAAAATACCCACAAAACCACGGATCTCAACAATAACCAAAGCTGAGCAGACAGGGTAGACGAGACCGAATTTGGAATTTTTTTTTTCGAAAATTGGAATTGGAATTGGGGTGCGAGACAGCCAAGTGCAGCTCACAATAGGAAAAAGCTCAACTGCAAGACCAGATAGATGAGCTAAAGAAGTAAATCAAGATGCTGCAACTACCGGCACCGACCAAGCGACAGTGAAAAGCTGCTTGCTAAAATAAAGGGGATCCAGCAACAAAACATCAAGCAAGAAGTGGAACATTTGGCCGAGATGAAGAAGGAAAACGAAGAAAAGCTACGCACCATTAAAGCGGAGAGAGAGAGAGAGAGAGAGAGAGAGAGAGAGAGAGAGAGAGAGAGAGAGAGAGAGAGAGAGAGAGAGAGAGAGAGAGGGAGAGAGGGAGACAGAGTGAGAGACAGACAGACAGACAGACAGACAGACAGACAGACAGACAGACAGAGCGGCTAAAAGCTGAAAGAAATCAATTCAAAACAAACCAACAGAAGCCATGCAAGAGACCACAGAGAAGCCGCAAGATGAAACCCAACAAAAAACCGCAAGATAAAACCAGCAGCCTAACCACGACGCCCGAGACATTGAAAGGGAAACCAACATCCCGCCGGACAGCCGAAGAAAGCCAAGATGCCCTGACGACAGCATGGAGTGGCCCGAGAGTGGACCTACCTTGGAAGAGTGCATAGAAGCGGCAAAGAGAGAAGGAATTAAAGAGAGACTCGGGCGCGAGGAATTCAGAATGCGATGGGAAGAAAAACAAAGAAGAAGCCCAAGAAACTCAGGGGGAAACCAATAGAATACCCTGAGTTACACTATGACATTGAGGCTGACCTCGAGTACTATACAGATGACGGAGAGATCGTTCCATGGTTGACCACAGAGGAAGCAATCTAAAGACAGCAAAAACTCAAACACGAAAGTAAAGTAAGACGCAAGAAGGAAAATAACATCGAAAAGCTTCTACAGGCAATACACAAAAAAAGGAGGCAAAAATACCAAATAAAAAGTCCTTATAAGGACTGCAACCAGTCAAACCAGACGAGCCAGGAGCCTTCACTAACAAAAGAAACCACCAGAGGAGACGGGCACAAAAGGCAGCCACCGACTAACCCCCCAGCTGACGTCACAGACACAATAGCCGATATAACCAGTCCGGGTCAGGGCCAACTCGTAAGAGCGTACAAGCCAAGAAACAGGGTAAGAATACCCACAAAAACCACGGATCTCAACAATAACCAAAGCTGAGGAGGCAGGTTTAACGAGACCGAATTTGACATTTTTGTTTTGAAAATTGGAATTGGTGACAAGACACACCCCTGTCGTACTCCTAGCTTTATCTGTTCGTAACCACCCTCTTTATTTCCCATTTTAATTGCTGCTACTTGGTTCCAGTAAATATTCTTTATTATTATTAAATCTTTCCCATAAATGTTGATATCTTCCAACATTTTAATCAGTTCATTATGTTTTACTTTATCAAATGCCTTAGTATAATCTATGAAGCACACATATATGTCTCTGTTTCTCTATTTACCTTTCTATTAGTGTCCGTAATATATATATATTGCATGTTTGTGGCCTTTCCCTCCAAAACTCCATACTGTTCTTCACTAATTTCCATTCTTATTTTCTTTCTGGTTCTTCTTATTATGATTCTGAGTAGAAGCTTAGTGATATGGTTTATGAGGTTAATTGTACGAAAATCTTCACAATCAATTGCTCCTGGTCTTTATGGTCTAGCTATAAATATAGATTTCAGCATATCACTGGGTAAATATCCACTGCTGTAAATATCATTCAACATTTTGGTTAATATATCTACTGCAAATTCTCCCAATACTTCTAATTCTTCTATTGTGATTTCATCTGGCCCAGCCTGTTTTTAATTTCTTCATATGTTTCATAGCATTAGCGACTGTTACTTTCTTCTGTTAATTCTTCCCTTTCTCCATCATATAATTCTCCTATATACTCATTCCACCTCTTCATTATAGCACCTTTCCTGGTTTTGATTTAAAACACTGTATTTATTCTTATTTTTCTTCCCGTGAGCTCTCTGATTTATCTGTGCATATTTTTTGTATCTTTAATGGAATTTAATTCAATTTGTTTGCACTGTTCTTTTAACCAACTTTCTTTTGCCTTCCCATATTTATCTTTTATTTCTTTATTTATCTTAGCTTAAATGAATGTAAAGAGGCTACAAAAATAGTCAGACAGCAGAAGCGAGAATATATGAGTAATATAATCAAAGATATAGAAATTAATCACCAGAAAAATGAATCCAGAAAATTTTTTAAAGAACTGAAGTCAATGAAACGAGGGCACCAACAAAACACATATGGTTTAAAAGACAAAAATGGGAATATGATAAATACCAATGAGGAAATGTGCAACACATGGAAAGAATATTTTATTGAATTACTAAATTGTGAAGCTCCAAGTAACATTTTCCCACAGGAAGAGGTTCTAACATGTGAACCACAAATTGAAGAACCTACATTTCAAGAAATCCTATATGTAATCACACGACTTAAAAACAATAAGGCAACTGGGACTGATGGAATTGCTGCTGAATTTATAAAGGCAGGTGGCCATGCATTACATCTAAAGCTATACGAACTAATAATAAAAATCTGGAGGACAGAAGAATTACCCCATGACTGGAAAGAGTCATTATTGATACCTATCTTTAAGAAAGGAGACAAGTTCCAATGTGGAAATTATAGAGGAATATCACTACTGTCCACAAGCTATAAGATACTATCCGCAGTATTACTAAATAGACTAAAACCATATTCAGAAGACATATTAGGTGACTACCAGGCGGGATTTAGACAAAACAGATCAACAATAGATCAGATATTTATCTTACGACAAATAGCCGAGAAACATTGGGAATATAAAAGAGATCTCCATAACATTTTTGTGGATTTTAAAAAGGCTTATGATAGTGTCCATAGAATAGTCTATGGAATGCTATGCAGGAATTTGGAATACCAAGGAAGTTAATCAACATGACCAGACTATGCATGGAAGATACTTATAATATAGTAACATATAAAGGCAGGAAATCAGACCCCTTCCAAATAACATCTGGCTTGAAACAGGGTGATGCACTATCGCCGCTACTCTTCAATCTGGCTCTAGAGAAAGTTGTAAGGAAGGTAAAGGAGGAATGTGATATTGGAGGAACATCCAAGCTGCTTGGTTATGCAGATGCAGATATTATAGGGCAAAGTGAACAAAAGACATTGGAAATATTGACTCACTTAAAGGAAAAAGCCCAACAGATGGGGCTGGTTATCAACCAAGATAAGACAGAATATATGGTAATTTCAAGAGACGGAATGGCTAAAAACTCTGGCCATATACAAATAGATAATATGACCATTAAAAGAACGGAAACATACAAATATCTGGGTACAATCTTCAACTGCTCCAACATCATAAGGGAAGAAATACAAACTAGAATCAACTCTGGAAATAAGATATACTATGCACTACAACATCTACTAAAATCAAAGGCGCTATCTCGTAACACCAAAATCACAATATACAAAACACTGATCAGACCAGTTGTGCTGTATGGCTCTGAAACCTGGAGTACAACTAAAGGAGACGAAGCCTTGTTACAAACCTTTGAGAACAAAATTTTAAGACGCATCTTTGGACCCATTAGGGATACACATAGTGGAGAGTGGAAAAGAAGAAGTAATAAAGACATTTATGATCTGTTTAAGTCCCCGCTAATCACTGGTATCATGAAGGCTAATAGACTACAATGGCTGGGGCATATAGAAAGAATGGAAGATAATAGGGAAACAAAACTCGCTTACACTCAGGAAATAAATGACCTTAGACCCCGAGGTAGACCAAGAAGGCGGTGAAGAGATAATACATGTACAGACCTACAAGCACTTGGAATCAACGACTGGCAAGAGAAGGTCCACCAGAGAGACGAATGGAGACGGATTGTGTCTGCAGCAAAGAACCTCAATGGCTCGGAAGAAGAAGAAGATTTATAACTTATTCTTGTTTGTCATTTTTACTGTTTTCTTTTGTCCATCAGCTTTAAGATGTCTTCATTCATCCATTTTTTTCTTAGCTCTTTTGCTGCTCTCCGGTAATAATTCTTTGCTAGTTTGGTGAATAGTCGGTCTCTCTGGCTGTGGGGTTACAACACTTTCTCTCTGTAATCCCGTTTATCACGCAGAGTCTCGTAGCGGAGCGAGAGCTGAGGCGGTTCGACCCCCGCTCGTGACTTGCGGGATACTGAGTCGGCCGCTCAGAAAGCAATGGCAAACTACTGAGCGTAATCTTGCCAAGAGATCAACATACAGCTGAAAGATGCTGGTGTTGACAGCTAAGTCCTGTAAAAAAGGATATGCTTAAAAAAAGTTTGGTGAATGAGTCCCTTAACATTTCCTATTGTTCATTTATACTCTGTAGTTTAGCTATTGCATTGTACCTATTTTTCACAGTCACTCTGTATTGTTCTTGAATTTCTTTATCTACTTTCAGAACCTCTTTATTAAGTCTCATGTTCTTAGCCATTTCCCCCCCCCCCCCCTCTCTTTAATCTTACTTGTATTTGTCCACATAGTGTTACATGATCACTATTACAGTCAGCTCCAAGCTCTGTCTTTACATTAATTAAAGCATTTCTAAATCTTTTATTAATTAGTATGTAGTCAGTTTAGTTGCGTATTTTCTTATCAGTGCTTTTCCATGTGTATAGTCGTCTTTTATGGTGTTTAAACCATGTGTTTCCAATTATCATATCATTGATATTTGCCCTTTACATTAGCTTTTCCCCTCTTTCATTTCTTGTACCTAAATCATAATTCCCCACTACAACCTCCATTTTCCCCTTTCCTACTTTTGCATTAAAATCTCCAAGTATTATTTTTATTTATTGTGATCCAATTTGAGCCATCGCAATTTCTATTTCGTCGTAAAAGTGTTGTATTTCATCATCACTACTGCTTGTTGTTGGTGCATCATCATCATCATCATCATCATCATCATCATCATCATCATCATCATCATCATCATCATCATCTTCCACTTCTGCAGTCAAGCGTCGCGGGGAGGAATAATTTGCGTTCCAGCGCCCGGTGGGCGGCACTGGATAGTGTCATTCCGTGTGGTTGTACAATGTCTCTGATGTCGTCAATCCATTTTCTTCTTGGACGTCCTCGTGGTTTCGTCGCAGATAATCTTTGATGTAAGGCCAGTGATGGTAGTTGCTGATGTTGCATTCTAACGACATGGCCAAACCACTTGATCTTCTGTCTTTCAATAAATGTGGCACAAGGTGTTGATCCTACAGTCTGTCTGATAATAGCATTTCTTATTCGATCTCGGATTGTTAAGTTGACAGCTCTCCTCAGGCATCTAATTTCGCAAGTGTTGATTTTGCGAAGGTGTAATTTGGATAAAGTCCAGGTGCATTTTGGTGCATATACTTGTATAATATGTATATCTATTGGTTTGCCTTTGATTTTGACCATAATAACTCTATCTGAAATACACTAGTATCCATTAATTGACTTAGCTGTTTTTTCGTTAAATATTATTCCTACACATTTTTAATGTGTATCCTCTCCAGAATAAATTATTGTGTGGTTGTCAGCTATAATTTTGCCCGATCCCTTCCATCTCAGCTCACTAACGCCTGGTATATTTAGTTTCATGCTATCCATCTCTCTTAGAACATTGTTCAACTTTCCTAGCTCATTTAATGTCCTAACATTCCATGTTCCTACTCTAAATTTATTTATTTTAGTTATGATTTTGCCACCAGTAGCTGGATGACGGTCTGGTGTCACCTGTGGCTCATGACTGTTCCTACGGGACGAGGATGTCCTAAGACAGCCATTAACGTCGTTCACTAACTCTGATATATGTTTTGCCATGAAGTCTTGGGAAGATAATGTGGTGGTTTCCCCTTACCTTCCACATTTACATGGTGGTCTTTTACCTCTGCTTTTGACAGCCATTTCCGACTGTAAGGACAAGTGAGTGCCCTGCTCTGCTCAGCTGCAGAGTTGTCCACTTATTCCGGTGGATACTCGGTCCCCAGAGCTGTGTTAGCCATACGTTGTGTGTTTCCCATCCTCTACCTCGGGGAGGTGCAGTTGGGATTTTCCCTTCCTAAAGTTATGGTCTATGACCAGAGCTCTCCAGTACTTTTAGAGGACGACGATACTCTTATAAAAACCAAACTGGAGGGCAAGGTTGAGGATAAGCGAGCAAGCGGTAGACAACGATACAAGTGGGAAGATAACATCAAGAGATAGACGAACATCAGCCCGACGGAATGTATAGTCAGAGCGATAGACAGTGTTGGAGATCCATTGCAGCCAACCTTCATTGTGGAGACGGCGCCTGATTGATTACGTGTCCCGAATCAGTTTCTTGCTAGGGGCCTGTGATGTGATAGAGCCATCAAATTCTGTAGGCATTAGAGCAAGGAGGAAAATGTGGCTAATGTTGCCCTCACTTTGGCAAACGATGAGCTCATGCGCCTAGCCGGCGTCCCACCGTGCTCGTGACATTACTTACATCAACTTTATTACCAATATGCCTTTGCACTTCAGTGCTACCACACACATCCTCATACTCATCATCATCACCATCACCATCATCATCATCATCATCATCATCATCATCATCATCATCATCATCATCATCGTCATCATCAACATCATCATCATCATCATCATCATCATCGTCATCATCAACATCATCATCGTCATCATCATGATCATCATCACTTACTTCTGAAGTCGGAGTGAGTTTGCCTAATGGCGAGGGTCACTGGTAATAGGGGAAGCTAATTAACACAAAAAATTCACTCCATGCTGCTAGAAGTAGTGTGTATGGTCAATGCTTAAGTTTAAAGCCAGCGAGGGCCAAAAACAAAATATTCATCATCCCCAATATTATCATCAAGTATTTCAGTCCTTGGGTTGATCGCAAAACTTCCTGAACATTCCACTCCACGATTTATTGTCTTCTCTTTAATTCCACATCTGCTTTATGTTGACAGATCTGTGCATGCCTATTTCATAAATGCTTAGTTAGTTACATATCCTTTACAGTGCATCGCAGTCAATCCAGGCATTTGTGGGCTGTTTGTGATTTCTTGGCAAGTTTATGTTTGTAGTTTGCCATTGATTTCTGAATGAATGGCACTCATACCATTGTATGACATACCAACGCATGGCCGTCTGCAGCCAAATCGCCCGCAGCTGTGTATCGAACGCGGCATGCGAGATGTGACCAGGTAATGAGAAGCTCCATTTCTTCTGACAGCGTTAAAAAGTTTGTTTGCTCTGTCCTTTCATATTTTCTAGAACTTGTTCATTTGTCTAGTTTCCTTTTGAAAACTCGATCCAGAATTAGCGTGAATACATAGACACACATACACATATAACATACATACATATGTAATACAGACACACATATATACACACAGACACACACACAGAATCACAAACGCACACACACATACATTGTTTTCTGTAAATGTATTTGTAAAGCCGCACTATACTTCGTGTTCTGTATATTGTTTACATTTTTTTACGCAGTATAGCTACTTTTATTTTTTTTTAAAACATAAGCAAGTATAGAAACATTTATATATTACTAAGATATAGATAAAAAGTGTGTGAAATAAAAAATAAAGCAGTTGCTTGCTTGTGTTCGTTCGCTTGAGCTCCAACGCGAAGTCCTGTATGTCGGATGAAGACATCCTGTTGTCCAACATCAGTGTGGTCTCATACAGGACCTGAGGTTTGCATGAGTATCCGTTGTCCCGTGTCTGGCTTATTGGTGTGCAGACACCAGGGGCGTCAATAGGGGGGTGCGGGGGATGCGGGCCGCACCGGGTGACACCATCAAGGGGTGACACCAAAATAAAAAAATTGCAAATTTGACAAAGCAGACATAGCAAAATAACAAAAATTTAACTTTGTCCGAGTTTGTCGAAGTTCTTTATTTATGTTTTACCTGAAGTATTGAAGTTATAGGCCTATTGTTCAATTTGTTTTCTTTCTTACGTCCTTATTAACTTTTTGACTTATTTTACAAACATTACTATATGCGATTATATATGGTACAGTAACATTCGGAAGAAGACCATGGTGAAAGTCTAGAGGGGTGACACCAAGAGTTTACCGCACTGGGTGACACCAACCCCAGTGACGCCACTGGCAGACACTCTCGACTTCGGAGGAATCGGCGATCCTACTGACTTTAGCCAGGACCCCGAAGGGACCTGTTGCCCAGGACGCTCGACGAGGACGCGTCAATAGGTCTTGGCCAGTATATAACCTGACCCTGGTGCCTTGGAAACGCCTCTGCGTCCCAAATAAAGCAGTAATTAATTACAAAAGAAATGAGGACGCGTCAATAGGTCTTGGCCAGTATATACCCCGGCTCTGGTGCCTTGGAAACACCTCTGCGTCCCAAATACAGAGGTTGCTTGCTTGCTTGTGTTCGCTGGCTGTGAACTCCAGCGTGAAGTCCTGTATGTCGGATGGATACATCCTGTTGTCCAACATCAGTGTGATGTCATACCGGACCTGAGGGTTGCGTGAGTATCCGTTGTCCCATGTCTGGCTTATTGGTGTGCAGACTGGTGGTTCCTCGCCATGCAGGCAAATACTCTCCGGCTTCGGAGGAATCATCGATCCTACTGATCTTAGCCAGGTCCCCGAAGGGACCTGTTGCCCAGGACGCACGACGTGGACGTGTCAGCAGGTCTTGGCCAGTATAGATCCCGGCCCTGGTGCCTTGGAAACACACCTCTGCGTCCCAAATACAGAGGTTTGCTTGCTTGCTTGTGTTCGTTGGCTTGAGCTCCAACGCGAAGTCCTGTATGTCGGATGAAGGCATCCTGTTGTCCAACATCAGTGTGGTGTCATACAGGACTTGAGGTTTGCGTGAGTATCCGTTGTCCCATGTCTGGCTTATTGGTGTGCAGACTGGTGGTTCCTCGCCGTACAGGCAGACACTCTCCGACTTCGGAGGAATCGGCGATCCTACTGACCTTAGCCACGACCCCGAAGGGACCTGTTGCCCAGGACGCTCAACGAGGACGCGTCAATAGGTCTTGGCCAGTATATAACCCGGCCCTGGTGCCTTGGAAACACCTCTGCGTCCCAAATACAGAGGTAATGCAATACAAATTGGCGTTAATAAAGATGCATAAATTATGCGAGAACTGATAGCATTCAACCAATGTATTGTAAGAAGACTTCACCAATCACAATAACGAATTTCTCAGCAACATAACCAATGAAACACGCGAAGTTTTAACCAATAAAAGGCCACCTCTTTGTCTCGCATAGGTGACCAATGAAAAGAGAGTTTATAAAAATATAATCATGTCTGCTTACCCAGAATTCAAAGTATAAGACTCAGATCGTGTTTTGAGCAAACAGGACGTGAATCGTAATTCAACTTTTGTTCGTGAAAAATCGAGAAATCGCACACGAAAATCAGGTATAGTTCATATTTACTTGTAAATAAATATACTAGAGTAGATGCTGTGCACCTATATATTATTTTAGAAGAAGGAAGTGTTTGAATGATGTAAGTATAAAGGCAAACTAGACAGTCCACGTCGCCATCCCTCCAAAATTGACCGCCTTTAATTTTATGGATTAACAATTCACACACCTCGTGCCGCTACTTAACTGTTTATTGTTCAATGAAACTCTTATAAAAGATTATCAGGGACTATTTGAAATGTGTATGATAAATAATCTAAGCGGGTGAATTGTGAATGTTGGGTAATCATTTTGTCTAATGGTATTATTCCTAATTCCTAGTTCAAAATCGGTGGTCGAGCAGCATGTGGTTGACGTCAGGTTTCGGAGGGATTGTTGTGGAAACATTTGCCCGCTATTTTTAGTGTCAGGCCCAAGATCGCAGCGCGATACATGTCAACTAATTTAACTAGTATAACAGAAGTTACAGGTTTTAGTAAGTTGTCGAATGTATACACCTGTATTTTCATAATTCTATTATTGAAAATTCAGGAAGTTTATACAAAATGTAAATCCGTAAGGATAAGGCCATTGAAAGCCAGTCATGTGAAAGAGTTGATTTTGAATGTTTATGTGTAGAATATTTTATTACTAACCCTGGTACAGTAGTTTTTAACAATTTGCGCTTTAGATTTGTGGTTTTAACTTTAATATAAACAAATTATTGTTTTTAAAAATTATATGTGCACCTTTCAGAGCAAATTCATTGCGTTATTCTAGTATATATGTTTCAAAATTGCTTTTAAATTTTAACAATTACTGCATTAGTCAGCTCTGCGACAGGCCGGCCGCCATTATTCCAAACGTGCAGTTCACGCTACAAACAGCGGACAGATGTAAAAGATTATCAGGATATAAACACTAGAAAATTAAATATATTAGATAGACTTGATCATTACGAATTAACGATGCCTCACTCATTCACCTCTGCATAAATAAACAAAAACAGCATGTGAAAATGTCATCTTAAAAACATACATACACGTGATGGAATAGTCGTGGCTAAAAATAAAAAAGTTCCTTGTCTTTCTCCTCGGAACACAATTTTTAAGTGTATTGTCTGTCAACCTAGTAATTTTTCGCACATGCCATTTTTGTTGATTTGTTCATCAACTTTCACAGTTAGTGTCATTTTATAATTCTCATCGGTACGCTCACGTTCACCCTGTCCTTGGCCAATACAAGAAAAATAGATATATCATTCAAACTTCTGTAACAGAAAATTTATTTAGGAATGTTGTGAAAGTAATTATTTAACTCTTAGCTGCCAAAGTTAAATGTAACACTTAACCTGTGTCACTACAGCAACAGATGAATACTCATGGCATCCACAAAAATGTCATCTGTTCAAGTCTGATTTAATAAGATAGTTGACATCTCATATTTTAATACTCCTTGTCATTGCTAATTGTTATACTTGTAATATTAATGAAAATGTATGTTCCTTATTCTACACTTGTTCCACAAATTTGGTAGAATTTCGCCAAAATATTTGGTTCCGTAATACGATACTTTTTATAAACCGGTTTTCTTGGTGCAGATTTATTTTTCTTCTGTTTCTTGATCTACAGTATTTTAAGAACTTTTCCTGAAGCATTTCAGCTACTTTTAATTTTTAAAAAACCCAATTTTCTTCTTTCGTGATTGTAAAACTGTCGGAGACCTACACCTGTATGTTGCCACAGGAAAAATGCATGCCCTCAACAATTGTTTGCTGGTATTTGTAGAAGATCTGGAAATGATTGTTTTGTGAACATTTTGAAAGCATTGTTTGACATATGCTTGCCAATCTCCAGTCCAGTGGCACATGTTCGGTTCCCTGGGATTATTTAAAAAAAGATGTACCTGGGGGATCTCAGGGTGAGATTGGCCCTTGCTAAAATGGATACCAGCAAATGTTATGGCATGATATGGGGCTGACATCATGTACCCGGTATGGCTCAAGGCAAGGATGCTTGACTTTGACTCATTAACTCCCCCTCCTGTGAGTGCATAGGAATACACCATGTGCAGTGATGTTGATCATAACGTTGCCCTCAGGCCCCAGAGACCTGCTGTGTGTGTGAGATGTTGGAACCATCATATTTTGTAGGCAGGAGATGGCCAACAATAGCTTGGTGTAGCTTGGCTTGACCTATGCTCCATTTAGAGATAAAGGCAGAAGATACCTAGTGCCTGGGAAGGTTAACCTGGTCAACAAATGCCCACAGAAGTTGGATGTGTCGGCTGTAAACAGGCACAATGCAATCATGTCTGAAAATTGGATGAATGCAGAAAAAGATGCCTAACACTGTTTTTTTCTAAGCTGTCTAAATATTTGAGGGTCGTTCAGAAAGTAATGCACCATGTCATTTTTCTAATCAAGAAAACATGTGGGAGAAACGACAGGAAATCAGGAAGATTTGTGGAAAGCTGGGCAACACAGTACTATAAGCAGAGGTAGAAACATTTAAAATTTAGGAGCCAGCTTATTGTTTTGAAATTGATTGATTTAGGAATCGACATCACAGAATTCTGGGCATTCCCATAAGTGCTCTGTCCCCCATCCTCAGCAGCCAGCGAAGAGTTCCAACACTAATAGTACCAGTAGCAATCTGATTATGTCCGTCTCGCCTTTCCTCTGAGCGTTGAGCGTCGGCCAGATCCCCTCGTCACTCCTCGCTGTCTCATTCTTGCCAGACCATGGTAATCCATTTGCTCCTCTGAGGTGTGCACGTGCTCCCACAAGGCCGCAACCACATCTGCCTCGTCATGCATCAATACTACACCAAGTTCTGCAGAGCCAGCCAATCTGTCAGCCTGTTCATTTCCCAGCACACCGGCATGCCCCGGAGAAAAGATCCAGGCGATGCTTGTCACCCGTGACCTCCGAAGCGAAGCAAGCCACTCTGCACGAAGCCTGCCCGTCCTCACCCTCATCAGCATGCTTTCTGGGTCAGTTAAATCACGATGTGTGTGTGTGTCGTATTCTCCATCCAGCGGAGAGCTGCAGTGACTGCCTCCACCTCCATTCTTAAGCTGGATGTTGTATCATATGCCAGGCTCTCCTGTCCCAAACATACATCGACCATTAGCTTTGGCGATGAACCCCCAGCCACTTCTCTCACCTCTTGACACCGAACCATCTGTGTAGATAATCACATCACCCGAGTGAGCATTGTTTTGAAATTAAGGGTCAGGACAACTATTGCTTAAAATTTACCATGAATTTTTATACCCTTGATTATTAGCAACGCATGCTTTATCAAAATATCAGAATTAGTCATGATCACCGGCATCTGCTCCAAACTGAGCATAAATATTACTTGTTCAGTAACACATTACTGGAATTAGTGTATTGCACTGTTGACAAGCTGGTTTGTGCCTAGTTAGCAAGGACTCTTTTCCAGCCATATGCAGGTCTGGAATTAACCTAACCTCACAAAATGATTGCCCAGATTTTTCTGCTGTTCAGAAAATAAACCAGAATTCAGCTGGCCACTTCATAGTTCCATAACCAGGTTACATGATTCAAGTTCTATTATAGTGTTATGCGCTGGGTAACTTGTGCTGTTTGTTTTATTGTGATGTATTCTCATCTCACGATCCTGTTTATTGCATTATATTTTCTTAGAATGGGTGATTTAATCTGTTTTTGTTCGTTTTCAATTTTTCAGATTGAACAATGGCCAGAACAAAACAGACAGCCCGTAAATCCACTGGTGGCAAGGCTCCAAGGAAGCAGCTGGCCACCAAAGCTGCCAGGAAGAGTGCTCCATCCACCGGGGGTGTTAAGAAGCCCCATCGTTACAGGCCAGGTACCGTAGCTCTAAGAGAAATTCGGCGTTACCAGAAGTCAACTGAGCTGCTGATCAGAAAATTGCCTTTCCAGAGATTGGTGAGAGAAATTGCTCAAGACTTCAAAACAGACCTTCGTTTCCAGAGTGCAGCAATAGGAGCCCTGCAGGTGAGTTGTTTGTCTTAAGGCATTGAGCAGAAATGTATCTTCTTCTTCGTTCATCCGGAGTTTTATTTTCGGGCGTGATTGCGTTGTGCCTGTTTACAGCAGAGCTGCGTTCTTGCGCCGTTAGGCCGACACATCCGACTTCTGCGGGCATTTGTTGACCGGGTTAACCTTCCCGGGAAATGTATCTTAGTATCGATTCTTCTTTTGCCCTCCAAGCTTCCCTATCTCTAGCTATACTAGGCAACTTTGCCCTTGTCCTTCCTATATTGTTTCCAATTCTTCTTTCCTCCACTAGATTTTAGTTCTTCCTCTATTTCTTTTGCCTTGTTCGTTCCATCCAGACTAAGGATTTTCTAGTTATGCTATTCTTGGTGTTTTCAGTGTATGGCCTATTCAGCGCCAGCGTCGCTTGGTCTGTTGGTATTTGTTCTGTCTGAGCCCCACATTGGTGATTTTATCCATAACTGATTCATCATGTGTGTGTCTAACACTGGATTATATTTTTGTTTGTTCTAAATGTTGTTCTTCTCAAGCTCACTGCTTTCCATACTGCTAATACTTCCTCTTTTGCTGCGTGGGGCATTATCCTCTGTATGGCCTGAGAACAGATTTTCATTTTTTTAAGATGCCCGTGTTGTAATTTCATTTCTTCTACCATCTGTGGTGAACAAACTGTCAGTCAATGTGAGGATGCTAACATCATATGTGTATTTATAGAACACCACCACTGTGGACGGATAGCAAGAACAATGAAGATATATTAAAAGTAAACTTGTATAATAAAAGTAAGACTGAATAGAAGGAAAAAAGTGGTTAGGAACATGAGGCTTAATAAAGAAGTGTTGAAGGTAGATAACAAAATTCAAGAACAGTACAGAGTGATTGTGAAAAATAGATATAATGCAATAGCCAAAATACAGAATATAAACGAACAATGGGAAATGTTAAGGGATTTCATTCATCAAGAAAGCAAAGAAATATTACCGGAGAGCAGCCAAAAGGCTAAGAAAAAATGGTTTACTGAAGAAATATTAAAGTTGATGGCCAAAAGAAAAAATAGTAAAAATAATAAGCATATGTATAATGAGATAAATAAGAAATAGTGTAAAGGCAAAAGAAAGTTGGTTAAATAAACAGTGCAAGAAAATCGAATTAAATTCTATTAAAGATACAAAAAATATGCACAAACAAATCAGTGAGATTACCGAAAGAAAAATAAGAACAAATACAGGTTGTTTAAAATCAAACACAGGAAAGACATTATTGGAGGAAGATGCTATAATGAAGAGGTGGAATGAATGACACTTATATGAAGGATAACCCCTCTGCTGTGTGTCCACCGTGACGAGGTAGAGGGGCTTGTGCGTCCCAATGACCCCAAGAGCTATGCCGACGGTAGCACAGCTACTGGTAGGGCCACCCATGTCGGACAGGTCAAGGGAGAGGGACCGGACGAAGAGACACACAAACCTGCTGCCTTGTAGGTAGACTGGGGACAGTCAAAGGCTAGGGAAAGCACCCCGAATACATGCTTGTCAAAATCGGATGTACTGAGCCACAGGCTTGACAAAGCAGTGCAATGTAAAACCTGCTGCCTTGTAGGTAGACTGGGGACAGTCAAAGGCTAGGGAAAGCATCCCAAATAAATGCTTGTCGAAATCGGATGTACTGAGCCACAGGCTTGACAAAGCAGTGCAATGTAACTTAATTCATGATGTCACAAATCAAAATTAATCGTTATGGTGCTAATCCCGTGAAGTCCCATCAGGCGGTGATAGTGCCGGGCCCCCTGCCTCGAGGGGGTCCACCCATGACTACTGGTGGTCACCTTCCACTGTGCTGTGGAGTCAAGGCACAGAGGAGTAGGTTAAGATCTATTGACCAAATACCCCGGACACTCAACATACTACAGTGGAATGCCGAAGGAGTTTACAAGAAAGACATCCTAACACAGCTATCTTCATAAAGATAGAATAGATGTGGCATGCATTCAAGAGACACACCTCAACGCCAATCACAAATTCTCAGTCAAGGATATCAGGCCACACGTTTCGACCGCGAAGGACACAAAGGAGGAGTTGTAATACTTACACGAAATACAATACCTTGCAGCGAAGTATCTGTGATCTCTGACAACCAAACGGAAATTATAGGTGTTGATATAATGATAAAGGACGTGAAAATACGAATCTACAATCTGTATAGCCCAGCAGATAAGGACCTTACACTCTCAAACATGAAAATAACTGACACAAACTGCATTATTGTCGGAGACTTTAATAGCCGTTCAGAAAGATGGGGATACCCAGATACTGACAAAAGAGGAGATGAATTGGAGGACTGGGAAATAGACTCAAATCTCCATCTACTCAACAAAGCGGATGACACACCGAGCTTCTACTCCAGAAGATGGCTTACCACTTCTACTCCAGACTTAGCTTTCTGCACAGGAGACATCTTGCACAAAATCGATCGCCATGTGCTGGACCAATTAGCAGGTAGTGACCACAGACCAATCAAGCTTGTAATGAATATGGAGTATGTTCCACAGGAGCAAAAGCCCTTGCCCCGCTGGAATTACAAACGAGCAGAATGGGACAGATTTGCCATACTAACAGACAAATATTGTGAAAACATAAATACACGATATGGCAACATAAAGCAAATGGTGGAAAGTTTAAACAGCGATAATACAGGCAGCCACTGAGTCCATTCCTAGAGGAGCGAGGAAAAATTACAAACCATACTGGACTGAAGAACTACAAAATTTGGAGGACAAAGTTGAAGATGCCAGGAAGACAGCAGAGAGAGAACAAACAATTGAAGCGAATATCTCTCTCAAAGCCATCTCAGCAAAATATAAAAGAACAGTAAATCAAACAACAAGAGATTGTTGGAGGGAAAAAAACAGAAAACCTGAATTTTGACAGGGATGGAAACAAACTATGGAAACTAGTGAAAGCCATGAACAATGAAGGACCTAGAAACAAACAAATAACAATTAAACAAGGAAATGCCTTGCTTACAGGAAAAAAGGCTGCAAATGCACTAATGGAACACTATGCAAATGCAAACCACATTGATATTACAACCGAACAGAAGAAAGCAATCAAAGACAGATACATCATAGAAATACAGAGACAGCAGCAGAATATATGATGGCAAATCTAACAATGGAAGAAATGGAACAGGCAATGAATACCCTAAAAAAGAAGAAATCACCAGGAAAGGATGGAATCACAATTGAAATGCTAATAGGACTAGGCACCAAGGCAAAGAAGAAACTACTAGCAGTCCTAAATAACAGCTGGAAGAGAGGAATAGTCCCACAGGCATGGAAGGAAGCTATACTAATACCAGTCCCAAAGAAAGGAAAAGACCTGGAAGAACCAAATGGCTATCGACCTATCAGTCTACTTAGCTGTGTAGGAAAATTAATGGAACGCATTATCAATGGCAGGCTAACATGGCATCTGGAAGAAAACAAACTCTTAACACCACACCAAGCAGGATTCAGAAAGTACAGATCCACTGACGATCAAATAACCTATATAGCTCAGGAAATAGAGGATGCCTTCCAAGAGAAAAAGCACACACTAGCAGTCTGGATAGATTTAGAAAAAGCATTTGATAAAGTATGGAAGGAAGGACTGAAAGTAAAACTGCAAAACATGCATGTTTGTGGAAAAATGTATAAATGGATCAGCCACTACCTTGAGAACAGAACTGCCAGGACAAAAGTACAAGGACAAACAAGCAAAATGATGCTGCTGGAGCAAGGTGTCTCCCAAGGAGGAGTTCTTTCACCAACATTATTCCTAGCATATATAAATGACATCACAGAAAATTTTCCAGCCAGAGTACACACATCCTCCTTTGCAGATGACCTAGCCATATGGACATCTGAAGAATATATTAGTACAGCTAACAGCAGAATGCAGCAAGCCTTATTAGCGCTAGAGGACTGGTCAAAATCATGGCTAGTGAAGATAAGTGAGGAGAAAACAACAAGCACAGTGTTCTCCCTCTCAAATAAACCTCAGCAACCTAAGCTGGTATTGAATGGAAAAATATTGCGCCATGAAGAAAATCCAAACTATCTAGGAGTCACCTTTGATCGTCGCCTGACATGGAAGACACAGGTTGAGAAAAATCGAACAAGAGCAAGGCAGAGAATGGCAATCATGAAAAAGCTTGCTGGTACAACGTGGGGAGCAGATGAGAAAGTTCTCAAGAAGTTATATACTGGACGGGTGAGGCCAGTACTGGAATATGGCATTGCAGCTTGGGCAACAGCAGCTAAGTCAAACTTTAACAAAATAAGTAGAGTCCAAAACCAAGGAATGCGAATCATAACTGGAAGCCTGAAGACAACGCCTATTAATGAACTAGAAAAGATCACTTGTTTACAACCAATGCAGGATAGAAGAGATAGCAGAGCCCAGCAACAAGCAGAGAAATTTAGAAGATCGACAGACCACCCTATGTACAACAGATTTAATGGTTTTGGAAAGGGAAGACTGAAGCGTAGCAACTGCAAAACGAAGGATTAGGGCAGATCCTATTCTTAACATATCAACAGTCAAGCCCATACACAATGCACACAAGTTCCCAGCTTGGAGACAGCAGCTACTGCCTGAGATGATAGAAAACATTCCTGGTATTGAGAAAAAGAACACTCAGCATGAAACCGAAAGAAGAGAAATAACCCTAAACTACATAAAAGAACATTACCCAAGCAGGAATTGGACCCATGCATATACAGATGGATCAGCCAAAAATTCAATAGATAATGGAGGAGGAATTCTCCTAAATTTAAAAAATGGAGTGAAAAAAACACATTCAATGGCAACTGGAAAATTTTCAAGTAACTTCAAAGCGGAGGTAGAGGCTCTGAAAACTGCAGCAGAAATGTCCTGATGGAGGAAAATAAAGAGAAGCAAATCTTCACAGATGCAAAGTCAGCTGTCTCAATACTGAAGAGCAATAACAGCACAGAACTAACTGACCTAAGAGCAGCACTCCATGGTCTATGCCAGAAATCCAAAAAAGTTGTAATACAGTGGATCCCATCACATTGCAATATACCTGGAAACGAAGAGGCTGACAGACTGGCAAAAGAGGGCGGACGACTACCACAGCCTGACATAGACATAACCTATAATGAGGCAAAGAGGTTGATAAAAAGCACCTATAGAACCAAATGGGAATCAGAGCATCCAGGCCATCAGAAGGATGATGCATATTACAAACCCGACCGAAGAGAACAAGTAGCAATCTTCAGGCTCCGCACAGGACATAACATGCTGAAATACCACTTGTTCAATAAACTAAAGATAGGAGATACCGATGAATGTAATTGTAGAACTGGAAAAATGACAGCAAAACATTTGCTGCAGGATTGCCCAACGTATGCAGAACAGAGAAAGATATTTTGGCCCACACCTGCTTCATTTGAGGACAAGCTCTATGGAGATATCAACAAGCTAAAGTTGACCGCAAATTACTTTATACAGGTTGACATTTAAAGGTGCATGAAGACCCAGAGGCATGAAATGGAATATTGCTTGGATAGCAAATCCATTATGTGGAAAGTCCGAATCAAAAGCCCACTGTGTGGGCTTCATAAAAGGTGGAAAAGAGTCCTAGTGCCACGAAATGGAATATTGCTTGGATAGCAAATCCATTACGTGGAAAGTCTTGAATCAAAAGCCCACTGTGTGGGCTTCATAAAAGGTGGAAAACTGTCCTAGTGGCACGAAATGGAATATTGCTTGGCTAGCAAATCCATTACATGGAAAGTCCGAATGAAAGCTCACTGTGTGGATGTCATCTGCAGACTGCATACTTCCGGAAGAACAGCCTATGGTGAACGGAAAAGCCAATATACGGAAGTGAGGCTAAGCAGCCATGTGCAGGACGTGACGATTCCTTGGGTGAGCCCAGTACCAGAGCGCTATGTATTGGCTCTGCAAGTATGGAAGCCTCCTTGGATGGCGGGGAATGCCCATGGTCTGCCCCTGCCTTCCCTTGAGGGCTGACCAGGATCTTTGGCTGTTCTATATGGACCAGCTGGGATGGGGGATAACACCACAACAGTGAGAGTCAAACGTCCTAAGAAACCCCCGGGAAGGTTAACCTGGTCAACAAATGCCCGCAGAAATCGGATGTGTCGGCCTAACGGCGCAAGAACGCAGCTCTGCTGTGGACAGGCACAACGCAGTCACATCCGGGAAAAAAAACTCCGGATGAACGAAGAAGAAGAAGAATGTCTGGACCAAGAATGTAGTGGCATTGTGTGCATGATTTGGACTTTAAGTGCACTGGATTTGCTTATCCCTGGCTTTTGACTGTACCCAGTCTACCTGCAAGGCAGCAGGTGTGTCTCTTGATCTTGTTAATATCCCTTGACCTGTCCTATATGGGAGACCTTACTAGTAGCTGTGCTAACATCGGCATAGCTCTTGGGGTCATTGGAACACACAAGCACCTCTACCACGGCAAGGTGGAGACACATCAGAGGAGTCTCTTATCTAATAAGTTATGGCAGCATTAACATTATCAGTAACTGGCATGTCATTTTCTCATATTAGCAACTAGTACTTTTATGTTCATTAATAAACCTGCTGTTGCATTCTTGTATTTCAGGAGGCCAGTGAGGCTTACCTTGTGGGTCTGTTTGAGGACACCAACCTGTGTGCCATCCATGCCAAGCGTGTCACCATCATGCCAAAAGACATCCAGTTAGCCAGACGAATCAGAGGAGAGCGTGCCTAAGTGTTTTTTCTTCTATGACAGGAATAACCCACGACAGAACAATGAATAATTTATAACTTAGGTACTGGCCAGTCGAATGGGAGCCGTTTGTAATCAAACCTGTGGGCTGTAAAAACTAGCATTCAAATATGTAATAAAAGAAGTCAAAGGTGTGACATTGTTTTTAATACAATCCCTTGGTTTTTTTTTTTTTTTTTACTGATACTTGGTAAGTAGGAAAATAAATTTAGAATTTTAATGGTTTACGGTTTTGTATCAGTCATTGTATTCAAGGTGTGAGAGGAATTGTCAGCTAGCGTCCCCCCACCCCCCTCCAATTTCAGATTGGCGTCCCTTGCTTGGGTTGTAAATTATTCACTCGACACTGACTTTTACAAAGTGCAGCATCACTTTTATTCATAATAATTAATCATGTCATTTGACCCTTTCAGTGTTGTGTCTTGTGTCTATCATTTCATCTGTGTTTTTGTCCATCTTTTTTCTGTTCTTTAAGCATTTAGCCATCAGTGTTTACTTGGTGGGCATAACCATAGTTTCATGTTATCGTTTCGTTTGTTTACTTTGAGTTAGGGGATGCAAAAATTGTTAGTGTTATTTTTTTCTTCTTTTATTATTTCCTCCATTGTTGTCACAAAGTTTCAGTAGAGATGTTTATGGTAATAAATGTTTTAGTAAGATATTGGTGGCTGATGTGTTTTTTCTTGCGTAATGTTTTTGTGCCCACGTTTTAAGTAAGTGATGGAGTAGTTGAATAGAATCAGCATTTTAAGCGCTCCAGCATTCCCTCACCCTGATCTGCACTGATTTAAAACACATCACGTGGGAAATGGCTATGGGTGTATTTGGACCATCACATTTTTAGGCCTGCACTCGCAGTCCTTCCTGTAGCGGATGGTGAGAGTTGGCATTGAACCCTTGTCTAAATATGCTCACGTTATTATCAATGTATCTTGACCTTAAAACTGATGTATCCGCTAATATTGCACTGTTTGTACATGGAACACCCAAATGGTACTTGGCTTGAGTACCAATGGGAAAGTACTGCCATAGCCATGGTAAAAGGGATCCAGGCAATGAAGATAGAAGTTACTGAATACCAATCAGTGTTTTCTGCTGTCCTTTCATCTCCCTCAAAGTGTTGAAAAGAACAAGTGAGAGAATGTATCTGTATAAGATTATAGAACAGATGAAACATTTGCTTGTATACTGTTTGCTCGCTTTCTAATCCGATATTATTACTTCTAGTACACTGGCCTTAATTTTGTGTGTGGATTAGCTTTTCCATATTACAAGTGTCCCTCGTATTTGTAATTTACGTCCCACAAGTCCAAGGCGAGAAGTCTACATTTTAGTCTAACCCATTATCGCATCGTGCCGGGAGTTTAAAAATGAGTGCTCCAATTCATTCGACTCATGAAGAGTCATGACTTGCATGTCTGCTTCTGAACAACCCTGAATTTCTCTTTCTCCATTTACTTTATGAAGTGTTAGGGATGTTTTTTGTGCCCTTTCTAATCCTCTTTATAAGTTGGTATTCAGTCATGATGCCATCTCTTCATTTTTTACGTGGTCTTCCCATTGCTATGTGTCCTTTATATTTCCTCAAAAGAATGCCCCGATACCATCTGCCACCTTGAGGTGGCCAAACTACAATTTGTTAAAACTAGTCTTCTAATTTCCTAATTCATCTCTCGCGGTTATTTCTGCAGCTTTTCTAAGGCATCTCATCTGTGTCCTTAAATTTTTTTATTTTGGTGCTCTTTAGTTGCAGTAATCCACCATGTTTGACATTGGTAGCACAATGTTGGCCAAAAATGGTTGTTATGAGATCTGCCATATCTTTCTATGCAGCAGAAGTGACACTAGTTGTCCCATTATCTGATTTACCTGTATACATGTGTTGATTTCTCAATCCATTTGTGCATCTGAGGTGATAAATTTCCTTAGATATTCAAATTCACTGGTTTTTTTTCACTTTATTTTATATTGACAGTGTTTCTGACTATGAATATCACCATTGCCTTTGGATTATTGGTACTGAGCAAAATCTTGTATGCATCTCTACATAATTATTGGTACACTTTGAAAAGACGATGCTGTAGAAGGTGGACGATTTGGCAAGAGGAAAAACACCTGCGAGGGTGTGACATCTAAAATAGAACTAGTCAGTTGTTTCACTTTACTTTCCGTGCACCATCCCTGTGGTGTAATTTGGAGAGCAACAAATTTAGAGACATTCTGACCTATGCTATTACCCTGGATAACATTAATGCATCTGTATTTCACTGGTGCGTGAAAAGGGCTAACTAAATTAAAGCAAATAAAAGGTCATGTAATTAGAGTAGGGGCATTCATCTTGATGACTTGAATATCAGCGGTGAGAAATTTTTTTGCCTGCGATGGTTAGTCGACATCCTCATTGCGTACATCGAATAATTCAGTCCACGGGTGCTCGGATCCCCGTCAGTAAATCCTGCAGTGTGTAGCGGCTTACGATACCAGTTCTGTATTGGTTTATTAATCTTCTTTAATTTCCTGCATAGTGTTTTCTGGCCACATCTTTTAACTTGCAGTCTGACCATGGGTGCAGATTCACTCATCACTTGGTTCAAGTCTTGTCTTGTAGAACATTCAGTATATCATCCTAGTCCATGGCTCGTTCTCCCTACACAATAGCCTTGCCTGTCAGCCTTCTCATTTCCTTGTACACCCACATGTCCTGGTACAAAAATTAAACATTGCCAACCATGACCGCCCCATTGACACGTCTTCGGGTCCAACCCATCTCTATCTTCCTGAGCATACTATTACTCACTAGTCACTAAGGAAGCATGCCCGAGTGAAGGTGTGTCTTGAGCCATGTTATTGCTTTACTTATGCCATGACTTTCATAGTCAGACTACTTGTGGTCAAGGCAATAGAGGAATAGCAAGTGAATTTATCCAATGTACTAGTGGTTGAAATTTGGCGATGCATATGTCTATTAGCATCCTAACGTTTAGCTGACAAGCAACAAACAAAAATGGATCATGTTTATCCAATTTTTTTTTTTTAAATTGCGTATCCCTTACAGGAAGTTGCAGTCACCACCAGCATTTTTCAGCTGCTGTTGATGTACTAGGCAAGTGTTACGTTCAATAGCTTTATGAACGGCCGGCTCCCATACCAGCACGTTATAACACAACACATGTTCTTTTTATTCATGGGCCAGCATGCTGTACATATATTGGGAATACTGCTTGTTCATAGGTTCATTGCTGGTCTACAAACATGTAGTAGGTGCTGGAAAGATTTTCCATAATTTGCCAGTTCACCTGCCTCATGCACCTTTCTGAAGGTGGTGTCTTCAGTGATCAGTCTACATCTTTGTCCCTGTTCACCTCTGCCTCTTCTTCCAGCAACCATGCCTTCCGTCACTGTTCTGTCCAAACCACTGGCATGTAACACAGCCAAAATATTTCTGAGACATGATGCTGTTGTGGAAAGATGCATGCTCTTAACAAATTCGTTTGCTGAGTGCCAGAAAAAGGCTAATGAAACTAGAACATTATATTCAACAATAAGAATAAAGACAAACAGCTTTCTTTGGTCATGTGATGAAAGAGGCATTGGAGAACATCGTGCCAACGAAAGATCAAGGAGAAGAGGGGTAGGCCAGGAGAAATAATACTGGATTGGCTAAGACTGGTATTGAGGAATAACGTTTAGGAATGGACCGAGATCTGATGAGAGACTCCAGCAGGCTAGACACTTGATGATTACCAGTGTCCCTCGCCATCCTACTTAAGACGTACGTCATGTTAGCTCAACTGTCCAGTGTAGGGGTTGAAACCCTTAACCTCTGCATCAGCACACTGGAAGTTTAAAAGCATGTGGTCTTATCCATTTGGTTCGCAGAAGCAGAGGTTAATCAACACGCATGGTGTTAACAGAAGATTGAGTCTAACTGATGGGCTGTAAAGAGTGCAACATTTTACAAAGAACATGCTCCATGACGATGATGAGGCTTGTTCAGGAGCATAGTTTGCTACAATGAAGTACCCCCAAGACACTAGATCCACTTGAACTAGCAGAAACATGCCATAAGCATGTTATATTACAGAATTAATTTCTTTGTAAACTCGCAGTCAACCTGAATATATCCATAGAAGCAGCAAACTTGAGCCATACAGTTTGTCCTCAAATGTAGTGGGTGTGAAAGTTAGTTGCATATCCTTTACAGGACATAGCTGTCAACCCCAGACTTTTTTGTTATTTCTTGGCAAGTTTATGTTCAATAATTTGCCATTGTTTTCTGAACGACCAGCATTCATTGTATTGACAACCAACACAATAGGTCAGAATAATCTAATGCAATATCAGAAAATGTCCACTTCATTCAACCTGCTTTTTTACGTTGGTTATAATTGTTTCAAAAATTGCTTCTAGCTTATTACAGGGGATTATGGTCAGAATAACTGCAAAATTAGTTAAAACAGTTCAGACATTTTGTTTTGATGAACACTTGGAATTATTGTCCTTTTAATGCAGTAGTATTAAATTTCATATGATAGCATGAAAAGATCCTCTTCCAAAACTGCCCATTGTAATACTTTCCTTATGGATCAATGACGTAGTTAATTCTTGAATCAAGAAAGCAAACTACTGAAATTCAGAACCAGGCTGGGAACCATTCATAATTTGTTCATGTTGTTCCTCTTTTGAAGGAAGTGTGTCAACCAAGTTATGCACCTTTCTTAGATGATCTTCAGCATGCATTTGTGTAACATTTACTTCCTCTTTGTGGGCTCCTCTCTGTGGCTTAGGATTGTGAATGCAGTTTCACATTTCCAACATGCAAGGTTTGAAGTCAAGCTGATAACTTTGCATTGATTTTCACAATGATATGAGTATCGGCAGTTCAGTAAGTAATGGCAAATTGCTGATAATAAATGCTTGGGTTAGACAGTACTATTGGCTTTCTGTTAGTGCTGAATGTTAGGTGGTGCTCACCAAACCCATTGTGCTAATGGCTTCGAGTAGAGAAGCACAATTGGGAGTGTCTGGCCTTTGTTAGCAACGTCTAGGAAAGCTCCAACAGCTAGTGCATTGCTTTGCTGAACCAACAGCTTCTGCAGTTTTTCTTGTTCCAGATGTATTGGTCTTACCTTTCCTCCGGGGTACACTAGGCAGGCTGAGAGAGGAGTCCAGCTGCATGGACAACACACGGTCTCTAAATTCAGCCCAGGCTTTTGTGCTATGGAGAGGTATAACTCCATCCCTGGTCTCCGCCATGGGTTGTAGTTATTATGCCTTTTTTAAGCACAGTGTAACAATCCTCTGTTAAGACGGTGGGGTGCCAGTAACAAGATGTTTGGGTTGGCTGCAACATCCTAGCTGGGACATGCAACTTGCTGTTTTTTATACAGGTTTCATTCAAGATATTCAGCTCTAACCATGGTTCAGTTTTTTTTGTGCTATAACAATTTTGCCAGGGTAGTAATTTAGCCCAGGCTTTGTGTTATGGAGGAGTATAACTCCATTTTACAAACCATCATCTGTCAAGATGCCAGTCAGTCTGTCAGTAGTCTTGTCGCCTAGTCTGCAATTTTCAACTGCCAAGCACACCACCACTCCCTTATCCGAGAAAGTGAGGTATCAGTTTCATTACCCAAAATACACTGATTTTTATTGAAATTCCTCAGTCAGAGGGACTTTAAACCTTTCAGTGCCCATACACAAACACACACATACTATATGGACCACTGAGTGAACTAAACAAAATAGAGAAATTCAAAGGGACAATATAATAGACACAAATTTCAAGTGAATGACAGAACAGACACACTATGGACCACTGAGTGAACTAAAAAAGAAGTCGGTGAAATTAATACAAGAGACAACATTGTAAATAGACACAGTTCATGCACACGAAAGAACACACACACTGGATAAAATTAGTGCAACTGTGGTAAAAATGTGCAAGTGTAAACAATATAAAATAAAGTAGTGCAGCTTTACAGAACACAATTATGGAAAACACAGGACATTAAGGCATAAGAACGGGATGAGAAGAAAGAAAGAAATTAGAACAATGGAGATTTTAAAAAAAGGAGTGAGATTCTCCTTCAGGAGACCCGGGTTCAAATCCTCGGTAAAATTATATTTCTTCTGTCAGGGGTAAAAAATAAACTCTAACCCACACAGTTTGTGGTGACTGCACTAGCCAGGCGGCCTTAATCCTCAGGCTCAAGACCCCCCTGTCATATACCGTAAGGTATTGACAGTAAATGACAGTGTTTTTGTTTTGTTTTTTCTTTTTGACATGAGAGAAATTGAAAAAAAATATGTGCTAATTAACTTAAAAACCCCAGGCTTAGTTCAGTAGCAAAATTTTTCATGTTCTCTTTATTCTAATTTGTTCATCTTTTCATTCTTCTCATCCTGTTCAGATGCCTTAATGTAGTCACTGTAGTGTCTTTCCCGTGATTACTTGTGTGCTGATGAAGGCTAGTCCCAGCAATGTCCTGTGTTTTCTGTAATTGTGTTCTGTAAAGCTGCATTACACTATGGAACACTGAGTGAAATTCATACAAGAGACAATATTGTAGATGTAGTGCAGACCTGATAAGGCGAACTCACCTGGTACCCAAGAAAGTTCTTATCAGAAATTCCTCTTTAAGCTTATAGTAATGCATTTATAACGTACAATACAAGAATGTTCTTCACAACAGAAATTTGCCACATTTGAGATCGCCTTAAGCGGTTTGCACTATAGGCAAATTTCAAGCGAACAAAAGAGGAATTAACACACTCATGCCCTACACCTTTCAGAATAATTTGTGGGTTTATTGTCCTGGATTCAGAGATATTAAGGTATATTTCAAGAACATACATTGTGAGTGTCATCCACATGGATACACAAGTGGTTGTCAACAGGAGTGCATGGATGGGTGTTTGGACTTATCGGCAATATTGATCTCTCGACATAAATTAACACAGACGTCTGTGACATAGAGCCAGTTAAGGCATTGTACAATCCTGCATACCGCTTCCAAAATCAGCTACAGACAAACTGGAAGCAGATCACCGTGCGTTGATTTTTAACAAAGGTGTGAGCGTTGGTTCAGAAAGCAGTGGCAAACTACTGAACAGAAAATTGCTGAGAAAATCACAAAACAGCTATAAAAAAATATGCTGCAGTTTATTGTGATGTTCTGTAAAAGACATGCATCTAACTTTTTTAATTATAAATTAATTGTTCGTGGTTGGCACTCTATGTGATCTGATTGGTGAATCCACAATGACCCTGCCGCAGGAATATTGATCTTTTTACATAAATTAACTTTGTCATTGGCACTCCATAAGATCTGATTGGTGATCCCACAATGACCCTGCTGCAGAAATATTGACCTCTCTATTTGAATTAACTTTGTCCTTGGCACTCGTTTGTTAGTATTTTACTTTTGTTTCAAGCTAAATTATACAAACTACTTTATTAACAAACTTTCAACACATCAATTTGAAAATAATGAAAAATCTAACTTTATTTACTGACCATTTAGTTGCTTCTACATCAGATTAAAAAACCAATGAACAAGTCCTAAAGAAACAAATGATCGTAAACTGATTAGAGACATTAGGACGTAGACAGTCAAAATTTGTTGGGCACGTTATGAGCAGAAATGATCTGGAGAACTTGGTGACAACTGGCAAGATCGAAGGGAGGAGACCAAGAAGTAAATGCCTGGATGGCTTGGCCACATGGCATGGTCGAGACAGAAACACAGAGCTGATCCACGACTCCTGGTAATCGAGTGAGATGGCAAAACACGACCGCCCACGCTTATCAGCATCGCACATGATGGAAGAATATCAGATGGCTATATAAATAAAATATATTTAACGGTACCTAGCATTCAGTAATGTCATTCTTAGAATTAGTCTAAAAGTACATACATTTTGAAGTTCTCAAACATAAATAGTGTCTACTTTTGCCACTTATTACAACACCAGTTTGCATTGGTGTTACCTTTCCTCCAGAGTAAACTAGGCAGGCCAAGAGAGGGATCATGCTGCATGGGTAACACACGGCCCCTATAATTTAGCCCAGGTTTTGTGCTATTTTTGAAGCACAATGTAACAAACTATCATTCATGGTAAGATGGCAGTAACAACACCAGAGTACAATTTTAACACACAAGCAATATGTTGCACGATTTATTGCCTGGCATATTTTACTGCATCTCAGGTGCATACTGCAGAGTTATATAACATATGATGTGAATGAATGAAATAATACATAAGCTGAAACACAGTCACAGGTTGTTTGAATGTGGAGCATCTGTTATCCCCACAGTAATTTCAAATTCACCACAAACTGTTAAAGTAAAATTGTTAAGAACAAGCATCTTTCCTGTGACAACATACATATAATTATTAACTATTTTGCAATCACCAAAGAACACCAGGACTATTGAACTCAAATATTACAAAAACGTCCTTAGAAAATTGTGGATCAAGAAGTTGAAAATACACTCTTCAGGATCTGAACACTCAAGAAAGCTGGCTCACAAACAGAAAATGTTTTGAAAATACATTGGCCATAATAAATGAAAATAACAGCTACAAAAGGCAGGATTCCTGAAGAAGTAGGGTCGGCCAGCACAAAGATGGATACAGGACATTACAGACAGTGGGGGCATGAGCAGGCGGGAGAACTGACTTATGATACAGAAACTATTTAGATACCAGTGGTTCTTGGACACATTCCAGCCCTATGCAGGGATCAAACTCTGTACCTTCTGGGCTTGAGGCCGACATCATAACCTCTGAGTCATGCCCAGCCCCCCCACACCCAATAAATCAAGCAACTTAACAGCATTAATACCACTGAAGTCGAATCCTGATGGTGAGGGACTCGGGTAATAAGGAAAGGTAATCCACATACAAAAATTTAGTCCAGTGATATTAGAAGTAGTGTGTGTGAACTACGCTTGAGTTCAAAGTACATTAAAAGATTACAAAAACAAACAGCATTAATTTGCCAAGATTAAGTTTATGTTCACAAAGCTACTTTACTGTTGGGGTGACAAAATATACTCAATACATGTCACAGAATAAACTGTCATGACATGGTACTCCAGCAGCAAACTAAATTAATCTTTTCCCCTGCCTCTCGGCTGCCAGTCTTTGATCCACTAGTTCCTGAAGTCGTGCCTCAGCCTGACTTGCGTCAAGTCCCTTCAAATTCATTTCTGATATCACCTGATTAAGGTGGAGTTCTTCTATCATGGGAACTGGCCTATACAGCATCTCGTCTAAATCGTTTTCTTCCCGGAGGTAAAGAAAGTACAACATGAAGACGGCTAAACTGGAAAACACAATTAAGGCTTCATATTTGTTTGTGTCTCTGGGTTTAAACTTGGATGGGATGTTTGCTGCGCTGCTGGTGAACTTGACGGGTTCTGAGCTGATCTCCTTTTCTGCTCTCCTGCAAACTGCTGCTCCATGCAGACCACTACATGCAGGTCCAGTTCTGGAATAAAACAGCAGGTGGTTACATCTGTTTAAAAATGTAGACTTAATCAATTATGTTGGACTGTTTCATGAGCGCCTCTCCTGCAAACCACTACACACAGGTCCAGCTCTGGAATAAAACAGCGGGGTGGTATTTTGTTTTTGGGTGCTCCCTCGCTTTTAACTCAAGCGTAGTCCATAAACACTATTTATAGTAGTGATGGACTGAATTTTGTGTGTGGATTAGCTTTCCCTATTAACAGTGTCCCTCACCATCAGTCGAACCCACTCCTGACTTCAGAGGGTACTTGTAATTAATGTCCCCCACGTCAAGGACGACAAGTCAGCATTTTAGTCTAGTTGTCTGGTGTAGGGGTTGAACCGCTAACCACGGCATCAGCACTCCGGATGTTTAAGAACGCGCGTTCTGACCAATTCGGCCATGTGAATCTGCAGCAGGGTGTGTACATCTGTGTAAAAATGTAGACTTCATGAATTATGTTGGACTGTTTCATGAGCACTCCTGAAAACCACAACACGCAGGTCCAGCTCTGGAATAAAACAGCGGGGTGATTACATCTGTTTAAAACATCTAAACTTAATCTTAATGAATTATGTTGATCTGTTTCATGATCTGCAAACCACAACGCATGGGTAAAGCTCTGGAATAAAAAAAGTCTGGTGGTTACATAACAAATCAGAGATCACAGGCAGAAAAATAAGAATAAATACAGGGTGTTTAAAATCAAAAACAGGAAAGATATTATTGGAGGAAGATCCTATAATGAAGAGGTGGAATGAGTATATAAGAGACATATGATGGAGAAAGGGCAGAATTAACAGAAGAAAGTAACTTAGAAGGTCCATCTATTCTAAAGAAGAAGTTGATGATGCTATCAAGCATATGAAGATAGGAAAAACAGCTGGGCCAGATGGAATTGCTATAGAAGAATTAGAAGAAATGGGAGAATTTGGAGTAGATATATTAGCCAAAATGTTGAATGATGATGGGTCTACAAGGTGTGGACTGTGTCTGGCCCTGCAGCCAGAAGGATTAGGATCGGCTAGCCTCTCCCAGGAGGGGTGAAAAGTAAAAATTAGTAGCCTGCCGATGATCCGCAGACTACACAAGTCAACCCCACCTTCACATGGTGTAGTCTGGGAAACCTCGCGGTCATGGGTTAACAGGGATATTGCTTGCCATAGGGGATGGACTCCCTATGGTCAGATTTTTGTCCTAAACCTGCGACTGGCCTAGCAAGCCGGCAGGGATCTTTATACTGCTCGTAGAAAAACTAAGAAGTATAAACGGACTGCACCAATGCTAAAGAACAAACATGTATCAATAACTACTAAGAAAGCACTTTACAACACAATCTTCCTACCAACTCTTATATTACCAATGCCAAACCTGGACAATGACAGAAAAATAACAACAGAAATGAGATTCCTGAGAAGAATACTCAATGTATCAAGAAGAGATAAGATCAGAAATGAAGAAATCATTACTAAAGTGGGGGTTATAGCTGCACTAGATTTTATTAGAAGGCAGCAAGTCAAATGGTTTGGCCATGCAAGTAGGTTACCAACTGACAGTATACCACAACAAGCAATGATGTACAGACCAGAGGGAAGCAGAGGAAGAGGCCGGCCACATAAACGATGGAAGCAGGGAATAATAGAGACCAAGGGAATACTGATACATCGAGCCCATAAGCAGGCACTCTCCTGCTGTTTATACTTCACTTCGACACCGCAAGGTACAAGAGGGATATGATGAGATGAGATGTTGAATGATATTTACAGCAGTGGATATATACCAAGCGATATGTTGAAATCTGTATTTATAGCTATACCAAAAAGACCAGGAGCAATAATTGAATGCGAAGATTTTCCTACGATTAACCTCATAAATCATGTCACTAAGCTTGTACTCAGAATTATAATGAGAAGAACAAAGAGGAAAATGTACAAACAATGCAATATATACATTATGAACACCATTAGAAAGATTAGTAGAGAGAAAGAAAGACATATATTTGTGCTTCATAGATTTGATAAAGTAAAATATGATGAACTGATTAAAATGTTGGAAGATATTAACATTGATGGGAAAGATCTCAGAATAATAAAAAAATATATACTGGAACAAAATAGCAGCAATTAAAATGGGAAATAAAGAAGGAAATTATGAACGCATAAAGTTGGGAGTAAGGTAGGGATGTGT
Organism: Cepaea nemoralis; assembly: GCA_014155875.1. NCBI lineage: Eukaryota > Metazoa > Mollusca > Gastropoda > Stylommatophora > Helicidae > Cepaea > Cepaea nemoralis. Next base: position 52,975 of record JACEFZ010024314.1, on the reverse strand, counting down.
TTTGACACGTGCTTGCGTGTGGTACTCATACTCTCACTGGAAAATGTTCTGTAATGTATATGTATACATACAAACAAGGGCTTCAAATTAAAATCTTTAAAATGTGATAGAAATTACAATAGTAATGCCACTGTCTTGTAACCTGTCAATATTGTTGTTAAGGATGTCAAGAGTGTTAAGCATGTGACATCAGGGTGATAATGAACACGGTGGTGTCATAAGGACAGTTTAAAGTTGGCTGCCCCACTTTTGACATGCACCAAAGAGGAGCAGTTTCCGTTATCCATTTTTTGAACAGTGAAGGGGTGACACCTATAGAAATTCATCTGTGAATGAAGGTCCAGGTATGGTTATGCATGCCTGTCAATTCAGCTCGTGTATGAGTGTAGTAGGAAGTTTCAAAACTGTGTGACTTCTGTGACAGACTATTCATGACCGAGTTAGGCATACAGAGCCCTGACTACAGAGAATTTTTTTCTAAAGGAATCCAAGCACTTTATCGGTGCTGGAGGCCTTGCATTGATGGTTTTTGATTTTTTAATATTTCAATTGAATTCTTCTTCTTCTTCATACCTCTTTTGAGGGAAATGTGTCACACTCAGTTATGCACCTCACAGGTCAGTGTGTCCAACTTCGGCATGTGTTTGTGAAAGTGTCAGGTTTGCTTCCTCTAGACAGATGCCATCCAAGGTAACGGGCTCTGTCTGCATGTATTTGAATTTAATTTAATTACATTACCTTTTTATTCATTCCAGGTGTAAGAAGATCAAGGCAATAATAGTAAACTTATATGTAGATATACAGAAGAATATCTCGTATTTCATGGAAACAAAAACAATCAAATAGATCGACCTCTGTCAGAGGTTCTAGAAAAACTGGGGATAAAAAGAGAGTTGATCATGATGAAAGAAATGGCCAAGTTAAAATATCTAAACGCTATACACTGTAGACTGTAGGGTAAAGTCGAAGAGGTAGACAACAATACAAGTGGGAAGATAACATCAAGTGATAAGCCGACAGCAGTATGACAGAATGTACAATCAAGGCGAGAAGACAGGTGTTGGAGATCCATCATATCAACCTCCATTACATGTTCATTTTTGAAATTATATAATAAATAATATATATTATTATATAATAATATTTTATAAAATTAGAGACGGCACCTTATTGACTGAGTCAAATTTTAAAATTTAACAACACAATTAACACTCTACCTTTTCAGACACACCAAACGTGAAATAAATTTGTTATTTCCACGACTAATTGTTGTGAACAAGGCCATAATATTAATAATCTGAATATTTCCAAATGATCGTCAGAACGCCAGGAAATAATTTCGTGACATTGACCGTACCCGACGTTTTATTTTTTAAATAATCTAGCCGTTTAAAATTATTTTGCAAAGATTCGAAAGAAAACCTCAAATATCTGAGTTGCGACAATAAACGACACAACACAGCATTCGAGATACTCTCATACGTGCTCCGTCCTCATCTGCAACAGTCAGCGAAGAGTCCCAATACTAATACCAGCAGCAGTCTTCTTCTTTCGTTCGCTTGAAATATGTCTATAACTGCAATGTTGTCTCTTGTATGAATTTAACTGTCTTTTTTTTTTTTTTTAGTTCACTCAGCGGTCCATAGAGTTTATCTTCCACTGTCGTCTCTCTAGGCCAGAAGGTATGCCTGGGTATGTTGTAGTTTGGGCAATCCTGGAGTATGTGCTCTGCTGTCTGTGACGCCAAACCACATGTGCACATGGCTGATTCACCAACCTTGAATTTTTTTATACATGTGGTTGCATAATCTCTTGTGTCCTGTTCTGAGGCGCAGAATAATGACCTGTTCTGGTCTGTCCATAACGTGGTAGTCATCTAGAGCAGGTTTTAGTGGCTTTCTGACTGATTTGGTCATTCTTTTCTTTCGGTGGTATGTAAGGGGCACATCAGGCTGTTTTTCTTTTGCTCCTCTCTTAGCTAATAGATCAGCTCTCTCGTTTCCGGGTACTCCACAGGGAGATGGTATCCACTGTATGGTGGGTGATTTTATGCTGACTGCTAAGTTAAAGTAGTGTCCTTAGTACTGACAATTTCCCAGACAGGAGCGCCTTGAGTACCGATTTTGCAGCTGTCAATAGCACCACAGGTTGTGTACCATTGCTGGTATTTAGTAATGTCTCTGTTGCTATCTTGATTGCCTCAATATCAATTTCAGCATCATAGTTATGGCAGTACTTTCCTGTTGGTACTCTGGCCGTGTCCCTAGTATTATTTATATAATCTATGTACACTCCCGCTCCTCCATTTCGAACAGTATATTGTGCTGACCCATCTGTGTAGACTCGGAACCAGAGGTCCTGTGGGTATTCTTCATCAAGGAAGCTGAGAGTGGCTGTTCTGCGCTGTGCACTGTTCTGTTCTTCCTTGTCAAATATTCCTCTCACTTTTGTCTGGATTTGTAGTGATAGTCTATGTTCATATTTCCATGGAGTTAGCTCTGGAATAGTTTTCGAGGGATACCAACTGTGGGCAGATCGGTGGTTTCTCTGCAGAGTCGTTTGGCTTAGTAGATAAAACTACTTATTTTCAACCGCCCCATAGCTAAGTTTTAAAATCTGTTCTTCATATGGTGGTCTGACAAGCTGAGGAACTTTTTTGCTTGTATTAGCATTTTCGTATCTCTGCGCTCTGTCAGTGCTTGTGTCTTCCCCATCACTATAGGGATTGATCTCATCCCTCCTGTGGTGACTCTACGTGCTTGATTTTGCACCTTGTCCAGCTCTTGTAGTGTGGTTTTTGAAGCTGAACACCACGCAGTTGACACGTATTCCAGGTGTGGTTGTATGCTTTGTTGATAAACTTTGCTAAGTATTTTCCCACTGGCTCACCATGTGGTTCCACTTAGTTTTCTCAGGATGGCTGTTTTCCTTCTGACTTTTGCTACTGCTTTGTTGATGTGCTTCCTCTATGTCAGCCTGCCATCAAATGTTACTCCAAGGTATGTTGGTTCTTTATCTTCTCTAAGGGATATTCCGTTTATCTGGATGATCCCTGCCTTTTGTTTTGGAGAGAGGGTAAATAGAGTGGTGCTGCACTTGTCAGTGTTTATGTTGACACACCATCTATTTGCCCATGCAACAAATTATCTACATTTCTTTGTAGCGATCTGGTGGCTACTGATGCACCTTCATTTGTACTCCATAGAACCAGGTCTTCCAGAACTCCGGAACTCCAGAACCAGGTACATTGCCGCTTTAATTCCGTGCGGTAGATTAGCAAAGTAGCAGTCTGCTTATGGGTCCGTCTGGCCTTTCCTCTGAGTTTCGAGTTCTTATTGTACACGTTCTTCTGCATTATATACACGATTCCAAAGTGCCCTGACCACATCTGCTCTTCTCATGCACCAGTATCCCACCAAGGGGTGCAGACCCAGCCAATTTGTCCTCCTACTCGTTTCTTTCCACACATGTCTGTCTTCACCTTTCTTGTCAGACATTGTAAGTCTGTTATCATTACGACATGCGTGTGTTGTCTTATCTCAAATATATAACAGAAAATAATTGTTTGAATACAAACCACGTTTTCTCTCTCTCTCAGGTAGCATGTCCTTTACAGAACGTCGCTCTCGCCACGATGGCCCGCAAACACCCACTTGCGCTACATTTCTGCAATGTCCTTTGTCCATCTCCGTACTGATCTACCCCTGCATCGTCTACCAAAAACCATCCCTTCCATTATCATTCTTTCCGAGACACTTTGATATGTGAGGTGTTTAATTGACTGACACCTTGCCGTCTTGACAGACGCGTTTGTTACATTGTGCTTTAAAAAAGGCACAACAGCTATACCTCTCCATAGCACAAAGTCTGGGCTGACCATGTGTTGCCCATGCAACATGATCTTTTCTCTCTCGACCTGTCTAGTTTACTCCAAAGGAAAGGCAACACCAATACATCTTGTGCAGGAAAAGCTGTAGAAGCTACCGGATCGGCAAAGCAATGCTCTAACTGTCCACCTGTCAGAGTTACGGTCCAGACGAGTTGCCAACCAAGGTTTAGGGTCTGGTCTGCCCTGTCAAGATATTTAGTCTTTAGGCTGCATTTCCTCGAACCAGGATAAGGCTAGCACCCTCACAATTGAGCTTCTCCGCCCGAAGCCGTTAGCACAATGTGGGATGTTGGGTTTAGTGAGCGCTGCCTCAACATTCGGTGCTAACAGAAAGCAGGTAGTACCGCCTACTGTCATAAGGTAACTCAGTCATATCTGACTAAGACCTGACACGGGACATTTAATATGGTCAAAGCATTCACAAGATATACTATTTATGATGTAATTTATTAGCAACTTACAATGTTGGTACACTGTAGGATTAGTAAACAGTGTAGAACTTTGAGCGTTGGGACCAGGTGGAGGAGGTGGGGAAACAGATTGAGAACCCATATGTGGAAAGGATGAGGTTGCGGTGTAGGCGTTGAACAGTACCGGAGATAATAGTGATCCCTGTGGTAGGCCAGGATATATTGTTGTTGGTTCCGAAGTCCAACTGCCACATCTAAAAACTACTTTCCGTTGTAAGAGGGCTGCAGCGTTCCAATTAAGGAGAAATTGACTTATTTTGAGTTCAAGAAGCTGAAGCATTAAAAAATCCAATGATACTCTGTTGTACGCGTCCTCAAGATCAATCTCTGCAGCAAAAGTTTCAATGCCCGAGTGGAAACCTTCATAGACATTATGGGCAAAAACTGCTGCATTGGTCCAGGTTTCTCCTTTTGGACGGTACCCACCCATCGTAAGTGGGAAAACATCTTGCCTCTAGCTGGTTTGATATTTTCCTGGCAATTACCTTCTCCAGCATCTTGCCTATTGTATTCTGCATGGTTATAATTCGATATCCCTGAATTTTTGTGTGGTCTTTGTCAGGCTTCGGCAAGGGAATCAGATAGCTGTGTAACCACTCCTCCTTGATGCGAGTACTCCCTATACTGTTGTTGTAAATGTCTGCTAGTTTCCTTAGCTCGTTGTCGGTACACCTATTGATGTCGTCATATCTTATGCCATCTGGCCCTGGAGCACTGTTTTTTTTATCGTCGAAGCACCTCGTGTCTGTCTGGTTGCTCTGCTCTAGTTAGCGTTCAAAGAGGGCTTTGCCCTTGTCCTCGTCAGTCCTCTGCCAGATGAGGTCAGCACCTTGGAAGTCAGAAATCCTTTTATTCTTGACTACTCTACTCATGCTTTTATGTAGTCGCAGGAACAATTTGTGACTTGTCTGTGCTTACTCTTTGACACACCTCTGCCCATTTTTCGCTTTTAACCACCTTGACCAGTTTTTAGAAATAGCTTACTGTTGTGTGCATCTCTCTTTCTAAGTGCATGCAGGGACTGGGATGGCCAGCTCTGTTCGTCTCGGCATTTTGCCATCTCCTTACATCACTACGCTTATCCACTCAAGCCTTCTCCACCTCGAAATTCCACCAAGGTGGCTGCTCCCAGCTTCTTTTCCTGCCCTGAAGCTTTCTGCGCTTGTCACGTCTTATTTCACTCACCACATCTTTCCCTGTACTGTCATACTGGAAAGTCGTTACCGTTAGCTTGTGCTGCCTGGTTCTGCCGTTCTCCACCATTATGCTGCAAGGGTGGTGGTCGCTGCCATGGTGTCCTAGGATACCCCATCTACACACTGTAGTGGGTGAAAGTGAAACCAGCGCCAGATCAATAGCACTGTCCTCATCGCCTGGACGGCTTGCTGTCCGGATGACACAGCCACTGTTGATACAAACCAGGTCAATGGTTTCAAGTGCAGTCTGGAGCTCCTCCCCCTGTGTGTTGGAGGAAATATTTCCCCATGATCTGCCTTTAGCGTTGAAATCGCCACAGAAAATAACATTTCTCTCGTGACCTAATATGTCACTTAAGCACTGCCACTTCTGGGAATCCATACTCGCTGTGCGGGCATAAACATTAACCAACACGAAAGGTAGACTGGATTGAACTCTCAACGCCTGTATTTGTATATCGTCACTGTCCCAACTGGACATGTCTAGCTCTGACGCCACCACGCTGTCGCGAACGAGAATCGCCATTCCCAGATGTCGTCTGTTGTAGAAACATTTGAAGCCGGCAATTCGGAGTAGCTGATCGCCCAATCTCGTCTCTGGAGCGCTACAATGTCATTCTTGTAAACCAGGGTTTCTAAAATAGAGCCCCGTTGTTTTACGCTGGCGCAGTTCCAGTACAGAATACGGATACCCCGGGAAGGTTAACCCGGTCAACAAATGCCCGCAGAAGTCGGATGTGTCGGCCTAACGGCGCAAGAACGCAGCTCTGCTGTAAACAGGCACAACGCAATCACATCCGAAAAAAAACTCCGGATGAACGAAGAAGAAGAAGAATACGGATATTCCTGAGTCCCAGACGGCGACACTTAAGTCTAAAACGTCTTAAACCACCACGCTTACCTTGTCGCTTTCTGCCTGCCCGGCGCCCACGCCGCCTCGTTAGACTGACTGTAATGGACATAATATAAATATCTTACACTATGCTTATGACACCGTCTTGATAGCAACATGTCAGAAGAATCTAAAACAGGGGTGGCCAACACGAGACCCGCGGGACGCATGCGGTCCGCCAGGAGTCATGTTGCGGCCCACAGAGCTAGGTCAAATGAACAAAAATGTTGACTTTATTGTACATATCACGAAAAGAACATTACACCATGAGTTGTTCGTATCGTATATTTAAAAAAAAATTATGGCTAAGATCTCGCATTTTTGGAAAAATTCATTGGTTTTGAGCTATTTTAAATATACAGCATTTTCGGGAAACTTCATAGATTTTAGATATTTCAAATATCCCGCTATTTGACATTCAAGGTTACTTAGTTGTTTGTCCGACTCTAGGTGTTGATAAAATTTAATATGAGACTTCAACTTCTGATATATAGCCTATGTTCTGTGGTCTTCGGGAAGCTCGCAATGCTATCGGGCTCATACTCATAACTACTTTCAGTCGAGCTTGACAAAGATCTGTGTTATTCTGTTTTTTTTTTCTATTATCGTCACTGCGTCTGGAGATTTTGCGATCGACGTTACAATACACATTTATCATATTTATAATAAGAGTTCAAACTACTTTAACCAAGAATTCTGTCTACCATATCGATTCTATGGGTAAGTAAATCCTGAAACGTTTTGTTTATGCAATTTAAATTTATTATTATTAATTAGTATTACCCATGGTAGTTTTTTTTTTTTTTTTTTAGTTAAAAATGAAGACCTACCATGGCATCAACTAGTAAAGACGTTGGACCAAAGAAGAGAAGAATCACAGAAGAATTAAGAAGTTTTCAAGACAGGTGGACTATAAACTATTTTTTCGTGGAAATTAAAACAAAGTCCATATGCTTGATCTGCAACGAATCTGTTTCTGCTTTGAAAGAGTATAACATCAAACGACAAATAAGTTTGATAAGTACAAAGGGCAATTTCGACAAGACCAAATTAATGACTTTAAAAAAATATAAAAAAATTCTGCACATCAAAAGATATTTACTAGAGCGGATTCAGAGTCAACATGCTATGTAAAAGCTAGTTATGCAGTAGCCATGACACTAGAAAAAAAAAATACAAGCCATATTCAGGTGGTGAAATGGTATTACGTAACCATGGCGTCAACTAGTAAAGACGTTGGACCAAACAAGAGAAGAATCACAGAAGAATTAAGAAGTTTTAAAGACAGGTGGACAATAAGCTATTTTTTCGTGGAAATTAAAACATAGTTCATATGCTTGATATGCAGCGAATCTGCTTCTGTCTTGAAAAAGAATAACATAAAACGGCACTACGAGACTAAACATGCAAATAAGTTTGATAAGTACAAAGGGCAATTTCGACAAGACCAAGTAAATGACTTAAAAAAACATTTCTGCACAACAAAGGATAATTACTAGAGCGGGTTCAGAGTCACCATGCTATGTAAAAGCTAGTTATGCATTATAGCAAACAAAACATCGAAGCCATATTCAGATTTGAAATGGTAAAGGAATGTATGGGGAGCGTCGTTGAAATTATGTGTCCAGAAAAGACGAAGGATTTCTCAAAAATAAGTCTGTCTTGTCAGACTATTTCTAGGCATGTGGACGACATTGGAAAACGTATTGAAGATGATTTGAAAAGTCGAGCATCTGAGTTTATATTTTATGCTCTAGTATTGGATGAAAGCACAGATCCGTCTGCCTCGGGCTCCGAAGGTTGTGGGTTTGATTCTGGACCGCATCCTTCGGTTCACGAGTGCATTTTTTCAGAGACTCCCGGGGGTCGTTGCCGGAGCTACGGAGTTCGTGCTTTGTGCGACGCTTTCCGTGCTGCGGAAAGAGACTGGGCCATATGGGATAAAACCCAGTGCAATGAAGTCAACCCTGTCGACTTTTAAACGACTCTTTGAAAGCACAGTTAATGGCAGATACTGCCCAACTAGTAATATTTATCAGGGGTGTTGAATGTCCATTTTAAAAAGACAGAAGAATTAGCGGCACTGTATCCACTTAGAGACGCTACCAAGTCACAAGATTTGTTAGAGGCAGTTACATCGACATTGAATCGCTTTTCATTACAACTTAACAACTTATCAGGCTTAACAACGGATGGTGCTACAGCAATAGATGGGAAACACGAAGGTTTAGTAAAATTGCTTGAAAATGAGGACTCCAAAGTAGGTAATACTTCAATGCTAAATTTTCATTGCATTATTTATCAGGAGAATTTATGTTCGAAGTCCCTCAAAATGGACCATGTTATGGAAGTGGTCGTCAAAATAGTGATCTTCATTAAGTCGAACGGGTTGGATCACCGTCAGTTCCAAGAATTTCTAAAGTCTTTGGACTCAGATTATAATGACGTTACATTTTATGCAGAAGTAAGATGGCTGACCCGTGCCAAATTTTTGAAAATAGTTTTATTTGCAGCAAGAAATACAATCATTCTTTGCAAGCAAGTCAAAAAGTATCCCAGAGTTTGAAGACAAAGAGTGGGTTTGCGACTTTGTATTTCTGGCCGATATAACTAGCCACCTAAATGACATTAATACTTGTGTACAAGGAAAAGATCAATCAATTAATAAGATGTATGATCATATTTCTGCATTTCAAATGAAACTTGGTCTTTGAGGACAAAAAACTGTACTCACTTTTCTACATTATCATTGCAACCAGATGTCACACAGGAGGCGGCGGTTAAATACGCTTCTTTGATATCTGACTTAAATTTGAAAACCGATTTCAGGATTGTAGAAAAACATCATGTGCTTTTTTGTGCATTTGCAACGCCATTCGCTGTATGCTATACTGCTGGTTTAGGATAATCATAATAATAATAACTCCAACAATCCAACGGTACACATATAATTCTTTCTGGCTCAATGAACTGTACAACCAAGAGCAACTGGAGCCGTAACTTGAAATGATGGACGAAGCAGACTCTTGGCTTTAAATTATAATTCTCGCTGTTTAATTGTTAGCCTACAACGTACACCGTTTGCTTCGACAAACACTACAATTCATTATTACTTAAGAGCCTATGACACCAGACGGGGCTTAAGAACATTTGATATGAATATGCATGAATAGAAGACAAATCTGGTTTTCTAACTATCAGCCATTTGTTCTATTCGTCCGCAGACGACCTTCTGTCCATCCACTCAGTGTCCGCCTCGCTGGTGTATGTGAAATATGTCTAGTTTCTCTGCCTGCAGGTTCGTTACTTTTGTGGCGATTTCTTGTAGCATGTCTGTCACCTGTTCTTTCTCTGCTATTGCAACTCCAGCCCTCTCTGCCGTGCGTCCACCTTGACGAGGTAGAAGGGCTTGCGCGTTCCAATGACCCCAAGAGCTATGCCGACGGTAGCACAGCTACTGGTAGGGTCACCCATGTCGGACAGGTCAAGGGAGAGGGACCAGACGAAGAGACGCACAAACCTGCTGCCTTGTAGGTAGACTGGGGACAGTCAAAGGCTAGGGAAAGCATCCCGAAAAATGCTTGTCGAAATCGGATGTACTGAGCCTTGACAAAGAAGTGCAACGTAACTTTATCATTTCATGATGCCACAGATGAAAATTAATCGTTATGGTGCTAATCCCGTGAAGTCCCATCAGGCGGTGATAGTGCCGGGCCCCCTGCCGCGAGGGGGTCCACCCATGACTACTGGTGATCACCTTCGCCTGTGCTGTGGAGTCAAGGCACAGAGGAGTAGGTTAAGAGCTATTGACCAACCACCCTGGACACTCAACATGCTACAGTGGAATGCCGAAGGAGTTTATAACAAGAAAGTCTCCCTGACACAGCGTCTTCATAAAGATAGAATAGATGTGGCATGCATTCAAGAGACACACCTCAACGCCAAGCGCAAATTTTCAGTCAGGGGATATCAGGCCACACGTTTCGACCGCGAAGGACACAAAGGAGGAGTTCTAATACTTACACGAAATACAATACCTTGCAGCAAAGTATCTGTGATCTCTGACAACCAAACAGAAATTATAGGTGTTGATATAATGATAAAGGACGTGAAAATAAGAATTTACAATCTGTATAGCCCAGCAGATAAGGATCCTTACACTCTCAAACATGAAAAATAACTGACACAAATTGCATTATTGTCGGAGACTTTAATAGCCGTTCAGAAAGATGGGGATACCCAGATACTGACAAAAGAGGAGATGAAGTGGAGGACTGGGAAATAGACTCAAATCTCCATCTACTCAACAAAGCGGATGATACACCGAGCTTCTACTCCAGAAGATGGATTACCACTTCTACTCCAGACTTAGCTTTCTGCACAGGAGACATCCTCCACAAAATCGATCGCCATGTGCTGGACCAATTAGCAGGTAGTGACCACAGACCAATCAAGCTTGTAATGAATATGGAGTATGTTCCACAGGAGCAAAAGCCCTTGCCCCGCTGGAATTACAAACGAGCAGATTGGGACAGATTTGCCACACTAACAGACAAATATTGTGAAAACATAAATACACGATATGGCAACATGAAGCAAATGGTGGAGAGTCTAAACAGAGCAATAATACAGGCAGCCACTGAGTCCATTCCAAGAGGAGCGAGGAAAAATTACAAACCATACTGGACTGAAGAACTACAAAGTTTGGAGGACAAAGTTGAAGATGCCAGGAAGACAGCAGAGAGAGAACAAACAATTGAAGCGAATACCTCTCTCAAAGCCATCTCAGCAAAATATAAAAGAACAGTAAATCAAACAACAAGAGATCGTTGGAGGGAAAAAACAGAAAACCTGAATTTTGACAGGGATGGAAACAAACTATGGAAACTAGTGAAAGCCATGAACAATGAAGGACCTAGAAACAAACAAATAACAATTAAACAAGGAAATGCCTTGCTTACAGGAAAAAAGGCTGCAAATGCACTAATGGAAAACTATGCCAATGCAAACCACATTGATATTACAACTGAACTGAAGAAAGCAATCAAAGACAAACAGATACATCATAGAAATACAGAGACAGCAGCAGAATATATGATGGCAAATCTAACAATGGAAGAAATGGAACAGGCAATGAATACCCTAAAAAAGAAGAAATCACCAGGAAAGGATGGAATCTCAAATGAAATGCTAATAGGACTAGGCACCAAGGCAAAGAAGAAACTACTAGCAGTCCTAAATAACAGCTGGAAGAGAGGAATAGTCCCACAGGCATGGAAGGAAGCTATACTAATACCAGTCCCAAAGAAAGGAAAAGACCTGGAAGAACCAAATGGCTATCGACCTATCAGTCTACTTAGCTGTGTAGGAAAATTAATGGAACGCATTATCAATGGCAGGCTAACATGGCATCTGGAAGAAAACAAACTCTTAACACCACACCAAGCAGGATTCAGAAAGTACAGATCCACTGAAGATCAAATAACCTATATAGCTCAGGAAATAGAGGATGCCTTCCAAGAGAAAAAGCACACACTAGCAGTCTGGATAGATTTAGAAAAAGCATTTGATAAAGTATGGAAGGAAGGACTGAAAGTAAAACTGCAAAGCATGCATGTTTGTGGAAAAATGTATAAATGGATCAGCCACTACCTTGAGAACAGAACTGCCAGGACAAAAGTACAAGGACAAACAAGCAAAATGATGCTGCTGGAGCAAGGTGTCCCCCAAGGAGGAGTTCTTTCACCAACATTATTCCTAGCATATATAAATGACATCACAGAAAAGTTTCCAGCCAGAGTACACACATCCTCCTTTGCAGATGACCTAGCCATATGGACATCTGAAGACTATATTAGCACAGCTAACAGCAGAATACAGCAAGCCTTATTAGCGCTAGAGGACTGGTCAAAATCATGGCTAGTGAAGATAAGTGAGGAGAAAACAACATGCACAGTGTTCTCCCTCTCAAATAAAACTCAGCAACCTAAGCTGGTATTGAATGGAAAAATATTGCGCCATGAAGAAAACCCAAACTATCTAGGAGTCACCTTTGATCGTCGCCTGACATGGAAGACACAGGTTGAGAAAAATCGAACAAGAGCAAGGCAGAGAATGGCAATCATGAAAAAGCTTGCTGGTACTACGTGGGGAGCAGATGAGAAAGTTCTCAAGAAGTTATATACTGGACGGGTGAGGCCAGTACTGGAATATGGCATTGCAGCTTGGGCAACAGCAGCTAAGTCAAACTTTAACAAAATAAGTAGAGTCCAAAACCAAGGAATGCGAGTCATAACTGGAAGCCTGAAGACAACGCCTATTAATGAACTAGAAAAGATCACTTGTTTACAACCAATGCAGGATAGAAGAGATAGCAGAGCCCAGCAACAAGCAGAAAAATTTAGAAGATTGACAGACCACCCTATGTACAACAGATTTAATGGTTTTGGAAAGGGAAGACTGAAGCGTAGCAACTTTGTAGAAACTGCAAAACGAAGGATTAGGGCAGATCCTATTCTTAACATATCAACAGTCAAGCCCATACACAATGACACACAAGTTCCCAGCTTGGCGACAGCAGCAACTGCCTGAGATGATAGAAAACTTTCCTGGTATTGAGAAAAAGAACACTCAGCATGAAACCGAAAGAAGAGAAATAACCCTAAACTACATAAAAGAACATTACCCAAGCAGGAATTGGACCCATGCATATACAGATGGATCAGCCAAAAAATTCAATAGAGAATGGAGGAGGAGGAATTCTCCTAAATTTAAAAAATGGAGTGAAAAAAAACACATTCAATGGCAACTGGAAAAGTTTTCAAGTAACTTCAAAGCGGAGGTAGAGGCTCTGAAAACTGCAGCAGAAATGCTCCTGATGGAGGAAAATAAAGAGAAGCAAATAGCTATCTTCACAGATGCAAAGTCAGCTGTCTCAATACTGAAGAGCAATAACAGCACAGAACTAACTGACCTAAGAGCAGCACTCCATGGTCTATGCCAGAAATCCAAAAAAAGTTGTAATACAGTGGATCCCATCACATTGCAGTATACCTGGAAACGAAGAGGCTGACAGACTGGCAAAAGAGGGCGGACGACTACCACAGCCTGACATAGACATAACCTATAATGAGGCAAAGAGGTTGATAAAAAGCACTTATAGAACCAAATGGGAATCAGAGCATCCAGGCCATCAGAAGGATGATGCATATTACAAACTCGACCGAAGAGAACAAGTAGCAATCTTCAGACTCCGCACAGGACATAACAGGCTGAAATACCACTTGTTCAATAAACTAAAGATAGGAGATACCGATGAATGTAATTGTAGAACTGGAAAAATGACAGCAAAACATTTGCTGCAGGATTGCCCAACGTATGCAGAACAGAGAAAGATATTTTGGCCCACACCTGCTTCATTTGAGGACAAGCTCTATGGAGATATCAACAAGCTCAAGTTGACCGCAGCTTACTTTAACTATATACAGGTTGACATTTAAAGGTGCATGAAGACCCAGAGGCATGAAATGGAATATTGCTTGGATAGCAAATCCATTATGTGGAAAGTCCAAATCGAAAGCTCGCTGTGTGGGCTTCATAAAAGGTGGAAAAGTGTCCTAGTGGCACGAAATGGAATATTGCTTGGATAGCAAATCCATTACGTGGAAAGTCCGAATCAAAAGCCCATTGTGTGGGCTTCATAAAAGGTGGAAAAGTGTCCTAGTGGCATGAAATGGAATATTGCTTGGATAGCAAATCCATTACGTGGAAAGTCCGAATCAAAAGCCCACTGTGTGGGCTTCATAAAAGGTGGAAAAGTGTCCTAGTGGCACGAAATGGAATATTGCTTGGATAGCAAATCCATTACATGGAAAGTCCGAATCGAAAGCTCACTGTGTGGATGTCATCTGCAGACTGCATACTTCTGGTTTCCGGAAGAACAGCCTATGGTGAACGGAAGGCCCAATATACGGAAGTGAGGCTAAGCAGCCATGTGCAGGACGTGACGATTCCTTGGGTGAGCCCAGTACCAGAGCGCTATGTATCGGCTCTGCAAGTATGGAAGCCTCCTTGGATGGCGGGGAATGCCCATGGTCTGCCCCTGCCTTCCCTTGAGGGCTGACCAGGATCTTTGGCTGTTCTATATGGACCAGCTGGGATGGGGGATAACACCACAACAGTGAGAGTCAAACGTCCTAAGAAACCCCCGGGAAGGTTAACCCGGTCAACAAATGCCCGCAGAAGTCGGATGTGTCGGCCTAACAGCGCAAGAACGCAGCTCTGCTGTAAACAGGCACAACGCAATCACATCCGAAAAAAAAAACTCCGGATGAACGAAGAAGAAGAAGAAGAAGAAAGCACACTGTGTGGGCTTCATAAAAGGTGGAAAAAGTGTCCTAGTGGCACGAAATGGAATATTGCTTGGATAGCAAATCCATTATGTGGAAAGTCCGAATCGAAAGCTCATTGTGTGGATGTCATCTGCACACTGCATACTTCTGGTTTCCGGAAGAACAGCCTATGGTGAATGGAAGGCCCAATATACGGAAGTGAGGCTAAGCAGCCATGTGCAGGACGTGACGATTCCTTGGGTGAGCCCAGTACCAGAGCGCTGTGTGTTGGCTCTGCAATTATGGAAGCCTCCTTGGATGGCGGGGAATGCCCATGGTCTGCCCCTGCCTTCCCTTGAGGGCTGACCAGGATGTCTTTGGCTGTTCTATATGGGCCGGCTAGGATAGGAGATAACACCACAACAGTGAGAGTCAAACGTCCTAAGAAACCCCGGGAAGGTTAACCCGCTCAACAAATGCCCGCAGAAGTCGGATGTGTCGGCCTAACGGTGCAAGAATGCAGCTCTGTTGTAAACAGGCATAACGCAGTCACGTCCGAAAAAAAAACAACTCCGGATGAACGCAGAAGAAGAAGTAACTCCAGCCACTGATCCTTATGCCAACTCTGATCCATAGCCATGCCAATGTTTCACTACTAAAATTGTCACTGCCTTCTCGGTTCCATGTCCCCGCAAGTCTGTCCTTTGTTACTCTGATCGCTATGTGACGTTTTAGTTGTTTCCAACGCGTCCCTTAGTTTTTATCGTATTTTGGCGTCGAGGATTTCTCTCTAATTTATATGACATCATTTCATTTGCACTCACTATAATGGCACGGTAGACGTGAATTTATTACCAGGAAGATTACAAATGGAACATTGTGAAATGTGTTGTGGTACAAAGTTGAAGGAGAAATTCCATCAAGTTGATTTGGAAGAGTTCTATAAAACGTATTTGGACAATGATAAATATCCTGCGTTTTACAAACATGCACTGTTGATGGTTTCGCTATTTGGAAACACTTAGGCGTGTGAACAGCTTTTTAGTCGCATGAAGCACATCAAATCACAAGTGGGAACATGAATTACTGATGTTCATTGTTTGCGTGTAGCGACAACATCAGTCGAGATAAATTTTGATGCACTTGGTTCTGCAAAACAAAGTCAGATGTCCCACCGTTAAATATTTTTAAATTGCCTAATAAATATGTTTGATTCTCATTTATGTTTTATTTTCTTCAAAAATATAAATATACATATTTTTTTTCTTTTTTACATTAAACCAAGCAAGCGTTTGACCACGATCTCACCTACTGGAAAGTGACGATGTGATCGATGCTGTAGTACGCTTGCTTGTTTACTTTAATTTTAAAAATAAAAATAGGTGTGCAGGAAATATTTCTGAAATTTGCCCGCCTGCTGAAAAGGTTGGTCACCCTTGATCTAAAGTAAACGATAGATACAGTGGTTGCACAAAGTGAAAAAAATGGGCTTTAGTTCGAATAACACCCCCCCCCCCCCCCCCCCCCCCCCAGTGTCTCCACTTTGTCGCGGTGGGGGATTGCGTGTCCCAGTAACCCCAAGAGCTTTGTCGACGGATACAAAACTACATGTCAGACAGGCCTTGGGATAGGGACAAGACTAAGCGAGACACAACCTGCTGCTCTGCAGGTAGACTGAGGATAGCAGTCAAAGTCTAAATCAGGCGCTTGATGTCATTATTTCGTGGTCCAGACACTTACTCTAAGGTTCCCATTCTAGGGATGTGGCTGAACGCCTCTAAGCCATAAACCATCGGATGTGAGAGCCAGGCCGTTACCTACGTACTGCAAAACGGAGGTAAGGTGCTGAGCACGCTACATGCTTAGGATACTTGTTCGAAGGCTCTCAGCTGGGGGATATGAGGGATCCCCGGATGAGAAGGCATGGCCATCTCTCGCTCACTGATGCCCGGAGGTAAGGTGCTGAGCCGGCAGCACATGTAGCCTACCTCGTGAGTGAGATATGCCCATGGTCTGCCCCTGCCTTCCCTTGAGGGTTGATCGTGATGTCTTTTACCGTTCTACCTTGACCAGCAGAGGTGTGGGCTACAACAAGTCTTACGTGCCTCGAAACCCGAGGAAGCCTAACCTCATTAAAAATGGCCCGCCGAAGTCGGAAGTGCCGTCCTACGGGTGGCAAACTAAAAATTGGCACTATGCAATTACGTCCAAGTGAAATGTCGAATGAGTCCGAATGTCCATCGTGCTAGGAACAGCTCTGATTACCTAGATTCCGAATGCCGCTCTTGTTCGGAACAGCTCTGACTAGGTAGGTCTCCGAATGTCCGTCGTGTCCGGAACAGCTCTCACGGGCACAACGACAAGCATGTCCGAATCGAAAACTCGCCGAGTGGATACCGCCCGCAGACCTATCTGGTTTGTGCGGGAACGGTCCGGGGCTAACGAAATGCCCAATATATTGAAGTGAGGAATTAAAGCAGCCAAAAGCAGGATGTGACGATTCCCTCGGTGAGCCCAGCACCAGGGTGTTATGTGTCGGCTCTGCAATTATGGAAGCCGTATGGCGAAAAATGCCATGGACTGTCCCTACCTTCCCTTGAGGGATGACCGTGAAGTCTTCGACTGTTCCAACTTGACCCGCTGGGATGTGGACGGTACCACAAAAGTGAGTCTCCCAGGAATGCTAACCTGGTCAAAAATGCACGCTAAAAGTCGGATGTGTTGGCCTGAGGGTTTCGACCCAAGGGTGCCAAACTGGACACACCGCAATTACATCTGAAAAAAGAAACACTCCGGATGAACGCAAAGAAGTAGTAGTTCAAATAATAGAAAGACAGAAAGCATGGTGCTCCCAAAGAAACAGATTGTGCCTAAATGTGCAATTACAGTGCAGGACGTTAATTTGGGGCAAGTGCAGAAATTCAAATATCTAGGCACATGGATAACATCAGATGGAAGATGCATCAATCAGATAAAGGACAGAATTAAAAAAAGTTAGTTGCATATCCTTTACAGGACGTTTGTAGTCAAAACCGGCATTTTTTGCTGTTGTCTTGGCAAATTTACATTCAGTAGTTTGCCATTGCTTTCTGAACTGACCGGCACCCATACCATTCCATTTTAAAAAAAATCCAGCACAACGTGGCCTGCTGCCAAATCGTGCGCAGCTGTGTCTCGAACGCGAGTATATGAACCACGTCCGTAACCGTAACGGTAGACCGTCAAAAGAGCAGAAACAAGAAAAGGCTGCATTTCTATCAAATGAACGTTTTGTGCAATAATTCACTGTCCTCGAAAGTTAGAAAAAGAGTTCTTGAATGTTACAAAGAACCAGTTTTAACATACGGCTGGACTCCAGGACAATGAGTGAACAGGCGAAAAAAATCTAAAGAAGCCTTGGAGATTTATAGAAGAATTTAAATATTGGGCACAACCTACCACCGGCAACGCAGACCGTATTCTGGTATGAACCTGTCTATCCACGTCAATGTGGAAGCACTAGACTCGAGTTTCGCTCTCGTTTGACCTCGTCAGTAGTGCATATCCCTGACTGGATCCGGAAACAAGCCCCGGATCACGCGTGTGAAGCAAGTGTGTAACCACGCAGCACACACTTGACACAGCCAAATTATCATAACACCACAACGTCACCCATCGTAGGTTATGCCCTTGAGCATAAGACAAAGAAGGGGAAAGTTGCAGAAAAATGCAAAGAAACATGCTCTAGAATTAAAACACAACTTGAACGAATTGCATTAAAATATAAAAAGATTTACAAAAATATATAACAGTAAATGGTTGTATCAGCGGTAACAAATGGAGAAACTATAAAAATAAATGAAGAAGTGGCTGAAGAACAATTTGCGTTCCGCAAAAGCGGCAACAGAGACACAATGGTTGAGGATGTCAACTGAAATATATGTATGTCTTATAGGCTACAAGAAAGCTTTTGGTATTGCATGAGGAGGGTCTTGGGCCTGAGGGATTAACATTTTGCTGACTATCAATCCTGGTGAACGCGAAAAAAAATCCCTCAAAGCATTGGATACATAGTCATAGAAGAATGCTGAAAATTAATCGGACATCCAAAATGAGCAAAGGAAACATCACAAACATCTAATCAGCTGCCTGGCTAATGCAATCGCTGCGAGCTGTGCAGGTTAGGGTCTTCTGTTTTTCAAAAAAAATATCTGCACCTTAGAGGATTCAAACCCGGGCCCTTGAAGGAGAATCCAACATTCTAGCCACCCACACCTCGGCTTAGATATTAACATCCCAAAAATTATGATAAGCATGTGGACCAGATGGTTCTTGCCTCGACCATATCCCCAATCTTGCCAGTTCTGACTTATCAAAATTTCCCTAACCAGTTTACGGTTTTTATTTGTTTCTTATAAGATGTGAGCAAGATCGAGGAGAAAAGAACGGGGAAGGCAGCAATATAAATATCTAGGCGGCTTGCTCACATAGCATGTTTGAGGCAACAACAGAAATCAAAGACCGGTGATCGCCTGAGATGGGGAAATATGACCGTCCATTTATCAGTCTAGTACATGAGCAAGGAGAAATGCACTTGAAAACTGGCAAATGATTGCCCACTGCTATTGTAATATAATGTAAAGCTAACAAGAACCTTGCTGTCTTCAGCATTTTACTGCTAAACTACATTTCTATTTCTTCTGCGTTCATCCGGAGACTTTTTCAGACGTTGCGTTGTGCCTGTTTACAGCAGAGCTGTGTTCTTGCACCGTTAGGCCGACACATCCAACTGCAGCAGTAACTCATTTGGACCAGTTTGGGCAATCATGTTGCTTTCAACTAGCTAACTGTTCGTTGTATATTCTTCACAAGATGTTGCAAACAACCACAGCATTCATAGCTTCCCTTCGCATCAGCAATGAAACGGGTCTGAACAGCATTGAAGGAATCTGCTTACATCTTTGGTCATGTAGAAGAGAGGCACTGGAGAACGTCCTGACAACTGGGAAGATCGAGGGGAAGAGACAGACCAAGAGAATTCTTCTTCTTCGTTCATCCGGTTTTTTCCCCCCAGATGGAACAAGAGAATTGATGCTGGATGGACAGACTGTGGCATGGAGGAATAGCAAGAGTTGATCCAGAGAACCAAGGGCAGAGATCTGTGGAATGTCATGAACACCTACACCAGCCAGCAAGATACTTGATTGGCTTTGTCCTGTAAAAATTTATGGAGGGTAGTCCAATGCCATATGCACATCAAGGTGGAAACTACCACAGTATCCCTAAAAAGCACAACTGAAATGCTTACAATATGATCACCAACAGGAATGTCTGGTATATTTTACATACATCTCACAACGTATTGAGGAAAACACCAATAAATGATTGCCATTTCCAATATATAAACCCTTCAGATGTTTCTATTAACCATATTTCACGCTTCCATCTTGTTTCTGAATTCTCATACAAGATTTTCTAACTTTCACAGAAACATATCCACTAGACACAAATGTGAGCAACAAAATCATGACAAGTACTGAACAAGTTAATGTTTATTATTGTATTGAATTTCAGACTGCCATTAAAAGAAGAATCCCAGAATCTTGCCTCCCAAGTGCTTCCTTCTGGCCTCCTCATGATCCATGATACCACCAGATGTAGTCATGACAATGAAGCTGCAGAAGATAACATATATAATATAGTTAGTATATATATATGTGCTCTTCTCCCTATGTAGCGAAGTAATAATGAGAGAGATCAAAGAGCTGCCAGGAAGACTAATTGGAGGCTATAATATAAATAATATACGCTATGCAGATGACACAGTATTAGTGGCAGATAGATCAACAGACCTACAATTGTTGGGACACTGTAGTAACAGAGAGTGCAAGGAAAGGACTCTCCTTGAATATCAAGAAAACAGTAACAATGGTGATATCCCAAAAAATATTGACACCAAAATGTGACATAGAAATAGAAGGAAAAAGGCTTAACCAAGTGGATAATTTTAGATACCTTGGGACATTTATAACATCAGATGGAAGATGTACAACAGAGATTAAGAGCAGAATAGGGCAGGCAAAGGCCGCATTTAAGAAAATGAAAGACTATCTTGTGCAATAGGTCACTATCACTGCGTGTAAGAAAGAGAGTGCTGAAATGCTATGTAGAACCAGTTTTGCTGTATGGCAGTGAATCTTGGAATGTAAATGAACAAATTAAGAAGAAACTAGAATCAGCAGCGATATGGTTCCTGAGATGAATGTTGAGAATTCCTTGGACTTCCAGAGTAACTAATAACGACGACTGCCTGAAACAGGCTAATGAAACTAGAACACTATATACAACAATAAGACAGAGACAAATAGCTTTCTTTGGGCATGTAATGAGATGAGAGGCATTGGAGAACATCGTGACAACTGGAAAGATCGAGGGGAAGAGAGGCAGAGGCATACCAAGAGAAATGATGCTAGATGGATTGAGACGGTGGCACGGAGGAATATCAGCAGCAGAGTTGATCCAGAAAACCAAAGACCGAGATCTGTGGAGAGCCATGAATGCCTACGCCAACTGACAGGGCACTTGATGATGATGATATATATGTTCATCTTAGAATACATTTGTCTACACCTCCAATCTATGTTTATGTGTGTTAGATATCTGTTGAATATTCCAATAAGCAGAATATGGCATGCTAATATTCCAGGCCAGGCACACCACTTGCTGATTGTGAGAAGCTAGTGTTTTAAGATAGTGATTAATTCCTGGTGGTAACTAGTTTGCTATACATGCTTAGCATCCTTTGTAGTGCATAGATGACCGGTTCCTAGATCTGTGCCAACTTCTTCCGACTTTGGTAGATGAAATTTTTCTGGTGGCCTGCCACGGGCAGCTAGCCTTCCTAGGCTCTACCTGATCACAAATAACCAAAATTATTGTATGGATTTGACACGGTCACATCCATGTGATGCATAAGTTGGTATGTCATGAAAAAATGTGTCAAATCAAAGTTGCTATGTTTCACTTCAAAGCTGATCAGTCTCCCAAAGGGAGACAAAAAAACATGATCATTGACTGTCAAGACTGGCAGCCTCTGTTGGTTTGACTGAACCTTGCCGAAGACTGACCAGTATGTGGAGAAACATTCCGACACTAACCCAATCCATATATAAATGAATGCACCACTTCTGTCTTAAATCGATCATTAAAAAAAGTATTACGAGAAAATTACATGCCAAGTACTATAGGAGACGAGGGTCAACTGTGTGGTGTTCAAAACATCATAAACCACACTACAAGAGCTGGTGCAAAATTAAGTACGAGTGCCACAACAGGAGGGATGAGATCAACCCCTATAGTGGAGACGGAGAAGATGGGGAGGACACAAGCACTGAGAGAACGCAGAGATACGAACACGCTGAACAATTTTCCTCAGCTTGCCAGGCTATGCTATGAAGGACAAATTTGAAAGCTTAGCTATGGGTCGGTTGAAAATAAGCAGTTTTATCCGCCAGGCCAAACTGCAGAGAAACTACCAACCTGCCCACAGTTGGTATTCCCCTGCAAACTATTCCAGAACGAACCCCATGGAAAGAGGAACTATCACTATGAAACCAGACAAAACAGAATTAGTGTACAATGCAGAACCACCACTCCGCTTCCTTTAAGAATACCCACAGGATCTCTGAATCCAGTCTACACAGATGGGTCAGCACAAAATGATGTTTGAAGTGGAGGAGTGGCGTGTACATAGAATATCCAAATAACACAAGGGACGGTACCCAACTCCACGTCAATGGGTCGTTGACATTATGCTCCCTCCGTGTGCCAGTGAATATCACATGGTGAAGTGTGACTCACTGCCCCATGTGAAAAGTAGACCAGATAACAGCCCGCACACGTGCACTGTGCCACCATGAAAAATACAGTTCTTTGATGGAAGTGGCAGTCACTAGAAAACCAGCAGCCACATATTACTGCATATGGCAATCCAGTTAGTTCTGTAACAGACTGCCCACTATTATTCCAAACATGCAGTTTGCGCTACAAACCACCACGGACAGATGTAAAAACACTTTACATGAAATTCACAGCTCATTGTGTTGCACCACTGTGACGAAACGCGTTTATCTGTCTTGGGTCGTAAAGATCCCGCACTATTTTGGCGCGTCATAGGGGACTTTCCCAGCTAAAAATAGACTGAGGGAAGCCGATGAAGGAATTACTATCTAGAATCTTCTCGAAACACCGGAATTTGAGTGACCCGTGAGACTGGGTATCGCTCTAAATTCTCGTGCAGAGAGATCTAGCAATTCTAGGCGGGGAATGACGGTTTCCCGAGAAAGTGTCTTTTCTCAAGAAGAACTAGCTTCTCGTGCGCATTGAATTGGCACGAGGGGGGAAATTGGCTGAACCTTTCATTCACTTCTACGTTGCTCGGAGAGAGCAGACGCAGGCCTTGTGAGCCAATTTTGTGTGGCGTCTCACCTCATCCATGATTCGGCTGACTGTTATGGAAAGGAAGCTGAGAAGCCCTTGAACAGTTCTGAAGCTGACTGGAAATCTGGTTTTCACCATTCAGGTACATATTTGTTTAAATCATTTAACTTTGTACGTGTGTAGCACACGCCATTGTTCTAACCTCATTACCTATGCGGATGTCCTTGCATACTAATGAGCAAACCGATCGATAACGCAGTTGACGGCTAATCGTGGATTTGTTTACTGTGTGCTCGCGAATCAGCGGTTAGGAACGCCGGAATGCGATGTGGGCGATCTGGGTTCAAAATATATGTACCATATATTGCCAACCGTTGCATCTATTAGGTTGCTGTGTTGGAATAAAACATAGTTACTTGTGCCTGATAGAACTTAGATTTATGTCGGTCAGTTGCTGAAGCCAGAAAAATGGTTAGAAAACCAGGTAAGTTGGTAGGTGGAGGTTCAGAAAAACTGTGCTTAGTTACTAAGTAAAGGAAGAACTTTGTGCCACCAGGAATGATGTAACTATTGTGTAGTAACTTAATAGTGAATTCATGGTGTGGAACACGGGATTTCTGTGGTAAGGTAAGTTTGCTTTGGTGATATATATATATATATATATATGATGTGACATTGTGT
The DNA here is from genome assembly GCA_014155875.1 of Cepaea nemoralis. Classification (NCBI taxonomy): domain Eukaryota; kingdom Metazoa; phylum Mollusca; class Gastropoda; order Stylommatophora; family Helicidae; genus Cepaea; species Cepaea nemoralis. The sequence continues at coordinate 29,099 of JACEFZ010024314.1, read as the reverse complement.
ATATATATTAGGTCATGACGTGTGATACTTCCTGGAGTAATTCCGAACAGCTCGACGCGTGATAACAATGCGTGCCGTCGCGATATACATATGCGTTCTGAAATCTTGTCTGAGCTATCTTGTTCTTTCATACTGGCGCTAGTGCGAGTGAATGCTAAGGTGCTGGAAGTATGGAAGGATGCAAGGAGGCGGTATGAGGCCAGCTGACAATTGTGAACCCATGCTTTACTACTCTCCATATAGAGATAATGCTTTAGTTATATGCATAACTAAGTAGCATGACTGAGGGTTGAGTAGTTATTGGTAGGATGCATGTGGACTAATGTTTGGGCCAGTATACTCTCACCGGTCGCTCTTCCTTTTCAGGAGTTTGCCTGTTGAGGAACCAAGTCAACTATAATTGTCGTTGGCAGGAAACCACTTCGTGGGACACCGCGAAGGGTTCAGTTCTTTACTTATCCCGCCCGACACAACCACACCATGTACCCAATGTGATTCACCATGCGTGAAGGTTGCATCAAGAAATACAAGTGCCCTGAAGGTGCACATGTGGGAAGTGATGGTTTGTGATGTTTTTCTATAGTAGAAGATACTCAGCCAGGAACATTTCAGCATTTTGAGTAAGCATGCTCAACGAAAGGAAACACCTGACCGTATATTATTACGGTGGTTCTGCCTAAACGCGGAAGTAAATGATCTTCAGACACTTGAATGGTTCTTTGGACAGTTATAGTGGCAGGTCTTGAGAAGAACTACACCAGCTGTTGACTTGTGGCAAGTGTTACCAGGTGGAAGGGACTATTGATTATAGTCCAACCTGAATTGTTTCCGTGAAATAGATGTCTGATTCTAATAATGTACTGTCTCAGTATGAAGATTATAAACTGTGTTCGAGAAGGACTCAGTGACATTTCGGTTGCCATATCTGATTCTACGTGTGACTGTGAGAGACCACTGAATTTGGTCATTGACATATTCTTCCATCAGGGTTACTGTGATGTGAGGAAGGGACCATTGAATTGGTCATTGACATATCCTTCCATCCGTGTTACTGTGATGTGATGAAGGGACCAGTGAATTGGTCATTGACATATTCGTTCAGCAGTGTGACTGTGCTATGATTGACAGACCATTCGATTGGTCAGTGACTACTTAGGTTCATTGACGTCACGAATACTTGGGAGTCAAGTCCAGGAGGATTGTCTCCCAGCCCGTGTTGTTAGAGAACTGTATTAACAGTGACTCCGTGGGAGTGATACAGATGCAGTTGGTCCAGTGAAGTGAGGTCCAGCAGTGACTCTATTGTTGTGGATCCACGTTCTGGAGACGGAGTGGTCTCCAAGGTTCTAGTCATCTCACTGGAAGGAAGCCGGGTGAGTGGAGGACCGACTGGACGGGACATCTGCATCCAATCTACTTCTCAACTCGAAGACAACTATATCTCTGATTCTGTCTCTACTCTATCCTCTATTTGTGTAAATAGATTATTCTATCAGGATGTTCATTTCAGTTCTATATTCTCAAGGGTAGAATAAACTTTATGTAAGTTGACTTGCTCTTTGTATAATGATTGAGTGTGGTCTCGGACGATGCTTAAGGGTTCATTGTTCCACAGGTGTAGGTAGTTAGTGGGGGTCTAGAATCTGGAGGGGCGTGTAGACATAATTAACTAATATGAGATCAACCACAGAGTAAAAATGTGTATCTGCCTGTCCAACCCCTGGGGCTAGAATACACGGGAGTGCCAGAGACACCTCGGGTGTGGTTCACTCTCACTACCCAAGGTGAACTCGTTACAACCACAATAAACTCAGTAACAGGACGATGGAACCATGCACTTCCAGTCCAGCATGAGGAAAATGCAAATGCAAACGGTAGCCACAAGCATAAACACTCCAGCTACTTGAGCCGTTCAAATGCCTATCCTCCATGTTGGCAGAGTACCAACAGGAAAGTACTGCCATAACTATGATGCAGAAATCCAGATAATTAAGAGAAACTAAATACCAGCCATGGTACACAATCTGTGATGGTATAAGATCAGTGCTCTGGCACTCCTGTCTGGGAAATTTCAGTACTGCGTACACTACTTTCTGAACACAGCATAAGGTCACCATATCTATCTCAATGTGTACACCTTGGAAATGAGGTGTTTGAATAGCTAAGAAAGGAGCAAAAGAAGAAGAACCTGATGTGTCAATTTCATACACCCAAAACAAAAATAAATGATACAATGCCAGAAAGCCACCAAAACCTGCTCAAGACTACAACCATGTTATGGACAGACTAGAACAAATCATTCTGCGCCTCAACAGGACATAGATTACAAACACATGTATACGTCAAGTGAACAAAAAGAAGAAGCTGAATCTTGTGTCATGCATAGTAGGTTAGTACTTTCACTGTTTTGATACACTGGTAAAAATGTCCACAGAACGCAGTTACAATGAAAATATGTGCACACCATTTACTAAACAACATCAGTGAATGAAAAGAGGCAATCAAACATTTCTGCATGTGCAAACCAAGAACAACCTTCCAGTATTATGTGACAATGTCTTGCTGGTTACCATTTTATCACTGTATTCTGCAAATTGTACAGGTGTACAACTACAAAGCTGGTTCACATGACAAAAGGCCCTGCTGTGTGTATTTCTAGGGTCCATGGTCACCTTAAACTATTGCAGTCATTAACCAAAACCCTTCGACAAAACTTACATAAAGATGTATGCACGAACCGGTGGTTGAAAAAAATGCCCACGTGAGTTAATTCAATGCATGCAGTGGTTCTGTCTTTTTTTTATTTTACAATAGCTGGCAGGTTCCGGTAAGATGCCGACAAAGAAAAGCAAAATATAACAATCTGTGGGCGAACATAAAATAAATGGAAAACAGCTCACCCAAACTGTCTGGATGGGAGAAGATTTGTTGTCCATTTTTCCAAGTCACGGATAGAGACATCAAATCTGGGGCTGACTACACCACACTGTAAACACAAAAAGTACATTCATATTATAGGATTTAAAAGATGTTTTTGATATTATAGTCGTCAGTGTATATGCACAATTCATACAGGTAAAATGTGGGTGTGGAAATAAAGCTGTGGTTTACATCTATAAATGCAGGGAGTCAATCTTTACACAAGAAAATTATGGTAAATGTTTTACGCAAGCAAAATGATCGATGGGCTTCACTTTAATGTGCCAGTGAGCAATTTTTAAATTCATGGCAAACTATAACCACTGCTACAGTTTGCATATCCTTTACAGGACATGGCAGTCAACACGAGCAGTTTTGCGTTCTGTAGTTTGCCATTGCTGTCTGAATGACCGGCACTTATACCAATCCGTAAAAAACCAACGCACTGTGGTCTGCTGTCAAATTTCCTGCAACTGTTTGGAACACAGCTATGTGGGATTACGAATTGCGTTCGTGACCCTTTGTCATGGCACCACTGCCCTGAACATGTTAAATCTTGGAATCTTCTACGTTCATCCAGTTTTTTTTTTCTCTCGGATGTCATTGTGTTGTGCCTGTTTACAGCAGAGATGCGATCTTAGACCGACACCTCTGCCGGCATTTGTTGACCGGGTTAACCTTTCTGGGGAAATCTTGGAATTAAATACGACCTATCACAACTTTTGTTATGCTCTTATATACCTATACAGTTCTTCTAGAACTGTGCCTGATGTTAACCTCAGCATAGGGGGCTGAGTGGTCTCGGGGTATGGTGTCCACCTCGAGTGCTGGAGGTCCCGGGTTCAAGCCCCGGTATTTTTTCAAGCGGACTGCTAGTAACAAACATTTCCCCTGGTCTCTGGGTAGTGAGATTGGACGCCTGTGTGTATTGTGCATGCAAAAGTCCCTTGGCTGTTGGAAATTGAAAAAGAGTAGGCTAACAGCGCTGCGCGGGCAAAATTTCAACAAAAAAAGTTTAAAAAAAAAACTATATAAAGTATTTCAGGATCCTTGCTGGTGCTACGGAGTTCATGCACGAAGCTGAGATTCCCCAGACTCCGGATTGAGTTAGGAGTAGAACGGAGCACTTTTGGGTTACACCTGCGTGCCATGATGATCTGTTGACTAAACTGAACTAAACTAAATCTCAGCATATGATCTTCCATCCTGTGAGATCTAGTTCCACCATGTACACCTCAGGTTTATCCATGTGCATTCCTTGTCTTCCACTGCCAAAAACCCACCACATCAAAATGTCACAAATTAAAATACAGCAGTACCTTATTTAGTCTGCCTGTCAGATTAACAACAATCTTGCCAGCTCTGTGGTCATCAATTTGTTCAAACTCCCCAATGTAACCTAGAAGATAAAAAGTAAATGGGCAATGTTTCACATTTACAAGAAAATGTGTTCATTCATTAACCAGCATTAAAAGGTAACACTCTGGATGTCTTTACTGTGTATGCATTGCTTGTTTTACTGTATACTATACAATATTGGCCCAGATAAATAGCATACACATTTATAACAAGCAGGAACTAATGGTGGGTAGGTAGTTAAAGATCCAAAGTAAAATAAAAATTTGTTGGTCCTGTAATTACATGTGTTTAACCAAGACATTCACTGCAAAATAATCACAAATATACTTGGTGATTTGGTATTTTGAAACATTCAGGAGACTAACATTGGTTATTCACTAAAAGGGACGCATTTTGCAATAAACATTGCCAATGAGAACAGTTTCTTCAAGACATTTCCGACTCCAGTTTCTATAATGAGAAACTACCCTGTTCTTTCAAAATTGGTAACAAAATGGCAAAACACTGAATAAACAGCTCATTTAAATAAATAGAAGAAATACATGAAAAATATGCAAGCATAGTTCTGGAATAGTTTGCATTGGGATACCAACTGTGGGCAGGTTGGTAGTTTCTCTGCAGTTTGGCCTGGCGGATAAAACTGCTTATTTTCAACCGACCCATAGCTAAGCTTTCCTTCATAGCATAGCCTGGCAAGCTGAGGAAAATTGTTCTGCATGTTCGTATGTCTAGCTTCTGTTCTCTCAGTGCTTGTGAACAATGCAAGCATACCAGTAACTTCTCTAACCAGATTACGACAACATTTAGCCCTAGATGGCCATTATAACTTTCCAGATACGACAACCAAAACCAAATAAGAAGGCCATTTTAAAGACATTCGTCATGATTTAAAACTACAAGCAAGAAGTAGCACATAATTCAAGAACATTAAAATATGTGTGCAGATCTAAGATTGCTCATCCAGAATAAATAACTTGATCTATCCAAAAGAATCCAGCCAGCAATCATTTGTTTTTGAAAATGGACAATGAATAAATATGAAAAGTGAAGCTCAAATTTGTTAATATGACAAAAGTAACAGGAGGTGTGTATCATTTCTCTGCGCCTTACATGACAAAAGAATTGACTCCACAGAAGTTACTTTGGATGTCCAAGGCCCTTGCCGCAAAAAGCACATTGTTGTCTCAATGATCTTCCTATTTATTCATTCCCACTCCAAAATTAACTGCGGTACAGCAGAGCATATTGCTTGTTAATATTTCAGTTGTACTATTCTGGCAATCGATGAAGAAAGTGACAAGCTTTCGCTTCACTTACTCTGCTCTTAACATTCGTAAAGCATCTTTTATCTGTTCAAATCAATGATCTGTCTATTTTAGGATATAAACTAGACACAAGTATTGTGATTTGCAAACCTGATATCTTTTTCTGTACAATCCCTTCACGACTGATGCAAATCAGTTTTACAACATTCTTGGGGACACTGTTATACTCCATTGGATCATAGGCCTTGGACCACTCCCAACAACACTGTCCTCTCCATAAGATATTTATTCTTTGTGCTCGCTTTGAACTCAAGCGTAGTCCATACAAACTATAGTAGTGATGGACTGAATTTTTCCGCGTGGATTAGCTTTTCCTATTAAGTGTCCCTCGCCATCAGGCGTTCAAACTCTCAAGTTCGTGTCCATGGCGGCAGGTCAACATTTTAGTCCAGTTATTCCGTGAAGGGGTTGAACCACTTAGCTCGGCATCAGGACAATGGATGTTTTTCAAGAACATGTGTTCTTATCCATTCAGCCATGCAGGGAGGGAGACTGGGTTTTTATGTCTTCATGTACTTTATTTGCCCTGTAGGTTTAAGAGGAAGGGAGTTTCTAGGGATACTATTCTCAAGGTTCCTCATTTACTGCTTAATTTTAAAGAAAATATAACATTTATTTTCTTTGTTTTCACAAATATTTCTGAAAGGTCGAGTTGAAAGATCTTGCACTTGAAAAAAAAATATGCAAATTGATAGTAAGCACACAAGTGACAAACAGGACTCACCATGCTTCATCATCACAGTGAGGAATTTGACGATGACTTTTGATGCTGGTCTCAGCAAGACCTGGCGTTTGCCACGCTTTTCGGCCTTAGAAATTGAATTGAGAGCATCAGCTAATACGTTCATGCGCACCATCTTGTCGACCTGGATAGAGAAATTCAAACATTTTTACATACCAGTTATACTGGATTCTAAGAACCCATGCAAAGATGACTGGAAAGAATTGAAGTCCATGAAATGAAAACGACATTGATTGAAGATAAATATAGACTCAAGACATATATAGAGATATAGTCACGGCATTATGAGCAAGTTGTGAGAATGAGTACTTAGGTCAATTCAGTGGCAAATAGTGAAAACAAAGAACAAAGGGAGGACAGATAAATATTAGAATGGCTTGGCCACATGGTGTAATCCAGACCTGATCCACAATTTGTGATGACTAAAATGTTGGCAATGGTTTAAGATCACTTTGCTGTTTTCAGAGCAAGTATTCACTTCTTAGCAATTACCTACATTTTGTACTGCATTTATTGTATCATTTATACCAATTTGTGCAGCAGGCCGTGTCGCGTTGTGTTACAACGTGCTGTTATGGCAGCTGGTCATTTCGAAAGCAATGGCAAACTACTGAACGTAACACTTGCCTACATCAACAGCAGCTGAAAAATGCTGGTGTTGACTGCAACGTCCTGTAAGGGATAGGCAACATTTTTTTTTTATTATATCAACCAATATCCTGTTCAACCCTTCTGCCAGAAACTTATGAGTTATAATTGAGATTTAATGTCTATAGTTACTCCATAATTATGTTTTATGGCTTCCGAAGTATAGTTTTACTACTTCGCATTTTCCCATGGGGCTGTCGTCAGCTTGTTCAATACATGTTTCAAAATTGGGAGGTGAGATACTTTTGTAATTTCATGTTGTGTACACATTTAATGTCAGGGATACCATTTTTACAGGGCTACCTTCTATTTCGCTCAATGCTATAATTTATTTGTACAATGGTCTTCTGTTTACATAATCTAACATACACTAGAATGAAAATAGACAAGTGGACACCAACATACATAGTTGCGCGTACAATGTGTAAGTTAATAAATATTATTGAATTTATTGGCCACTGAAGTAGTGACTTTTGTGACCACCACTTCACAAAATGTCTTTGTACAGAACTTGTACTTGTACCTAATTTCCGAAACATGAGATTATAATAATATCGAAAAAATATCACGTTACACACTGTCTTCATGTAATAGATACATCTATGTGTTTCTGTACTGAATAAGATAAAATTACGCACATTTGTTTAACAATAATGAAATAAAATATAATTGTACTACGCGTGCAAAAAAACATTATGAATGGGTATCCACTTCAGCTGTCAGCAAAAACTCAATATATAGTTAAAATGTGGAAGAATTATACTATATATTCAACAAATGCTATAGTTTTGTTGTTAAAACCACATACAAAGTTAAAGTTATCACAGAATCACTGGGATGAGATCCGATTCTAAGACGACATTAAATAAAACCAACCTACTTGGTGATGGCGACGGGTGAGAAAAGATCGACAACTCGGATGTATTTCCGTATGTTAAAAATGTGTGATTTCCGGTACCGGTTTTTACCTCCATTTGATGGTCTGGATTATAGCCCCTGTTCCGTGAGAAATATTTCTTTGTATTATTTATATGTTTTACATAGAAATATCTCACATTATTGCTTATAATTATATACAGAAAACGGGACGCAGAGGTGTTTACAAGGCACCAGGGCCAGGTTCTATACTGGCCAAGACCTACTAACACGTTCTAGTTGTGCGTCCTGGGCAACAGGTCCCTTCGGGGTCCTGGCTAACGTAGTTAGGATCTCTGATTCTTCCGACGTCGGAGAGTATCTGCCTGCAAGGCGAGGAACCACCAGTCTGCACACCAATAAGCCTGACATGGGACAACGGATACTCACGCAAACCTCAGGTCCTGTATGACATCACACTGATGTTGGACAACAGGATGTCTTCATCCGACATACATTACTTCACGCAGTGTCAGTCTTTCCAAGCAAGGGATTCAGATAAGCACCTTTAATTAGTTTAATATTGTCATAGTGCGTTTCATGTAGGTTTGTGTCGGTTTGTAGTTGTTTGTTTTGTGCTGACGAAGGCTTTGGCCGCAACGTCCAATTTGTCTCTTGTAGTCGTGTTTTAGTAAAGATAACAATCTACTTCTCGTTTTTTGAGCGATTCATTCAGTACTTCACACTGGATTTCACAGCCAGCGAACGCAAGCAAGCATATACATAAAACTCATTTCATCTTTACCTTACAATGTCGAGATGAAGTATAAACAGCAGGAGAGTGCCCGTTTATGGGCTTCATGTATCGATATTCCCATGGACTCTGCTATTACATCTGTCCATCGTTTACGTGGCCGACCTCTTCTTCTGCTTCCATTTGGTCTGTACATCATTGCTTGCTGTGTTATACTGTTAGTTTGCAATCTATTGTCAAGGCCAAACAATTTAACTTGTTGCCGTCTGATAAAATCTAGTGCTGGCTGCTGTAACACCACTTAATCCTGATTTCTTCATTTCTGATTTTCTCTCGTCTTGATACATTGAGTATTCTACTCAGGAAACTAATGTGATTTTTCTTTTCGCTTTTTCTGTCATTGTCATTCTCCTTCGGGAGACCCTGGTTCAATCCCTCTGTAAGGTGTCGGATATTTTTCTGACGGGGACAAAAAGAAAATCCTAACCTGCACAGTTCGCGGCGACTGCACTAGCCAGGCAGCCTTAATTCCTCAGGCTCAAAGACCCCTCTGCCATACACCGCAAGGTACTATATTGGCAGTAAATGACAGTTGACAGTCCAGGTTTGGCATTGGTAGCATAGAGTTGGTAGGAAGATTGTTTTCTTCTTCTTCGTTCATCCGGAGTTTTTTTTCGGATGTGATTGCGTTGTGCCTGTTTACAGCAGAGCTGCGTTCTTGCGCTGTTAGGCCGACACATCCGACTTCTGCGGGCATTTGTTGACCGGGTTAACCTTCCCGGGGGTTTCTTAGGACGTTTGACTCTCACTGTTGTGGTGTTATCCCCCATCCCAGCTGGTCCATATAGAACAGCCAAAGATCCTGGTCAGCCCTCAAGGGAAGGCAGGGGCAGACCATGGGCATTCCCCGCCATCCAAGGAGGCTTCCATACTTGCAGAGCCGATACATAGCGCCCTGGTACTGGGCTCACCCAAGGAATCGTCACGTCCTGCACATGGCTGCTTAGCCTCACTTCCGTATATTGGGCCTTCCGTTCACCATAGGCTGTTCTTCCGGAAACCAGAAGTATGCAGTCTGCAGATGACATCCACACAGTGAGCTTTCGATTCGGACTTTCCATGTAATGGATTTGCTAGCCAAGCAATATTCCATTTCGTGCCACTAGGACACTTTTCCACCTTTTATGAAGCCCACATAGTGGGCTTTTGATTCAGACTTTCCACGTAATGGATTTGCTATCCAAGCAATATTCCATTTCGTGCCACTAGGACACTTTTCCACCTTTTATGAAGCCCACACAGTGGGCTTTTGATTCGGACTTTCCGCGTAATGGATTTGCTATCCAAGCAATATTCCATGTCATGCCACTAGGACACTTTTCCACCTTTTATGAAGCCCACACAATGGGCTTTTGATTCGGACTTTCCAGGAAGATTGTTTTGAAGATTGCTTTTTTTGTTTTAAAAAGTAACTATTGATACATGTTTGTTCTTTAGTATTAGTGCTATTTGTCCAATAATTTGGTTTGCCTTATTGCATCTATTTTCGATCTCGTCTTCTGATTTGCTATTTGATGATATTATACTTTCTAAGCCGGTCTCTCTGGCTGTGGGGTTACAACACTTTCTCTCTGTAATCCCGTTTATCACGCAGAGTCTCGTAGCGGAGCGAGAGCTGAGGCGGTTCAACTCCCGCTCGTGACTTGCGGGATACTGAGCCGGCCGCTCAGAAAGCAATGGCAAACTACTGAGCGTAATCTTGCCAAGAGATCAACATACAGCTGAAAGATGCTGGTGTTGACAGCTAAGTCCTGTAAGGGATATGCTAAAAAAATACTTTCCAAGGCAGTGTTTCCCAACGTGGGGCCCACACCCCACAGGGGGGCAATTCTATTGTTAAGGGGGGCAATTCGAAAATGGAAGAAATCGGCTGGATATAACAAATAGGGGAGACTTGAGACTGAAGTTAACTAAATTGGAACCTGACATAAAATCTCTTTGCAGCAAGCATCAAGCGCAAGGATCTCACTAAATTTAAATAATTACTAATAATTAAAATAATATAGAAAAATCTTTCATTAAAACTATTTTGTACTTGAATTCTCCATGTATATGTTCTTCTTCTTCTTCTTCGTTCATCCGGAGTTTTTTTTCGGATGTGATTGCGTTGTGCCTGTTTACAGCAGAGCTGCGTTCTTGCGCCGTTAGGCCGACACATCCGACTTCTGCGGGCATTTGTTGACCGGGTTAACCTTCCCGGGGGTTTCTTAGGACGTTTGACTCTCACTGTTGTGGTGTTATCCCCCATCCCAGCTGGTCCATATAGAACAGCCAAAGATCCTGGTCAGCCCTCAAGGGAAGGCAGGGGCAGACCATGGGCATTCCCCGCCATCCAAGGAGGCTTCCATAATTGCAGAGCCGATACATAGCGCTCTGGTACTGGGCTCACCCAAGGAATCGTCACGTCCTGCACATGGCTGCTTAGCCTCACTTCCGTATATTGGGCCTTCCGTTCACCATAGGCTGTTCTTCCGGAAACCAGAAGTATGCAGTCTGCAGATGACATCCACACAGTGAGCTTTCGATTCGGACTTTCCATGTAATGGATTTGCTATCCAAGCAATATTCCATTTCGTGCCACTAGGACACTTTTCCACCTTTTATGAAGTCCACACAGTGGGCTTTAGATACGGACTTTCCACGTAATGGATTTGCTATCCAAGCAATATTCCATTTCATGCCACTAGGACACTTTTCCACCTTTTATGAAGCCCACACAATGGGCTTTTGATTCGGACTTTCCACGTAACGGATTTGCTATCCAAGCAATATTCCATTTCGTGCCACTAGGACACTTTTCCACCTTTTATGAAGCCCACACAGCGAGCTTTCGATTTGGACTTTCCACATAATGGATTTGCTATCCAAGCAATATTCCATTTCATGCCTCTGGGTCTTCATGCACCTTTAAATGTCAACCTGTATGTAGTTAAAGTAAGCTGCGGTCAACTTGAGCTTGTTGATATCTCCATAGAGCTTGTCCTCAAATGAAGCAGGTGTGGGCCAAAATATCTTTCTCTGTTCTGCATACGTTGGGCAATCCTGCAGCAAATGTTTTGCTGTCATTTTTCCAGTTCTACAATTACATTCATCGGTATCTCCTATCTTTAGTTTATTGAACAAGTGGTATTTCAGCCTGTTATGTCCTGTGCGGAGTCTGAAGATTGCTACTTGTTCTCTTCGGTCGAGTTTGTAATATGCATCATCCTTCTGATGGCCTGGATGCTCAGATTCCCATTTGGTTCTATAAGTGCTTTTTATCAACCTCTTTGCCTCATTATAGGTTATGTCTATGTCAGGCTGTGGTAGTCGTCCGCCCTCTTTTGCCAGTCTGTCAGCCTCTTCGTTTCCAGGTATACTGCAATGTGATGGGATCCACTGTATTACAACTTTTTTGGATTTCTGGCATAGACCATGGAGTGCTGCTCTTAGGTCAGTTAGTTCTGTGCTGTTATTGCTCTTGAGTATTGAGACAGCTGACTTTGCATCTGTGAAGATAGCTATTTGCTTCTCTTTATTTTCCTCCATCAGGAGCATTTCTGCTGCAGTTTTCAAAGCCTCTACCTCCGCTTTGAAGTTACTTGAAAATTTTCCAGTTGCCATTGAATGTGTTTTTTTCACTCCATTTTTTAAATTTAGGAGAATTCCTCCTCCTCCATTCTCTATTGAATTTTTGGCTGATCCATCTGTATATGCATGGGTCCAATTCCTGCTTGGGTAATGTTCTTTTATGTAGTTTAGGGTTATTTCTCTTCTTTCGGTTTCATGCTGAGTGTTCTTTTTCTCAATACCAGGAATGTTTTCTATCATCTCAGGCAGTTGCTGCTGTCTCCAAGCTGGGAACTTGTGTGCATTGTGTATGGGCTTGACTGTTGATATGTTAAGTATAGGATCTGCCCTAATCCTTCGTTTTGCAGTTTCTACAAAGTTGCCACGCTTCAGTCTTCCCTTTCCAAAACCATTAAATCTGTTGTACATAGGGTGGTCTGTCAATCTTCTAAATTTTTCTGCTTGTTGCTGGGCTCTGCTATCTCTTCTATCCTGCATTGGTTGTAAACAAGTGATCTTTTCTAGTTCATTAATAGGCGTTGTCTTCAGGCTTCCAGTTATGATTCGCATTCCTTGGTTTTGGACTCTACTTATTTTGTTAAAGTTTGACTTAGCTGCTGTTGCCCAAGCTGCAATGCCATATTCCAGTACTGGCCTCACCCGTCCAGTATATAACTTCTTGAGAACTTTCTCATCTGCTCCCCACGTTGTACCAGCAAGCTTTTTCATGATTGCCATTCTCTGCCTTGCTCTTGTTCGATTTTTCTCAACCTGTGTCTTCCATGTCAGGCGACGATCAAAGGTGACTCCTAGATAGTTTGGATTTTCTTCATGGCGCAATATTTTTCCATTCAATACCAGCTTAGGTTGCTGAGTTTTATTTGAGAGGGAGAACACTGTGCATGTTGTTTTCTCCTCACTTATCTTCACTAGCCATGATTTTGACCAGTCCTCTAGCGCTAATAAGGCTTGCTGTATTCTGCTGTTAGCTGTACTAATATATTCTTCAGATGTCCATATGGCTAGGTCATCTGCAAAGGAGGATGTGTGTACTCTGGCTGGAAAATTTTCTGTGATGTCATTTATATATGCTAGGAATAATGTTGGTGAAAGAACTCCTCCTTGGGGGACACCTTGCTCCAGCAGCATCATTTTGCTTGTTTGTCCTTGTACTTTTGTCCTGGCAGTTCTGTTCTCAAGGTAGTGGCTGATCCATTTATACATTTTTCCACAGACATGCATGTTTTGCAGTTTTACTTTCAGTCCTTCCTTCCATACTTTATCAAATGCTTTTTCTAAATCTATCCAGACTGCTAGTGTGTGCTTTTTCTCTTGGAAGGCATCCTCTATTTCCTGAGCTATATAGGTTATTTGATCTTCAGTGGATCTGTATTTTCTGAATCCTGCTTGGTGTGGTGTTAAGAGTTTGTTTTCTTCCAGATGCCATGTTAGCCTGCCATTGATAATGCGTTCCATTAATTTTCCTACACAGCTAAGTAGACTGATAGGTCGATAGCCATTTGGTTCTTCCAGGTCTTTTCCTTTCTTTGGGACTGGTATTAGTATAGCTTCCTTCCATGCCTGTGGGACTATTCCTCTCTTCCAGCTGTTATTTAGGACTGCTAGTAGTTTCTTCTTTGCCTTGGTGCCTAGTCCTATTAGCATTTCATTTGTGATTCCATCCTTTCCTGGTGATTTCTTCTTTTTTAGGGTATTCATTGCCTGTTCCATTTCTTCCATTGTTAGATTTGCCATCATATATTCTGCTGCTGTCTCTGTATTTCTATGATGTATCTGTTTGTCTTTGATTGCTTTCTTCTGTTCGGTTGTAATATCAATGTGGTTTGCATTTGCATAGTGTTCCATTAGTGCATTTGCAGCCTTTTTGCCTGTAAGCAAGGCATTTCCTTGTTTAATTGTTATTTGTTTGTTTCTAGATCCTTCATTGTTCATGGCTTTCACTAGTTTCCATAGTTTGTTTCCATCCCTGTCAAAATTCAGGTTTTCTGTTTTTTCCCTCCAACAATCTCTTGTTGTTTGATTTACTGTTCTTTTATATTTTGCTGAGATGGCTTTGAGAGAGATGTTTGCTTCAATTGTTTGTTCTCTCTCTGCTGTCTTCCTGGCATCTTCAACTTTGTCCTCCAAACTTTGTAGTTCTTCAGTCCAGTATGGTTTGTAATTTTTCCTCGCTCCTCTTGGAATGGACTCAGTGGCTGCCTGTATTATCGCTCTGTTTAGACTTTCCACCATTTGCTTTATGTTGCCATATCGTGTATTTATGTTTTCACAATATTTGTCTGTTAGTATGGCAAATCTGTCCCAATCTGCTCGTTTGTAATTCCAGCGGGGCAAGGGCTTTTGCTCCTGTGGAACATACTCCATATTCATTTCAAGCTTGATTGGTCTGTGGTCACTACCTGCTAATTGGTCCAGCACATGGCGATCGATTTTGTGGAGGATGTCTCCTGTGCAGAAAGCTAAGTCTGGAGTAGAAGTGGTAAGCCATCTTCTGGAGTAGAAGCTCGGTGTGTCATCCGCTTTGTTGAGTAGATGGAGATTTGAGTCTATTTCCCAGTCCTCCAATTCATCTCCTCTTTTGTCAGTATCTGGGTATCCCCATCTTTCTGAACGGCTATTAAAGTCTCCGACAATAATGCAGTTTGTGTCAGTTATTTTCATGTTTGAGAGTGTAAGGTCCTTATCTGCTGGGCTATACAGATTGTAGATTCTTATTTTCACGTCCTTTATCATTATATCAACACCTATAATTTCCGTTTGGTTGTTAGAGATCACAGATACTTCGCTGCAAGGTATTGTATTTCGTGTAAGTATTAGAACGCCTCCTTTGTGTCCTTCGCGGTCGAAACGTGTGCCTGATATCCTCTGACTGAGAATTTGTGATTGGCGTTGAGGTGTGTCTCTTGAATGCATGCCACATCTATTCTATCTTTATGAAGACGCTGTGTTAGGGAGTCTTTCTTCTTGTAAACTCCTTCGGCATTCCACTGTAGTATGTTGAGTGTCCGGGGTATTGGTCAATAGCTCTTAACCTACTCCTCTGTGCCTTGACTCCACAGCACAGGGGAAGGTGACCACCAGTAGTCATGGGTGGACCCCCTCGAGGCAGGGGGCCCGGCACTATCACCGCCTGATGGGACTTCACGGGATTAGCACCATATCGATTAATTTTGATTTGTGACATCATGAATTAAGTTACGTTGCACTGCTTTGTCAAGCCTGTGGCTCAGTACATCCGATTTCGACAAGCATTTATTCGGGATGCTTTCCCTAGCCTTTGACTGTCCCCAGTCTACCTACAAGGCAGCAGGTTTCACGTTGCACTGCTTTGTCAAGCCTGTGGCTCAGTACATCCGATTTCGACAAGCATGTATTTGGGGTGCTTTCCCTAGCCTTTGACTGTCCCCAGTCTACCTACAAGGCAGCAGGTTTGTGTGTCTCTTCGTCTGGTCCCTCTCCCTTGACCTGTCCGACATGGGTGGCCCTACCAGTAGCTGTGCTACCGTCGGCATAGCTCTTGGGGTCATTGGGACGCACAAGCCCCTCTACCTCGTCACGGTGGACACACAGCAGAGGGGATGTATATGTTCTCCATTATATGTTTTTAAAATTTACTTACTGTGTTTGCTCAATAATTTCATAGTGATTTCTTCCTAAAACCTATCGGTCCTATTTTGCTGCTCCCCCCCCCCCCCCCATTAGTGCGCCTGGTCTGGTCGCGGACCGGGATGATCATATAAAAACCCATCACATATCTTCACCTTAGATGTGGGCCTGGTGGACCACTATGGGCAATAGCTCACAGTGAGACTAAGGGTTCACACAAAAAAAAGGGGAAGGCGGGGGAACCAGCTTGTCTGGGGTAACCGCAAAAATAAAAAAATTCACCCAACACAACCGACACACAGGGACGCGGGGTCTGGAGGGAGGGGAGGGGGGGGGGGCCTCCTCTGGCCACTCTGGGAACCGTGAGCCCTTCTAAAAAATAATTCAAGTTTCTTTAGTGAACATTTCAATTTTTTAATATTAAAAACGATACTTCTTCTTCTTCTTCTTCGTTCATCCGGAGTTTTTTTTTTTCGGATGTGATTGCGTTGTGCCTGTTTACAGCAGAGCTGCGTTCTTGCGCCGTTAGGCCGACACATCCGACTTCTGCGGGCATTTGTTGACCGGGTTAACCTTCCCGGGGGTTTCTTAGGACGTTTGACTCTCACTGGTGTGGTGTTATCTCCCATCCTAGCTGGCCCATATAGAACAGCCAAAGACATCCTGGTCAGCCCTCAAGGGAAGGCAGTGGCAGACCATGGGCATTCTCCGCCATCCAAGGAGGCTTCCATAATTGCAGAGCCAACACACAGCGCTCTGGTACTGGGCTCACCCAAGGAATCGTCACGACCTGCACATGGCTGCTTAGCCTCACTTCCGTATATTGTTCCTTCCGTTCACCATAGGCTGTTCTTCCGGAAACCAGAAGAATGCAGTGTGCAGATGACATCCACACAGTGAGCTTTCGACTCGGACTTCCCGCGCAATGGATTTGCTATCCGAGCAATATTCCATTTCGTGCCACTGGGACACTTTTTCCACCTTTTATGAAGCTCACATAGTGAGCTTTTGATTCGGGCTTTCCATGTACTGGATTTGCTATCCGAGCAATATTCCATTTCATGCCTCTGGGAGGCTTTTGTAACCGACATAACTGTGGTATGAAGTGTGGCAGTCTGAATACTTCTTCATACACCTTTAAATGTCAACCTGTATGTAGTTAAAGTAAGCTACGGTCAACTTGAGCTTGTTGATATCTCCATAGAGCTTGTCCTCAAATGAAGCAGGTGTGGGCCAAAATATCTTTCTCTGTTCTGCATATATTGGGCAATCCTGCAGCAAATGTTTTGCTGTCATTTTTCCAGTTCGACAATTACATTCATCGGCATCTCCTATTTTTAGTTTATTGAACAAGTGGTATTTCAGCCTGTTATGTCCTGTGCGGAGTCTGAAGATTTCTACTTGTTCTCTTCGGTCGAGTTTGTAATATGCATCATCCTTCTGGTGGCCTGGATGCTCGGATTTCTGGCTGAGACCATGGAGTGCTGCTCTTATGTCAGCTATTTCTGTGCTATTATTGCTCTTCAGTATTGAGACAGCTGACTTTGCATCTGTGAAGATAGCTATTTGCTTCTCTTTATTTTCCTCCATCAAGAGCATTTCTGCTGCAGTTTTCAGAGCCTCTACCTCTGCTTTGAAGTTACTTGAAAACTTTCCAGTTGCCACTGAATGTGTTTTTTATTCACTCCATTTTTTAAATTTAGGAGAACTCCTCCTCCTCCATTCTCTATTGAATTTTGGGCTGATCCATCTGTATATGCATGGGTCCAATTGCTGCTTGGGTAATGTTCTTTTATGTAGTTTAGGGTTATTTCTCTTCTTTCGGTTTCATGCTGAGTGTTCTTTTTCTCAATACCAGGAATGTTTTCTATCATCTCAGGTAGTTGCTGCTGTCTCCAAGCTGGGAAGTTGTGTGCATAGTAAATGGGCTTGACTGTTGATATGTTAAGTATGGGATCTGCCCTAATCTTTCGTTTTGCAGTTTCTACAAAGTTGCTACGCTTCAGTCTTCCTTTTCCAAAACCATTAAACCTGTTATACATAGGGTGATCTGTCAATCTTCTAAATTTTTCTGCTTGTTGCTGGGCTCTGCTATCTCTTCTGTCCTGCATTGGTTGTAAACAAGTGATCTTTTCTAGTTCATTAATAGGCGTTGTCTTCAGGCTTCCAGTTATGATTCGCTTTCCTTGGTTTTGGACTCTACTTATGTTGTTAAAATTTGACTTAGCTGCTGTTGCCCAAGCTGCAATGCCATATTCCAGTACTGGCCTCACCCGTCCAGTATATAGCTTCTTGAGAACTTTCTCATCTGCTCCCCACGATGTACCAGCAAGCTTTTTCATGATTGCCATTCTTTGCCTTGCTCTTGTTCGATTTTTCTCAACCTGTGTTTTTCATGTCAGGCGACGATCAAAGGTGACTCCTAGATAGTTTGGATTTTCTTCATGGCGCAATATTTTTCCATTCAATACCAGCTTAGGTTGCTGAGTTTTATTTGAGAGGGAGAACACTGTGCATGTTGTTTTCTCCTCACTTATCTTCACTAGCCATGATTTTGACCAGTCCTCTAGTGCTAATAGGGCTTGCTGTATTCTGCTGTTAGCTGTACTAATATATTCTTCAGATGTCCTTATGGCTAGGTCATCTGCAAAGGATGATGTGTGTACTCTGGCTGGAAAATTTTCCGTGATGTCGTTTATATATGCTAGGAATAATGTTGGTGAAAGAACTCCTCCTTGGGGGACACCTTGCTCCAACAGCATCATTTTGCTGGTTTGTCCTTGTACTTTTGTCCTGGCAGTTCTGTTCTCAAGGTAGTGGCTGATCCATTTGTACATTTTCCCACAAACATGCATTTTTTGCAGTTTTACTTTCAGTCCTTCCTTCCATACTTTATCAAATGCTTTTTCTAAATCTATCCAGACCGCTAGTGTGTGCGTTTTCTCTTGGAAGGCATCCTCTATTTCCTGAACTATATAGGTTATTTGATCTTCAGTGGATCTGTACTTTCTGAATCCTGCTTGGTGTGGTGTTAAGAGTTTGTTTTCTTCCAGATGCCATGTTAGCCTGCCTTTGATAATGCGTTCCATTAATTTTCCTACACAGCTAAGTAGACTGATAGGTCGATAGCCATTTGGTTCTTCCAGGTCTTTTCCTTTCTTTAGGACTGGTATTAGTATAGCTTTCTTCCATGCCTGTGGGACTATTCCCCTCTTCCATCTGTAATTTAGGACTGCTAGTAGTTTCTTTTTTGCCTTAGTGCCTAGTCCTATTAAGCATTTCATTTGTGATTCCATCCTTTCCTGGTGATTTCTTCTATTTTAGGGTATTCATTGCCCGTTCCATTTCTTCCATTGTTAGATTTGCCATCATATATTCTGCTGCTGTCTCTGTATTACTATGATGTATCTGTTTATCTTTTATTGCTTTCTTCTGTTCGGTTGTAATATCAATGTTGTTTGCACTGGCATAGTGTTCCATTAGTGCATTTGCAGCCTTTTTTCCTGTAAGCAAGACATTTCCTTGTTTAATTGTTATTTGTTTGTTTCTAGGTCCTTCATTGTTCATGGCTTTCACTAGTTTCCATAGTTTGTTTCCATCCCTGTCAAAATTCAGGTTTTCTGTTTTTTCCCTCCAACAATCTCTTGTGAGGTCTGTAAGGTGTGGAATGCGCCTGGCCCTGCAGCCAGCAGGGTTAGGATCGGCTAGCCTCTCCCAGGAGGGGTGAAGAGCGAAAATTAGTAGCCTGCCGATGACCCGCAGACTACGCAAGTCAACCCCCACCTCCACGTGGTGCAGACCGGGCAACCATGACCGCGAGGTCATGGGCTAACGGGGCTATTGCTCGCCATAGGGGATGGACTCCCTGTGGTCAGATTAGTGTCCTAAACCTGCGACTGGCCTAGCAAGCCGGCAGGGGATCTTCATACTGCTCGTAGAAAAACTAAGAAGTATAAACGGACTCACCTCGACACCGCAAGGTACAAGAGGAACATGATGAGATGAGATGAGATGAGACAATCTCTTGTTGTTTGATTTACTGTTCTTTTATATTTTGCTGAGATGGCTTTGAGAGAGATGTTTGCTTCAGTTTTTTGTTCTCTCTCTGCTGTCTTCCTGGCATCTTCAACTTTGTCCTCCAAACTTTGTAGTTCTTCAGTCCAGTATGGTTTGTAATTTTTCCTCGCTCCTCTTGGAATAGACTCAGTGGCTGCCTGCATTATTGCTCTGTTTAGACTTTCCACCATTTGCTTCATGTTGCCATATCGTGTATTTATGTTTTCACAATATTTGTCTGTTAGTGTGGCAAATCTGTCCCAATCTGCTCGTTTGTAATTCCAGCGGGGCAAGGGCTTTTGCTCCTGTGGAACATACTCCATATTCATTACAAGCTTGATTGGTCTGTGGTCACTACCTGCTAATTGATCAAGCACACGGCGGTCGATTTTGTGGAGGATGTCTCCTGTGCAGAAAGCTAAGTCTGGAGTAGAAGTGGTAATCCATCTTCTGGAGTAGAAGCTCGGTGTGTCATCCGCTTTGTTGAGTAGATGGAGATTTGAGTCTATTTCCCAGTCCTCCACTTCATCTCCTCTTTTGTCAGTATCTGGGTATCCCCATCTTTCTGAACGGCTATTAAAGTCTCCGACAATAATGCAATTTGTGTCAGTTATTTTCATTTTTGAGAGTGTAAGATCCTTATCTGCTGGGCTATAAAGATTGTAAATTCTTATTTTCACGTCCTTTATCATTATATCAAAACCTATAATTTCTGTTTGGTTGTCAGAGATCACAGATACTTCGCCGCAAGGTATTGTATTTCGTGTAAGTATTAGAACTCCTCCTTTATGTCCTTCGCGGTCGAAACGTGTGGCCTGATATCCCCTGACTGAAAATTTGCGCTGGACGTTGAGGTGTGTCTCTTGAATGCATGCCACATCTATTCTATCTTTATGAAGACGCTGTGTCAGGGATTCTTTCTTGTTATAAACTCCTTCGGCATTCCACTGTAGTATGTTGAGTGTCCTTGGTATTTGGTCAATAGCTCTTAACCTACTCCTCTGTGCCTTGACTCCATAGCACAGGGGAAGGTGACCACCAGTAGTCATGGGTGGACCCCCTCGAGGCAGGGGGCCCGGCACTATCACCGAGTGATGAGACTTCACGGGATTAGCACCATAACGATTAATTTTCATCGGTGGCATCATTAAATGATAAAGTTACGTTGCACTTCTTTGCCAAGCCTATGGCTCAGTACATCCGATTTCGACAAGCATTTTTCGGGATGCTTTCCCTAGCCTGTGACTGTCCCCAGTATACCTACAAGGCAGCAGGTTTGTGCGTCACTTCGTCTGGTCCCTCTCCCTTGACCTGTCCGACATGGGTGACCCTACCAGTAGCTGTGCTACCGTCGGCATAGCTCTTGGGGTCATTGGAACGCGCAAGCCTCTCTACCTCGTCAAGGTGGACGCACGGCAGAGGGGAAAAATGATACATATGTTGGGGAGGGGGACATAAGAATTTTAGAAAGGCTTAGGTGGGGCATAGCACAAAAATGGTTGGGAAACACTGTTCTAAGGCCTCTCCTTGAATATGAAGAAAACAGTAACAATGGTGATATCAAAGAAAAGGGTGACACCAAAATGTGAAATAGAAATAGAAGGGAAAATATTTAACCAGGTGTATAGTTCTAAATACCTAGAAGCATTTATAACATCAGATAGAAGATGCGCAACAGAGATTAAGAGCAGAATATGGAAAGCCAAGGCATTTTGGAAAATGAGGAGTATCCTATGCAATGTCACTATCATTGAATGTAAGAAAGAGAGTGCTAAAATGCTATATAGAACCTGTATTGCTGTATGGCAGTGAATATTGGAATGTAAATGAACAAATTAAGAAGAAATTAGAAGCAACAGAGATGTTGTTCCTGAGACGAATGTTACGAATTCCTTGGACTGCTAAAGTAACTAACAACGACTGCTAGAAAGAGGCTAATGAAACTAGAACATTATATACAACAATAAGAAAGAGACAAACAGCTTTCTTTGGTCATGTGATGAGAAGAGAGGCATTGGAGAACATCGTGACAACTGGAAAGATCGAGGGAAGAGAGGGAGAGGTAGACCAAGAGAAATGATGCTGGATGGATTGAGACGGTGGCATGGAGAAATATCAGCAGAGGAGTTGATCCAGAAAACCAAAGACCAAGATGTGTAGAAAGTCATGAACGCCTACGCTAACCGGCATGATACTTTCTAAGTACCTGAAACTCTTTACTTGTTTCAGGGGGTGTTCTTTTAGATGAATATTTGTTGTTGTTGTCTTCTTTAGTTACAGTCATTACCTGTGTTTTACTGATGCTAATTTTCATATACTACGAAATATCACAGGAAGCAAATGTGGGCAGCATGATACTGACCACACAGCCCAGCGAGTACCGATTGGTCTGTACAAATATGTCCAGTGCGACTAGGGCATACATACAGGTCCTTTAGATTTTTACTTCCGGGTGAAAGTTAGGCCGTTGTGCTACATATAAAGGGATACTCTCTTAGTCACTACTACAACTCTGACATAGTATCATCATCATTACCCCCTAGTGAACAACAATACCTTCAAATTAATAAGCTTGTGAGGGTAAAACCGTGGTCAACTGCTATTTGCGGCTGGCTCAGTCACAGGATGATTAATCTGGGCCAGGGGTGGACCCTGACATAAATTCTTCTTGAGGTTGAACGTGGTAGGGTTAATGGTAGAGTTGAATCGAAACTCGGACACCAGTAGCTCTGTGTTTGCTTCACAGAACCTCAGGCAAGACTCCTACTATATAAATAAGTCCTCGTCGTGCACCACGGATACATGACCACCATATGCCTGAACCGAACTGGCAGGGGCTCTCGAAGTTCATGGTCCCTAAAAACCATTCAAACACTGATCCATTTGTTCACGGATCATGGGTAACTGACATCTATTTAGGTGCATATGCTTGCAGATCTACAAATTGATGGGAAAGACATTAGACTTATGGAGAAAAAAAAACATATATTGGAAATAACAAGCTGCCATAAGGATTGATAATGAAGTGGGACAATATCAGCCTATTAAGAGAAGTGTGAGACAGGGATATGTAATGTCTCCAGATCTTTTTTTTTCCTATACAGTGAAAATATTTTCAGAAATATAGAAGATATAAATGGAATCATCATTGGAGGACGAAACATCAATAACATTAGATATGCAGATGATACAGTATTGATTGCCGGCAATGAGCAGGATCTGCAACAATTAGTAAACGCGGTTGTTGCACACAATGAACAACTGGGGTTAGAATTAAATTGTAAAAAGACACAGATTATGGTCGTCACTAGGAAGAAAGAAATACCATAACATACAAGTAAATGGGAATATTCTTCAACAAGTTATTCAGTACAATTATCTCGGAACAGTCATATCATCTGATGGGAGATGCCTTGCAGAGATTAGAACAAGAATCGCCATGGCGAAAGTAGGCTTTAGCAAGATGAAAAACATACTGACCAATAAAAAGATGTCAATCGAAACGAGAAAAAGAGTGTTGAGGTGCTACATAAAGTCTGTACTTTTGTATGGATGAGAAACTTGGACAATGAACAGTCAAGCTGAAAAAGATCCGATGGCTGTAGAAATGTGATTTCTGAGGAGAATGCAAAGAAAACCATGGACAGACAGAAAAACCAATGACCAAGTACTATAGGAAACACATGCAAATCGTAAACTGATTAGGGAAATTAGACGTAGGACATTCAACAATTTTTGGACATGTTATGAGAAGAAATGAACTGTAGAACTTGGTGACAGCTGGCAAGATCGAAGGGAACAGACCAAGGGGAAGACAGAGATAAATACCTGGATGGCTTGGCCACATAGCATGGTCGAGACAGGAACACTGAACTGATCCACGACTCTGGTGTGGAGTGAAATGGCGAGTCATGATCGCCCACGCTTTCCTGCATGGCACATGATGGATGGATTTAGGTGTGCTCTACTTATTTGACAAATGGGTTTTAATCTCCACTGATTGTGATTCCACCAAATGATAATTAACTCCAAATGTCCATCGATTGAGAATCTTACTAAATGGCGACCTGATAGAAATGTCCACCACATATCGTCTACTAACCGGAACGTCGGTGCTGTAAGAAAACACCTTGCATCACGTCAAGCATTTATCTCATTGCCTCTCTCTAGCTCTTTTTCCATCAGATTTGCCCCTTACTTGCTCTTTTTCCACCAAGTTTACCAGCTGTCACCAAGCTTCCTATCTTATGTCTCTTCAGAATTTGCCCAAAAACATTCTTGACTGTCTATGTCTACTTCGCGATGGACTGTCTCATTCGTTGTATGCGGTACCTCTATGGTTATATAGTTAGTTGCATATCCTTTACAGGACGTCGCAGATAACATCATAATGTTTTGCTGTTGTGATCTCTTGGCAAGTTTACGTTCAGTAGTTTGTCATTGCTTTCTGAACGTCTGTGGTTCCTATTTTCCACGGAAATCAAATTTCGACTGCGATTAGATGCTTCTCAGCTTGTGTGTTTATTGTACATGTTTCACATGCAAATAACAATATAGGTTGTGGAATCATAATTTACTAGGTATCAATAAAGAAGGTAGTCAGCCATGGCTTTCCTTCTTTGCAGTGACCACGCCGTCATGAATGAACACAACACATGCAGACTGGCTGGGATTAAACAGTTTTAAGAAATGGTTGTGAATTCTGATTTGAATTGAGTTGAGTCAAAAACAGACATAACATCACTCGGGACATTCCTATACGTGCTCCGTCCTCATCTTCAACCGTCAGTGAAGGGTCAAAATAATAATGGTACCAGTTGAGTCTCATTACGTGCTCGCATAGAGTTCCCTCGGAGCACTAAGTGTCGACCAGGTCCTCTGGCCATCTCCTGCAGCGCCATTCTCTCTAGGCTATGAAGATTTATCTGCTCTGCCACACAATACATATGATCTCTCTAGGCTATGAAGATTGATCTGCTCTGCCACACAATACATATGATCTCTCTAGGCTATGAAGATTGATCTGCTCTGCCACACAATACATATGATCTCTCTAGGCTATGAAGATTGATCTGCTCTGCCACACAATACATATGATCTCTCTAGGCTATGAAGATTTATCTGCTCTGCCACACAATACATATGATCTCTCTAGGCTATGAAGATTTATCTGCTCTGCCACACAATACATATGATCTCAAAGGGCCCTGACAACTTTTGCCTTATCGTGCACCAAGACCCCACTCAACGATGCAGACCCAGCTAATCTGTCCGGCTGCTCGTTTCCCAGCACACCATCATGCCCTGGGGAAAAGATCCAACATGTGCTCCCTATCTTTGATTGTTTATTGAAGCACGCCACACGGCACAAAGCACGACTCTCTTCGCCTGTCTTAGCTTGCTCTGTGAGTTCTTTACAATCACCACATATGTCTGCTGTATGTCCTCCCTGTTTTAAATACTTCAGATTCCTTGCACAGCCAACGTGAGTAATCTCCATGCTTTGAAAGAGGCTAACACACAAATAAGACCTATCACAAACATCAGAAAGTGGCAGTCATCGTTTTTTGTGTGGCCACATTATGATAAGATAAATGCTTGTGACAGTAGACGGATTTGTGGAAAGAGAGACAGAGGAAGACAACGAGAAACAATCACTGACGGTCCTGTGTCATGGTATGAAATTGTGACAAAACATCAATGAATACACGCCCTTGGAGATCGCAAGATGTGGAGTAGCATGATCACCTACACCAGTCGTCAAGACAATTGACGATTGTCAACAAACTGAAAATCAATGCCCAGTAGGAGTGTTAAGTTATTTGCATATTCTTTACAGGATGCCCCAGCATTTTTTAGATGTTTGCCATTTCTTGGCAAATTTACGCTCGACAGTTTGCCATTGTATTCTGAATGACAGGCACACATGCCATTGTATGAAAATCAGCTCAAGGTGGTCTGCTACCAATTCGTCATCAGTAAACCTGTTTATAATAGAAAGCGTTCAGGTTACAAACATCTGGATTTGGCAGTGTTAATTTATCGTGTCTGGTTCCTACGGCGAAATACTCTTGTCTTTTCAGATGGACGCCGTCATTCGGATGGTTAGGTTCGAATCTCTGTGTGTTCATTACTTTTAATTTTTCTGTTGCCTATTGCGTTCTATCTGCTGTCTCCTTTCTGTAACTCAGGTGAGCATGCATTCACGTGTGCGGTATGTGTAACACAAAGTAGCATAACTCTGCAGAAACATTTACCGGCTGTATTCAGTAGTAAAACATTGATTACCTCCACTGGATCAGTTAGCAAAACGGATTCAAAGAGTATGCTTAGTAATGTGGAGAAAGGAATGTTTCGTGTGGAATGGCTCTTGTCGCTTCAGAGGTCACAGATTATGAGAATTGCATGGATATTTTGCCCTGGCCATGCGGGGGTGCGAGGGAATGAACAGGCTGATAGGCTAGCAGGGAATGTACCTCTTGGTGGTAGATTGCCTATGGACAAGGGGGAGGTGGTCGTGCGCTTGTGGGACCAGGTGGAGAAGGCGGAGTAACAGATTAAGAACCCATATAACCCCTCTGCCGTGCGTCCACCTTGACGAGGTAGAGGGGCTTGAGCGTTCCAATGACCCCAAGAGCTATGCCGACGGTAGCACAGCTACTGGTAGGGTCACCCATGTCGGACAGGTCAAGGGAGAGGGACCAGGCGAAGTGACGCACAAACCTGCTGCCTTGTAGGTAGACTGGGGACAGTCAAAGGCTAGGGAAAGCATCCCGAACAAATGCTTGTCGAAATCGGATGTACTGAGCCACAGGCTTGACAAAGAAGTGCAACGTAACTTTATCATTTCATGATGCCACAGATGAAAATTAATCGTTATGGTGCTAATCCCGTGAAGTCCCATCAGGCGGTGATAGTGCCGGGCCCCCTGCCTCGAGGGGGTCCACCCATGACTACTGGTGGTCACCTTCCCCTGTGCTGTGGAGTCAAGGCACAGAGGAGTAGGTTAAGAGTTATTGACCAAACACCCCGGACACTCAACATACTACAATGGAATGCAGAAGGAGTTTATAACAAGAACGCCTCCCTAACACAGCGTCTTCATAAAGATAGAATAGATGTGGCATGTATTCAAGAGACACACCTCAACGCCAATCGCAAATTTTCAGTCAAGGGATATCAGGCCACACGTTTCGACCGCGAAGGACACAAAGGAGGAGTTGTAATACTTACACGAAATACAATACCTTGCAGCGAAGTATCTGTGATCTCTGACAACCAAACGGAAATTATAGGTGTTGATATAATGATAAAGGACGTGAAAATAAGAATTTACAATCTGTATAGCCCGGCAGATAAGGATCTTACACTCTCAAACATGGAAATAACTGACACAAATTGCATTGTTGTCGGAGACTTTAATAGCCGTTCAGAAAGATGGGGATACCCAGATACTGACAAAAGAGGAGATGAAGTGGAGGACTGGGAAATAGACTCAAATCTCCATCTACTCAACAAAGCGGATGACACACCGAGCTTCTACTCCAGAAGATGGCTTACCACTTCTACTCCAGACTTAGCTTTCTGCACAGGAGACATCCTCCACAAAATCGATCGCCATGTGCTTGACCAATTAGCAGGTAGTGACCACAGACCAATCAAGCTTGTAATAAATATGGAGTATGTTCCACAGGAGCAAAAGCCTTTGCCCCGTTGGAATTACAAACGAGCAGATTGGGACAGATTTGCCATACTAACAGACAAATATTGTGAAAACATAAATACACGATATGGCAACATGAAGCAAATGGTGGAAAGTCTAAACAGAGCAATAATACAGGCGGCCACTGAGTCTATTCCAAGAGGAGCGAGGAAAAATTACAAACCATACTGGACTGAAGAACTACAAATTTTGGAGGACAAAGTTGAAGATGCTAGGAAGACCGCAGAGAGAGAACAAACAACTTAAGCGAACATCTCTCTCAAAGCCATCTCAGCAAAATATAAAAGAACAGTAAATCAAACAACAAGAGATTGTTGGAGGGAAAAAACAGAAAACCTGAATTTTGACAGGGATGGAAACAAACTATGGAAACTAGTGAAAGCCATGAACAATGAAGGACCTAGAAACAAACAAATAACAATTAAACAAGGAAATGCCTTGCTTACAGGAAAAATGGCTGCAAATGCACTAATGGAACACTATGCCAGTGCAAACCACATTGATATTACAGCCGAACAGAAGAAAGCAATCAACGATTAACAGATACATCATAGATATACAGAGACAGCAGCAGAATATATGATGGCAAATCTAACAATGGAAGAAATGGAACAGGCAATGAATACCCTAAAAAAGAAGACATCACCAGGAAAGGATGGAATCACAAATGAAATGCTAATAGGACTAGGCACTAAGGCAAAAAAGAAACTACTAGCAGTCCTAAACTACAGCTGGAAGAGGGGAATAGTCCCACAGGCATGGAAGGAAGCTATACTAATACCAGTCCCAAAGAAAGGAAAAGACCTGGAAGAACCAAATGGCTATCGACCTATCAGTCTTCTTAGCTGTGTAGGAAAATTAATGGAACGCATTATCAATGGCAGGCTAACATGGCATCTGGAAGAAAACCAACTCTTAACACCTCACCAAGCAGGATTCAGAAAGTACAGATCCACTGAAGATCAAATAACCTATATAGCTCAGGAAATAGAGGATGCCTTCCAAGAGAAAAAGCACACACTAGCAGTCTGGATAGATTTAGAAAAAGCATTTGATAAAGTATGGAAGGAAGGACTGAAAGTAAAACTACAAAAAATGCATGTCTGTGGAAAATGTACAAATGGATCAGCCACTACCTTGAGAACAGAACTGCCAGGACAAAAGTACAAGGACAACCAGCAACATGATGCTGTTGGAGCAAGGTGTCCCCCAAGGAGGAGTTCTTTCACCAACATTATTCCTAGCATATATAAACGACATCACGGAAAATTTTCCAGCCAGAGTACACACATCCTCCTTTGAAGAGACCTAGACTATGGACATCTGAAAGAATTATATTAGTACATCTAACAGAAAAGTAATAAGAAAGCCCATTAGCGCTAGAGGACTGGTCAAAAATCAGGCTAGTGAAGATAAGTGAGGAAGACAACAACATTGCACAGTGTTCTCACATCAAATAAAACTCAGCAACCTAAGCTTTGA
>JACEFZ010024313.1:242500-300455 GCA_014155875.1 Cepaea nemoralis | reverse complement strand
TTACTTCTGTAAAACACAATAAGAGTGGTGGTAGTTGTGTCAATTGGGTGTGCGTTAGGAGAGCGAGGGGTGAGAAGCAGACGGGGGGGCGGGAAAAGCGGGAGAAGGGAGGCGGAGCGATCTTATAGACAGAGGGAGCGCCGTTGCGTAGGGGTACTAAGAATAAATCATATATCAATAAATATAATAGTTTGTGTCGATGTTTCTTACATTTTTCATACATCAATAAAATATAATAGTTTGTTCGATGTTTTCTTACATTAGTGCATACAGCAATAAATAGAATAGTTTGTGTCGATGTTTTCTTGCATTCTGTTCATTTATCATAATATAATAGTTTGTGTCGATGTTTTCTTACATTCTGTACTATAAGCAATAAATATCATAGTTGTGTCGATGTTTCTCTTGCATTACTGTTCATAGACATCAAGAAAATCTAATAGGTTGTGTCGATGTTTTCTTACCTTCTGTACATATATACATACATATATATATTTGTGTTGATGTTTTCTTACATATTGCATACTCAATAATATAATAGTTTGTGTCGATGTTTCTTGCATTCTGTACATATAGCATAATATAATAGTTTGTGTCGATGTTTTCCTGCATTCTGTTCATACATCATAAAATATATAGTTTGTGTCGATGTTTTCTTGCATTCTGTACATATATCAATAAAATATAATAGTTTGTGTCGATGTTTTCTTGCATTCTGTACATATATCAATAAAATATAATAGTTTGTGTCGATGTTTTCTTACATTATTTCATACATCAATAAAATATAATAGTTTGTGTCGATGTTTTCTTGCATTCTTTACATATATCAATAAAATATAATAGTTTGTGTCGATGTTTTCTTACATTCTGTACATATATCAATAAAATATAATAGTTTGTGTCGAAGTTTTCTTACATTCTGTACATATATCAATAAAATATAATAGTTTGTGTCGATGTTTTCTTACATTCTGTACATACATCAATAAAATATAATAGTTTGTGTCGATGTTTTCTTGCATTCTGTTCATACATCATAAATATATAGTTATGTCGATGTTTACTTGATGCTGTGTCAGACTCATAGCGCGGCGCTGAGCGGCACCGCGGGTGAAGTTTCTGTTTTATTGTTCATACAACAATAAATACACCAATGTGGCCGATGTTTCTATATCGTTTGTTTATACGCGACATAATACAGTGCACGGGTGTGGGGTCCTGAATGGGTTTTCTGAAGCGTTGGTGTATACAACGATAAATACACCACTGTGGGCCGAAGTTTTCTATATCGTTGTTTATACAACGATAAATACACCACTGTGGGCCGAAGTTTTCTGTAGCGTTGTTTATACAACGATAAATACATCACTTTGGGCCGAAGTTTTCTATATCGTTGTTTATACAACGATAAATACACCACTGTGGGCCGAAGTTTTCTGTAGCGTTGTTTATACATCAACAAGCCAGCTCTGTGACTAAGGGCATAGAAACATAATTCGCAATCCCGCAAACCACGTTCCAAACAAAGCTGAGAGCGATTTGGAAGTAGACCGCCATACGTTCGTTTTCATACAATGGTATAAGTGCCGGTCGTTCAGAAATAATGGCAAACTACTGACAGCAAACTTGCCAAGAATAACAAGACAGCCAAAATGCTCGGGTAGACTGCGACGTCTGTAAAGGATAGTTAGAATACATCAGTAAACCACATAAGTGTGTGCACTGTTTATACGTTGTTTGCATATCTGAAATCTTATAACTGTCAGTGGGTGTGTTCTGCACTATCATGTACTCGTCAGCACCACACATATTACGTTGGGCTGTCGCCTTCTTTCACACCGCGCGTGCATCAATTGTTTATAAGCAACTAGCTGACCCGGCCCGGCTTCGCCCAGACCCTGGTGGGGAGCATCTCATTTAATTCATATAAGTAGTCATATAAGTTCTCGTTCCCGTTACCGACTATCTGTCTGTCTGTCTGTCTGTCTATCTGTCTGTCTGTCTGTCTGTCTGACCCGGCCCGTCTTCGCCCAGACCCTGATGGGGAGCATCTCATTTAATTCATATAAGTAGTCATATAAGTTCCCATTCCGACTGTCTATCTGTCTGTCTGTCTGACCCGGCCCGGCATCGCCCAACTCCTGGTGGGGAGCATCTCATTTAATTCATATAAGTAGTCATATAAGTTCCCGTTCCCGACTGTCTGTCTGTCTGTCTGTCTGTCTGTCTGTCTGTCTGTCCGTCTGTCTGTCTATCTATCTATCTATGTGTCTGTCTGTCTGACCCGGCCCAGCCCATGGTGGAGAGCATCTCATTTAAATTATATAAGTAGTCATATAAGATCCCGTTCCCGACTATCTGTCTGACTGTCTGTCTGTCTTGGGTAAATGGAGGAGGAGGAGTGAAAAACAGATGAGGGTGAGGTAGTGAGAGAGAGGCGCCAGGAAGGAGAGGAGACTAGGAGGAGTAGGTCGGATAGGAGTGAGTAGGCGGGATTGAGGAGTAGCAGGAGGCGTAGGGTGGAGTGGAGGCGAGAGTAGGGCGGAGGAAGCGAGGAGGAGGAGGGAGACGAATTGAGAGTAGAACGCAGGAGGAGAAGGGAGCATGGAGGAGAGAGGGCGAGGGGGGAGAGGATGAGGAGGAGAGGAGGAGGAGAGAGTAGGAGAGGGAGGAGGCGGAGGGAGAAGGAAGAGTTATGATTAGCTGTGATTACGGCGTTAGGCTGCGGTACATCTCTTATGTAGGATGAGTCTTACTATGCTCTTTGTCATTAGGCTTTACTTGAGTACTTCTGCATGTTAATTATCTTCCGTCGTGCTTCTGTCTCTGGTATTAAGCTTAGTGCGTCTGCTTACTCGGCGGAGTTCTGACTTTCTTCCTGTCCTAATCTTGTCTGATTGCGGCCTTTTATTTGCTTCTTCTTTCTGCTTCTCCCTTTCTTCTTCTTTCTACGTTTTCTCTTTCTTCCTTCTTTCTTCTCTTCGTTCGTCTTCTCTCTTTCAGTCTTCTTCCTTCCCATTGTTCTACGGACTTGACCGTTCTTCGTTCGCATCCGTCTGCTTCTTGCTTCTTCCGTAGCTGTCTTCTTCGTTCTATCTTCTTTCTTCGGCTTCTTCTTCTTCGCTCGTGTATCTTCGTCTTTACGTCGCTTCACTCTGCTGCTTACTTCCTTTCCGTTCTTGTGCTGGCGTTTCCTTCGTCTTCGGTTCTTCTTCTTCGGCGCTCTTGTCTTCTGCCACGCTTCGTTTGCTTCTTTGTGCTGCGGCTGTTCGTCCTCCCGCCTCTCATAGTCTTCTTCTTCTCTTTCTGCTCGCCTCGGTCTGCGTTATTCGCTTTTTCCTTTCTTCTGCTGTCTCGGTCTTCTTCGCCGTCGTCTATCTTCTCTTCTTCTTCGGGCTGCGTCCGTCCTCTATTGCTTCGTCTGCCTTTTCCTTTACTTCTGCTTCCTATTTGCCGAGTCTGCGGCGTGCTGCGTTCTCTTTTTGTATTAGGTCTGCTTCTTCTTCCCGGTTGTCTTTCTTTCTTACCGCCTTGATTCTGCTGTCGCCGATGGATGCTGCTTCGGTCTGCTGCGGCACTGTTCCTTGCTGCTTCGTTCTCGGTCGTTTCTTTTGTCCGTATTCGCATCCTCCTTTTCTCTCGCGCGCGTTCTCTTCTTCTGGTAAGTCGTTCCGGGCTTCGCCGTCTTTCGGACACCCCGGTAGTCTGTCTTCTGATAGCGGCGGTTGCGGCGTCTGTCTGCTCGTCAGGCAGCGGTCGGTTTCTTTCTTCTGCCGTCCTTTCCGCGTCCGCCCGGCTTCTGATCGGGCCTTCTCTTCTAGCGGCGGCAGGCTGGAGGAGGCGCCGCCTGGACGCGGTCGCGGCGGCGAGGCGCGTCGGCGCGCCGCCTGTCGCAAAGGGGGCTGCGGCGTGTGCGGCGTGAGGCGCCCGGGGCCGGTGCCGGGCTTCTGTGCCTGCAGTTCGTCCCCGGAAGGACGTCGCCGTTGCCGGCTGTGCGCGGCCTGCTCCTCGCATGCCGGAGGGGCTGCCGGACCCGTGCGGTTGCCGCGTCTTCTTCTGGTCGTCACCTCGTTCTTTGCTCTGTCGTTTCTTGCGGCTGTCTGCGCACCTGCCGTGTCTTCTGCCGCGGAGGGCTCCGGTCGTCTTCTGTTTGTCGTTCTTCTTCTTCGTTCTTTCTGTCTTCTTTTCGTCTTCTTCTTCTTCTCCTTCTTTCTTTTCTTTCTTCTTCTTTTCTCTTCTTCTTCTTTACTCTTCTTTTCTTCTTTTTTCTTCTTCTTCTGCGTACTTTCTTTCTTTCTTCTTCTTTTCTTCTTCTTTCTTTTCTCTTCCTATTTCTTCTTTGATCTTCTTCTTCTTTCTTTTCTTTCTCTTCCTTCTCTTTCTTCTTCTTCATTTCTTTCTTTTTGCTTGTCTCATTTCTTCTCTTGCTCCTCTCTTTCTTCTCTCTTTCGCCATTCCTGAATTCCTACTCTCCTAGTTCTTACGCCTTCTCCCCTACTGTCGTCTTAAACTTCCTTACCCCTAAAAAGATGAATTGTTTATTGTGATATTGCCGGTGGCATGGAGGAATATCAGCAGCAGAGTTGATTCCAAAAAAACCAAAGACTGAGATCTACGGAGAGCCATGAACGCCTACGCCAGCCGGCACGGCACTTGATGATTTGAATGATTGCCGTGTGACGATTCTTGTAGTTCACGTCATTTTCTTCCCTTTCCTAGCGTTTTGGTTCGGGGATTCTTTCATCATCATCATCATATATTTACGTAACTATTTTTGGGAGAGGGGGAGGAGGAGGGAAGGAAGACAGACAAGAAAAAACAACCATGACATGTTGGCAGCTCTGGGAATGACAGGAAGGCGTGTAGAAAATTTCATCTCAATCGGAGGTGGGCCGTTCGCGAACACATAAAGGACATACATACATACATACATACATACATACATACATACATACATACATACATACATACATACATACATACATACATACATACATACATACATACATACATACATACATACATACATACATACATACATACATACATACATACATACATACATACATACATACAGACGATCCTAATTTATATATAAGATTAGCATATAAATTACGTTATTTTCATTTATACCGATGTTTCATGTTTATTAATGTCCATGCCTATGGACAAGGGGGAGGTGGTCGTGCGCTTGTGGGACCAGATGGAGAAGACGGAGGAACAGATTGAGAACCCATATGTGGAAAGAATGAGATTGCTGGGGATCGGCAAGGGTTCTGGAAGAATCTCAGAACTGAGAGGGAAGATCAGGAGAACGTTTAATCAGATAGCGGTGGGAACGATTAGTAGTATGACTCTTCGCTGGTTGTTGAACGAGGGGACGGAGCACGTGTGGGAATGTCCTGAGTGCAGTGATGCCGGTTCTTGACTCAACTAATGTCTATAACCACAACATAGCTCCTCCAGCCCCCCCCCCCCCCCCCCCCCCCGGATCTCCTCTGGAACCTTCTCTATTGACCGAGGTTTTCAAGTGAAACAAAACACCTCACACATACATGGACGTGCACAAGACAGAGACAACAGACGTGAATACACCCAATGATTGGGAAGCACGTATGAAGTACTCGCAAGACAAAGAAATCATGCCCGCAATTTCTGTCAGTGACAAGAAGGAGAGAAAAAAAAAAAAGACACAACAAAGAGATTGAACACCAGGCGTGATCGATATTTCCATTAAAACACAACAAACGTGGAGCAGACGAACCAATAACGTATTATATGTTGCTAGGGTAGGCGGGACACAGGCGAACTCGTACAAGCATTAAACTTGTAGGATCTTGCCTTTGATCCGGCTGATTATCTGACCAGCCAGGCTAAATCAGCCGTAGTGCAGGTGTTGCTGATCGAACAGGACAAGACTAAGCTTCACACAGACTCTTCACGGACAAGATAATTAAGTTGGGAAACTCGAGCAGTCTATGAGAACTGGGACCCGTGCTCGTAAAACACAATTACCGAGGCTTTGCCGAGCTTTGGAGTGCTTCTTGTCCGACCTGGTGATTGCCAGCAATATTCTGTACATACTCACAAATTGAAGAGATCGCAAAGCATCTAAAGACAGTCCTAAGTGGTCGGTGGGCAGATTAGTTGTGTGTTAGTTGGGACCTGGACAAATCTAACAGCTGACATCAAAGGTTAAACACAAATGCGTGTACCACTTAGTATGACAGTTATTTACAGGACGTCGCAGTCAACACCAGAATTTGTTGTTGTTGTGATCTCTTGGCAAGTTTACGTTCATTAGTTTGTCGTTGCTTTCTGAACGATCGGCACCCATACCATTAAGTAAAACCCAACGCAAGGAGATCTTCTTCCAAATCGCCGGTAGCGGTGTTTCGAACGCGGGTATGCGAGATTACGAACTGAGTCCGTAACACCATCGTAACGGAGCCGGCAGTATGAGAGTACAATTGTAAAGATGACACACTACACATTTACCTATCTAGAATTGTAAAGATGACACACTACACATTTACCTATCTACAATTGTAAAGATTACACACTACACATTTACCTATCTACGTAGCATTCTACTTAACTAGTGTCTATCAACCCACCTACTTACCGATCTACCTACCTACCTACCTGCCTACATACCTACCTACCTATCTACCAACTCCCTACACACATATCTAACTAACTACCTACCTACCTACCTATCTACATACCTATCTAACTAACTAACTACCTACCTACCTACCTATATACCTACCAACATACCTACCTATCTACCAACTCCGTACATACCTATCTAACTACCTACCTACCTGCCCTCGTGCCAGCGTAACCACCCACACACCTACCAAAGTATAAACTTAAATACCTGTCTACCCACCTATCTACCTTCATACGTACGCACGTAGGAGACAAAGATGAATAAAAAGAGAACTACACAGAAGAAGATGTACGGGATAGGAAAGAATATGGTGCCTTGATGTGAGTTGATTAAGGGCCAATGCTCTACTGGGGAAGAAGAAGAATAGGTGGAGGAGGAGAAAGAAGAAGTAGATGAAGAAGAAGAAGAAGAAGAAGAGAAGAAGAAGAAGAGAAGAAGAAGAAGAAGAAGAAGAAGAAGAAGAGGAAGAAGAAGAGCAAGAACAAGAACAAGAACAAGAGACTTACTGTTGTTACACCCCAATTAAAAGACAATCTCGCACTCCTGGAGGTGTGCTCGCTATATGCTATAGGTCACATCATATTAAGACACCTGCGGCACAGGATGGCTGATGTGGTCTGTGCCGACCGACTTTACTTCCTGGGACATTTCTTGGTACCGATCTTAGACTGGGTAAAGTGGGGAGCCCAGGCAAACTGTAATGCGGGTTCCAACCGAGGACCACTAGTCAGGCAGGAAAGCGTCTGCCACTACGCCATGGCGGCTCTCGTAGCAGTAGTAGCAGTGGGAAACATGAAAGTTCATGAAGTGCAAGTATGTATACCCCACAATCATGTGTCGTGACACAACATTTATCAACCACTATATCTACGCTAAAACCTATGTCACGCGTGGCTAATTTCCCCATTCATTCTTGCCCAGTTACTCATCCTTTATTTACTTACTGTGGGTGTGCTAGCAGAGCCACTCACTCACTGGCTAATCCTTTGTCGTAACAGTCAAGGTACAAGCAATCACACGACACCTGTTGCTGGCCAACCCAGCTGCCACATCAATAAATACTTGTATTTGGTAAGCGGGGAATTTGTTGCTGTCCAAATATGCAGTCTTCCTGAGTTTTTATGTTGTTTCTGTTTACTATATTGTAATGAAAGCTTGCTCACGATTGCTAATAATTTGATGCAGTTTGTCTTGTTGTTTTTCTATTTTATACCATCAGTTGCAATATCACTTTGTCCTGCTTTTACCTTTTTCTTATTTGCTATAATTCCACTAGCTTTCTTTTATTTGTTTGATCTAACAGGAGCAACTTTACTGCACTTTGCACAATTACAAATGCACTTTGGACAAATACAGTTGCACTTTGGACAATGATAACCTGCACTTTTTGACAATGACAACTGCACTTTGGACAATGACAACTGCACTTTTAACATGAAAGATGTACTTTTGTCAGTGACAACTGTACTTTGCACAATGACAACAGCACTTTGGACAATGACGACTGCACTTTGCACAATGGCATCTGCACTTTAGACAATGGCAACTGCACTTGTGAACAATGACAAAGGTACTCTGCCACTCTCCAGTACAACTTGTACAGTGGAATGCTGTTGTCGCTGTAACTACAGATTTCGTGGTCTGTGCCACGCTTCCAGCAGGCCACTCTTCGAAAAGACGCACGGTCATATGGGGTAAAACCCTGCGCAATGAAGTTCGGCTTTTTGCCGGATAACCGTGTGTTCAAACATCCGGCGTTATATGCCATTTCCAAATGGCTCCAGTTGATCTATTAACACACGATTTCTGCAATTACAATGTAAATGTGTGTCACTGTGTCACGACGTGCTTTTGTCTGGGCTGATGTCCTACTTTCACTTGGGGTGTAAGAGAAAACAGACTGTCATAAAAACTTATTCAAAGTGCGTGCGGTAATCAAATTCACAACCAGCCAGGTCATATTTATCGCACACATTTGTTAGCTCATTTCGACATCTCCCTTGTCTGGCTGAATGATCCCGTATGGGAAAGTCCTCACAGTCATGGGCGTGGTAACAGCTTGTGGTGGACACCCGACTCCTCACGGAGAACTTCAAAAGGCATCTGTGACGAATGACAACCATAAAGGCAAACAGTGGCGCAGCGGAGGGTCGGGATCATAATAGGGCCATTGATTACGGCACATCAAGGTGCTTGTCTTCCCTCTGATTTCCCGACAAACCTGAGCCTGTGTTTGTTATTCACGTCCGCCATGATTGCTAGAGCGTGTCAGATACTTCTACCCGAGAAAACCTGGCTCTTATTTGCTTATTAGTTGCTATTGTATTAGCCAAATCCGGGGCTTCTGTGCATGTCCCAGGAGACTCGC
This sequence comes from Cepaea nemoralis, assembly GCA_014155875.1. Classification (NCBI taxonomy): domain Eukaryota; kingdom Metazoa; phylum Mollusca; class Gastropoda; order Stylommatophora; family Helicidae; genus Cepaea; species Cepaea nemoralis. Next base: position 291,408 of record JACEFZ010024313.1, on the reverse strand, counting down.
TGGTCTGGTCGGAACACTGAGTCATGTTGCGTGTGCGACAGTTTCGGTCAACTATTACTGTGATTAATGTTTGATTAACGAGATTAAGAGCCAAGGTGCCATCTCACGGGAAGATTAGATTTCCTGTAACTGTCCACCGTGTGCATAATCAGATCCCCTAGAGTTCCTAGCGAGAACAGGAAGTAGACTTCGGATCTTACACGGCTACTCCTATCCACTGACAGGACTTACACATGAGAGGGCCCTTCTACCTGAGACTGCCCAGCAATGCAGTGAACTATTAGTCAGTACTATCAGTGTTTGCCATCTTCACTCTGGTTCAGATACAACGGCCGTGTGTGGGCAGGTGGCATGGTGGTAATACGTGTACGATCTGGTTACTACCTGGTCACTCATACGTTAAGACTGACAGTCCCTTGGGAGGTGGGAGTCAGTACAACAACAGTGTTTATAGCCAGCCTACCTTACTCACGCCCATGTTTCTCGTAGCATGGAGACAACTCATGTTTGCATTAACTTGATTTATTGTGAGTATGTAGGAGAAGGCGGTGATTGGGAGTTGGTTGGTGAATGTATTCTCTCGGGCACCTAGAATCACATTAGATGCAGTTGTCGTGTGGCAGATAATACCCTAGCTTTGTGAGCACTTCATGTTTACTACAACAATGCACAATGATATGGGGTGATCAGCTCCTCACTGGCTGCCCCCCCCCCTCCTTAGCTACATCTCATATGTTCTTTGTACGAATGAGTGAACAACTGAGTCGTAAAGTGTGGGTAAATAAAAACTGCCAAGTCAGCAGACTTAATCCCGAAAGTATTAATATAAGACTGAATCCCTAATACTTTAATAGGAGATACAATAATAAATACATTAATGATATACCTAATCCCGAATTCACATGAGATTTAATCCTGAATGCATTAATGTGAAACTTAGAACAGATGGGTTAAATACAAGACATAATAACAAATGCACTAAAATGACACATAACACTGAATGCATTGATCATCAGTGTCATCATCATCGTCATCATCATCAAGTGCCCTGCCAGTCGGTCTTTGGTTTTCGATATCAACTCCGCCGATGATAATACTCCATGCCCCCGTGTCAATCCATCCAGCATAATTTATCTTGGTCGGCCTCTGCCTCTCTTCCCCTTGAACTTTCCAGTTGTCACTATGTTCTCCAATGCCTCTCTTCTAATCATATGACCAAAGCTAGCTGTTTGTCTCTTTCTTATTGTTGGCTTTTGTCTCTTTCTTATTGTTGTATGTAATGTTTTAGTTTCATTAGCCTCTTTCAGGCAATCATTGTTGGTTACTCTGGCAGTTCCAAGGATTTCACAACATTCTTCCCAGGAACCACATCTCTGTTGCTTCCAAGTTCTCCTTAATGTGTTCATTTACATTCCAAGATTGACTGCCATACAGCAATACAGGTTCTATATCGCACTTGAGCAATCTCTTACTGAAAAAAGTCTTAAAAGTCGAGATAAACGACTTCATTGCATCGGGTTTTATCCCATATGGCTTGGTCTCTTTCCACAGGGCAGCTTGCCGAAAGCGTCGCACAAAGCACGAACTCCGTAGCTCCAGCGACGAGCCTCGGAAGTCTCCCAGAAAAAAAACAGGTGTGACCGCTGTTCGACTGATGACGAAAGTAGGTGTGACCGCTGTTCGACTGATGAGGAAAGTAGAAGTGGCGCTTTCTGACATATGCCGAAATTAGGAGTGACCGCTGTCCACTGATGACGAAAGTTGTAGTAACCGCCTGATGCCAAAAAATACATGAGAGGGAACAAAAATTTGACTAGGAAGATCGACTACCGAAAGACACTTACGATTAACAATGACAGAGAAAAAAAATAATGACGAAGAAGATCGACACACGAAAGAATACAAATTGCAATGAAAGTAAAGTATGAGTATGAAAGATAGACAAACCAAAACTACATAAAGCTAACAGTGAATTTACAATATAACTAGGAAGATCGACAAACACGACATATACAAGGAACAGTTACAGTTATATATGACCAGGGTAGGTTAGCACGGCCGAATGGATAAGAACGCGTATTCAACCCCTACACCGGGCAATTGGACTAAAATGTTGACCTATAGCCCTTGACTTGGGGGGGGGGGGGGGTTAATTACAAGTACCTCTGAAGTCGGAGTGGGTTCGCCTATGGCGAGGGGCACTGTTAATAGGGAAAGCTAATCCACACACAAAATTCAGTCCAACATTACTAGAAGTAGTGTGTATGGACTACGCTTGAGTTCAAAGCGAGGAAGCGCAAGAAAAAAAATATATGAAGAAGAAGATCGACAAACAAAAGACATTCACAAGGAGCAGTTGAAGTAATATATGACGAGGAAGTCGACAAACAAAAGACAAAAAAAAAATAACAGTGAAAATAACATGATTCTAAGAAGATCGACTAACCACAGACACATATAAATAACAGTAAATGTAAAATATGACTTAGAAGGTCAATAAAGAAAGACACACAAACATACCAGTGACCTTTCATACCACTGATTTTTTTCTTTCAAGGAACTAAAACAAGAACACCAGAACACTGAGCTGTAAATAGAAATGTTACAATCCTTAATCAATAATGTCAACACTAGCAAACATTTAAAACAAACAACAACACACACACACTCAGACAGACAGCAACGACATCCTGAAGTTCGGGAAAGGAAAAAAAAAAAGACTTTAAGTAACGAAAACAATAAATAATAGGGTGAATGTGTAAAGGCGAGATTGTTGAGAATGATTCTCGTGAGAGAGAGAGAGAGAGAGAGAGAGAGAGAGAGAGAGAGAGAGAGAGAGAGAGAGAGAGAGAGAGAGAGAGAGAGAGAGAGTAAATATTGCACACATATACATATATACACGCACATGTACGCACACTTGCACACCCACATACATTCATGGCCCACACATATGTCTATCAATAACCAGCCTTGGATTTGACCTCAACAACAAACAACAGTCATTTAGTCAATCAGTCAGTCAGTCAATCATTCATTCAGTCAGTCAATCATTCAGTCAGTCATTCAGTCAGTCATTCAGTCAGTCATTCAGTCAGTCATTCTGTCAGTCAGTCAGTCATTCATTCAGTCAGACAGTCAGTCATTCATTCATTCAGTCAGTCAGTCAGTCAGTCAGTCATTCATTAAGTCAGTGAGTCATTTAGTCACTCATGCAGTCAGTCATTCAGTTCAGTCAGTCATTCAATCAGTCATTCAGTCAGTCAGTCAATCAGTCAGTTAGTCAGTCAGCCAGTCAATTAGCCGTTTCCAGGCCGACTGGGCATATGGTGCTACCTTCAAGTTGTATAGACCACTTGTCATTGCACGAGTGATGTGATGAATATCATAGCACGAGTGATGTCATGAATATCATAGCACGAGTGATGTGATGAATATCATTGCACGAGTGATGTGATGAATATCATTGCACGAGTGATGTGATGAATACCATTGCACGAGTGATGTGATGAATATCATTGCACGAGTGATGTGAGGAATATCATTGCACGGGTGATGTGATGAACATCATTGCAAGAGTGATGTGATGAATATCATTGCACGAGTGATGTGAGGAATATCATTGCACGAGTGATGTGAGGAATATCATTGCACGAGTGATGTGAGGAATATCATTGCACGAGTGATGTGAGGAATATCATTGCATGAGTGATATGATGGATATCATTGCACGAGTGATGTGATGGATATCATTGCACGAGTGATGTGAGGAATGTCATTGCATGAGTGATGTGATGAATATCATGGCACGAGTGATGTGAGGAATATCATTGCACGAGTGATGTGAGGAATATCATTGCACGAGTGATGTGATGAATATCATTGCACGAGTGATGTGATGGATATCATTGCACGAGTGATGTGATGGATATCATTGCACGAGTGATGTGAGGAATATCATTGCACGAGTGATGTGATGAATATCATTGCACGAGTGATGTGATGGATATCATTGCACGAGTGATGTGATGGATATCATTGCACGAGTGATGTGATGGATATCATTGCACGAGTGATGTGATGGATATCATTGCACGAGGGATGTGATGAATATCATTGCACGAGTGATGTGATGGATATCATGGCACGAGTGATGTGATGAATATCATTGCACGAGTGATGCGAGGAATATCATTGCACGAGTGATGTGATGAATATCATTGCACGAGTGATGTGATGGATATCATTGCACGAGTGATGTGATGAATATCATTGCACGACTGATGTGATGAATATCATTGCACGAGTGATGTGATGAATATCATTGCACGAGTGATGTGATGAATATGATTGCACGAGTGATGTGATGAATATCATTGCACGAGTGATGTGATGAATATCATTGCACGAGTGATGTGATGAATATCATTGCACGAGTGGTGTGATGGATTTTATGGCACGAGTAATGTGATGAATATCATTGCACGAGTGATGTGATGAATATCATTGCACGAGTGATGTGATGGATATCATTGCACGAGTGATGTGATGGATATCATTGCACGACTGATGTGATGAATATCATTGCACGAGTGATGTGATGAATATCATTGCACGAGTGATGTGATGAATATCATTGCACGAGTGATGTGAGGAATATCACTGCACGAGGGTGTGATGAATATCATTGCACGAGTGATGTGAGGAATATCATTGCACGAGTGATGTGATGGATTTTATGGCACGAGTAATGTGATGAATATCATTGCACGAGTGATGTGATGAATATCATTGCACGAGTGATGTGATGGATATCATGGCACGAGTGATGTGATGGATATCATGGCACGAGTGATGTGATGAACATCATTGCACGAGTGATGTGATGAATATCATTGCACGAGTGATGTGAGGAATATCATTGCACGAGTGATGTTATGAATATCATTGCACGAGTGATGTGATGAATATCATTGCACGAGTGATGTGAGGAATATCATTGCACGAGTGATGTGAGGAATATCATTGCACGAGTGATGTGATGAATATCATTGCACGAGTGATGTGAGGAATATCATTGCACGAGTGATGTGATGAGTATTATTGCACGAGTGATGTGAGGAATATCATTGCACGAGTGATGTGATGGATTTTATGGCACGGGTAATGTCATGAATATCATTGCACGAGTGATGTGATGAATATCATTGCACGAGTGATGTGATGGATATCATGGCACGAGTGATGTGATGGATATCATTGCACGAGTGATGTGATGAATATCATTGCACGAGTGATGTGATGAATATCTCGCCAGCGGCCTCCAGTTTCCAGTGTTTGATATGGTTTCCCATCGTATGCTGGGTTAGTGATATAGAAACTATGAGCAGGTTGTATCGCGGCTAGCTTCAGGGATGCTCTAACTGTGAGTAAGTTTTATCACAGACACCGTTAGTGATATTGAATCTGTAAGTTGTATCACAGATACCATTAGTGATATTCATACTGAAATCACTTCATACGATAGTGCACAAGCCTTACATTATTTATATACATATATTATTTGTACACATACATTATTTGCACACCTACATTATTTCTACACATACATTATTTGTACACATACATTATTTGTATACATACATTATTCATGCAACTTTATGCCGGCGCCGTGGCGAAGGGTTACGAACGCCATTCGCAGTCCCGCATACCGCGTTCGAAACACATCTGCATGTTATTTGGAAGCATACCGCCTTGCGCTGGTATTCATACAATAGTATGATCGTGGATCCTTCAGAAAGCAATGGCAACTACTGAACTTAAGCTTGCCTATTAAATCACATCCAGTCAAAGATGCTGCGATTGACTGCGACGTCTTATAAAGGACATGCCCCTAACTTTGAAATAATGAAACAGACAGAAATGTTCAGATTCTGGAGACATAATAAAACAGACAGAAATGTTCAGATTGTGGAGAAACAATGAAAAAGACGTATGTTCAGATCATGCGGAGAAACAATGAAACAGACAGATATGTTCAGATTCTGGAGACATAATAAAACAGACAGAAATTTTCAGATTTTGGATAAACAATGACCCAGACATATGTTCAGATCATGCGGAGAAACAATGAAACAGACAGATATGTTCAGATTGTGGAGAAACAATGAAACAGACATATTTTTAGATCACGCGGAGAAACAATGAAACAGACAGATATGTTCAGATTGTGGAGACATAATAAAACAGACAGAAATGTTCAGATTGTGGAGAAACAATGAAACAGACATATGTTCAGATCATGCGGAGAAATAATGAAGCAGACAGATATGTTCAGATTGTGGAGAAATAATGAAACAGACGGATATGTTCAGATTGTGGGGAAATAATGAAACAGACAGATATGTTCAGATTGTGGAGAAATAATGAAACAGACAGATATGTTCAGATCATGCGGAGAAACATTGAAACAGACAGATATGTTCAGATTGTGGAGAAATAATGAAACAGACAGACATGTTCAGATCATGCGGAGAAACATTGAAACAGACAGATATGTTCAGATCATGCGGAGAAACATTGAAACAGACAGATATGTTCAGATCATGCGGAGAAAGAAAGAAACAGACAGATATGTTCAGATCATGCGGAGAAACAATTAAACAGACATATGTTCAGATCATGTGGAGAAACAATGAAACAGACATATATGTTCAGATTGTGCGGAAAAACAACAATGAAATAGACAGAAATGTTCAGATCATGCAGAGAAACATTGAAACAGACAGATATGCTCAAATCATGTGAAACAACAGCACAAACACATTATATGTCTTAGGCGGTTTTCAGCTCAAGAACATAAACCACTGTGGCGAAAATCAATTCAATACAAGTAATATAAATAATATAACGACGACTGATGAAAGGTATCATAAATACACTATAACACGACAAACATGTTTGAAGTTTCGGTTATAAGGACTTTCGTCAAGAACACCATAAACGTTGTTATAGTAATATTCTCCTTGACATCGGGTGTTAGCCTGCATGAAATAATACCGTTGCTAAGTACACTGATACAAACAAAGAACTGTGTAAATCGTGTAGTTTAATTACGTTGTGTTGTTTTTGCCTTGTTTTTAGTTATCAGATCTATGTTTACGTCATTTGGGATGTTTGTTTTCTATGACTTAAAATATAGTTTTATTATTATTATTATTATTATTATTATTATTATTATTATTATTATTATTATTATTATTATTATTATTATTATTATTTTACATTACATTAATCTTTATTTTCAAATATGTTTTGACAAAACAAATATGTTCTGTCTGAGGAGAGCTGTCAAATTAACAATCCGAGACCGAGTAAGAAATGCTGTTATCAGACAGAGAGTGGGATCAACACCTTGTGCCACATTTATTGAAAGACAGAAGATCAAGTGGTTTGGCCATGTCGTTAGAATGTAACACCATCAACAACCATCACTGGCCTTAAATCAAAGATCATCTGTGACGAGACCGAGAGGACGTCCAAGAAGAAAATGGATTGACGACATCAAAGAAATTGTACGATCACACGGAATGACACTATCCAGTGCCGCCAATCGGGCGCTGGAGCGCAAATTATTTCTCCTTACGCCGCTTGACGGCAGAAGTGGATGATGATGATGATGATGATGATGATGATGATGATGATGATGATGATGATGATGATGATGATGATGATTATAATTATTATTATTCACTTTATGAGCGAGCATTGGGGCCCTTCTTGCGTCCAAATCCAACAACAACATTGACAAATCGTCTGTTGTACTGCAAGCGTCGCTTGGCACGGCCATTTCTCCTCTTCTTCTTTTCTTTTTTTTCGACCTTAGAGGTCTGTCCATGGACTTTTCCAGCATTTGCTAAGCTGCCGTGGACATTACCTCCAAGCAGTCTCAGTTCAACACTCAAGGTTGACTCATCCCTGAAAGCTACCAGCTGACATTCGTCTTCCAGGGGTTGACCTTCAAAGAATACGGCCGTCTGCTCCATTGGCAGGCACTCATTGTCTGACACCAGAGCTTTCACATCACCAACAGTTTTCTGCTGGGACAGATCCCCAGCATAGGTCTGTAGACATCTCACGACAAGTGGCATCTTGTCTTTCTACCACGCTGTTACCTTCAGTGGTATAGGCAGGAAAAGGATATAAAATTAGTCTTAGGGTTAATTAATATGAGTGTGTTTTGTGACTACATGATTTTGAATCTTTTGGTTCTCGCAAAAGTCTTACTTCTCGTAGAGCATTCAGAATGTCAGCCTGGTCCATGGCGTGTCCGCCTTCCACAGTAGCCTTACCTGCAAGCTTGTCAGCCCGCTCATTTCCTTGTACTCCCGCATGCCCTGACACGAAGATAAAACTAATCTTTGCCAGCCGAGACCGCTCCAGAAACAGCAACCATTCACTTCGGATCCACTCTATTGCTATCCTCTTGAGCATGCTCATTGAGTCGCTAAGGAAACATGCCCTAGTGACTGTCTGTGTCTCGAGCCATGTTACTGCTTACTTACTGCCATGACTTCCATAGTCAGGCTACTTGTGGTCTCAGCAAAAGCACCAGAGTCCTCCTTCACAATTCTCCCTCCGGCCTGAGCCGTAAAGACCTATGAGCTTCTCACATGTTGGACGACTGACCCATCTGTGTAAATGACAGCATCACCGTCTAGCGAATTCTCGAAAATCAACGCTTGTACTTCTGCCTCCACAGCAGCCGGATTTTCCTGTCTGTATTTTCTGTCTAGTTGGATGCAAACTGAAAAGGATGTGCAGAAATATGTTGGCAATTGTACCCACTCCTCGCCAGGTTCTAAGTCCTCAAGTGAACACACCTGTTGAAGAATGTCTTCGGCTTGACACATCCACGACCGTCCTCTTTTTAACCTGCTGCCCTTCACCTTCATAATTTCACTATGCAGTGGATGTTGTGTGTTTGCGTTAACTCTGAGGTAGGCGCGTGCTCTGCAAACTTGTATTTTGTCTTCAATGGTTGGAAAATCAAGAAGGTAGCTCCTCCGAAGTCGGAGAGTGTCTGCCTGTACGGCGAGGAACCACCAGTCTGCACACTAATAAGCCAGACATGGGACAACGGATACTCACGCAAACCTCAGGTCCTGTATGACATCACACTGATGTTGGACGACAGGATGCCTTCATCCAGCATACAGGACTTTGCGTTGGAGCTCAAGCCAACGAACAAAAGCAAGCAAGAAGGTAGCGCATCGCCCTGCATGCTGTATCTCTTGTACATCCAAGAATAATGCGCATAGCTTCATTCTGTATCCTTTCCATCCTTTCTATCTGCTTACGGCTGAGAGTCAGGATTGCCATCGCGTACTCAAAGACAGACATGACCAGCCCCTCGTATAGAAGACTTAGATGGCGCTGCTCGCAGTTTGCTGCCGCCATCACCCGCATCGCAGCCAAACCCCGCTTGGCCTTTGTTATCACCTGGTCTATGTGCTCATTATAAGCAAGTTGGGGTGTTGACAATATGGTTATTCAAAGAGAACCATGTCACTGTTGCCTTTGTTGGGTTGACCATTGCCCCAGCTTCAACACACCAAGTACTTATGCGATTGAGTTCGGTTTGAAGTTCCACAGCAACCTGATCTCTATCCTTACCCTGACGATACACTAAAACATCGTCGGCATATGACAATGTCCTACCAGGTCCAGTAATCTGCTCACTGGTGATTCTCACTGTGTAGGCGTTGAACAGTACCGGAGATAATGGTGATCCCTGTGGTAGGCCAGGATATATTGTTGTTGGTTCCGATGTTCAACTGCCACATCTAAAAACTACTTTCCGTTGGAAGAGGGCCGCAGCGATCCAACTAAGGAGGAATGGACTTATTTTAAGTTCAAGAAGCTGAAGCATTAAAAACTCCAATGGTACTCTGTTGTACGCGTCCTCAAGATCAATGGCTGCAGCAAATGTTTCAATGCCTGAGTGGAAACCTTCATAGACATCATGGGCAAAAACTGCTGCATTGGTCCAGGTTTCTCTTTTTGGACGGTACCCACCCAGGGTAGGTGGGAAAACACCTTGCTTCTCTAGCTGGCTTGATATTTTCCTGGCAATTTACTTCTTCAGCAGCTTGCGTGTTGTATTCTGTATGGTGATTACTCCATATACCTGAATTTGTGTGTGGTCTTTGCCAGCTTTCTGAGCGACTGGCTCATATACCCCGTAAGTTACCGACGTGGAGAGAACAGCTACGTCACGTTACTCACGAGAGTATACGGGATTACGGAGAAAATCGTGTAACACCTAGACCAGGGAGACCGGCGTCTTGAATGTGAGATCCATGTAATACCTGACATATAGATATTGTGATTCTAGATGACCATGCAAGTCCTACTGAGGTGTGGTCGGACTCATTACTAGACTTAGCTGGCGTTGTATGACAACTGTCTCATCGAGTGCTATCGATGCAATTGTTGCGGTTTTGTTGTGTGTAACTCTTTGGTTTTGAAAGTATGCATGCATCTTCCTTTTTCTGGCTTATTTGTTTGTTTACTTTTTGTTACATTTCTATCAACATCATCATCTTCCATTTGCCGTCAAGAGCCGTGGGGAGGAATAGCTGAGTTCCAGAGCACCATGGGTGGCATTGGATAGTGTCATTATATTTGATTGTACAACGTCTTTGATGTCGTCAGTCTGTGTTCTTCTAGGACGCTCTCTGGCTCTCATATTATTCTTATACAGTCATTCATCAATGTTGAAGTTCAGATTTCTATTAGGGCTCATCTCATTCCTTTTTAAAACTGACTTGTCCTTATATGAAACTCCATGTGTAATCTAGACATTGTACTGTTTCTGTTTGCGTTAGATATTTGTGACTGTCCACATGATTATTTTACTGACCTTTATATATGTCTGCTGATGGTACTTTCTGGCCAGTTCTTTCACCATACCATTATTTGCAACGTTTTTTTTTCCCACTCGATTGTCTCTTATCCTCTCCCAAAGCATCTAGACTATTCCTTTCTTTTAAAAAAAAGTCGCTTAAAAGCTGACAGGGTAGACTTCATTGCACCGGGTTTTATCCCATATGGCTCAGTCTCTTTCCGCAGCGAACTGGCGAAAGCGTCGCACAAAGCACAAGCTCCGCAGCTTAACTCCTAAATCATGGGTGGGCAAACTTGATATGCGTAGGGCCACATTGACAAATGTAAAGTTATTGGGGGGGGGGGGGGGGGGGGGGGGTCGTATTATATATATATATATATATATATATATATATATATATATATATATATATATATATATATATATATATATATATATATATATATATATGTCGTCCCTGGGGTGAGGGGAATCAACACCGACATTCTTTTAACCCCATATCAATATCTTGAGGATCTCCCAGCTTTCTGTCCACAACACCCCGTCAGTCCCTGGATCTCTCTCTCTCTCTCTCTCTCTCTCTCTCTCTCTCTCTCTCTCTCTCTCTCTCTCTCTCTCTCTCTCTCTCTTACTACTGAACCAAGCCCCCTCTCATTCTTTTCCCAAAACACACTACACAACACTGGCTCTAACAAAAACAACAAATTAGTTTAATAGAGAAAAGTGTCATGTATGTGCAAAGTGTATGTGTAGAATGTCTGTCGTATAATCTAGTGTGTATGTAGAATCAGACCGAATAGCTCAGGAGCAAAGTCTGTTTCATCACTGTACTGGCCACACAACAGCACCATATATGATGGACAGAAGACCTCACCCAAATGATGCGTCTCTCCGGCCAAGTGTCGACTTCCTCCGATAGCTCTTGGACAATCCGGATGCTTGGTCATCAATAGTGGAAACAGTCCAATATTGATCATCAATCTAACACACACAGTGTAACTACTCTGTTCATAAAAGTTCTGTGATCAGAGAATCCTAAAAATACTGTTACTGTCACTTTGGAAAACTCAATGTTAGTATTTAACTGTTCATAGGAATTCCCCAATTGTAACACACTTGTTAATTGGTAATGATAGGAATTCACCAATTGTAACTCAAAATGTTAATTTTACCAGGTATTTATATCTACTAGTGTTCCTGGTGCAGGTGTTATTGTCAGTGTCTTGATTTTACTGTGATGTAAACTATCACTCAGGAAACACACTTAAATAACCATCGTTTCCTGCTCAGCAGAGGCCAGGTTCCTGCAGACCCTCTGGGTTATGGGCCCAGTGCAAAAGCCTCTTAGTAAACTCTGCCTTCAATGCTCGAGCCATAACTTTTCTTCTATCTTCTTGGTAAACCTAGTGGAATCATATATTTATTCCGGTTTGAAAATTGGGACTACTAAATCACACGAAGGTAACATGTCCGCCAATGAAAATCGACAGAAGACACTGTAGTCCCTCTCCAGAATCAAACTCGGAATAACACACACGTCTTAGTTGTTTCACAACATTTGGTCGACTTCCCCAAAGTTGTTTATCCCACGGTTTTAATACTGGGTCTGAGTGACGTCACAAAACTGTCCAGACACTAGACAGTCTAGAAGCTATTTTTCTCTCTCCGTTTTCGACTTAATGTCAACAACTGGCTGGTTGTCCCTTTCATCTGGGAAATCATCTCGGTACTTCAAACAGTCTTACCGGTCTGTAATCTAGAGAATTCTTGTCCCCACAACACAAGATCCTGCCGACCTACATCCAGACAGTCCGTCTACCACATCAAAGGATGGCTGCCGCCTGCAGATGTATGGCGCGATAGTCTTCCTTCGATCAACCACACATTAAAGAATGCCGACTGTTTGTAGACGTTTGGTGCGATATTCTGTCATCGATCGACCTCCAAGATTTTATGTGACAGGGGGGGGGGGGGGGGGGGGGGGGCCTGCAAATATATTATGTACACTGTGTTTACAGCAAGCTATCACAATAAGTACGAGAAATTGTGAATTATTTATGTTATTTATCAGTATAAATAACTAATTATTGCTATTTTATTTTACTTATACACTTATACATTATATTTTACAATATGGACAAAAACTTTTAAAATTTTTTATTATAATAAAATTTGTTTTTTTTTTCTGTTTTTTTTTTTTTAAATTATCTATCAATGGCTTTAACTTAGACACAAACCGATTACATTGTCACTACAATGATTGATTTCTAAGAAGATGTATGTAACTGCTTGCAATTTTTGACAATATACTTGAAATCTGGAGCAAGTTTACTTGTTGAAATTCGCATGAAACAAGGAGTAAACTCGCACTAAATTTCTGAAACGTATCGAGACTACTGCAACAAATAAATTAATTTGAACATGTTAAATGTGGGAATACTTTATAACAGCAAAACACTTTTTAATTTAATATTTTCTTGCAAAATAAATTACAATCATCGCAAACAGATCATCCTCGTATTTTAAACACAACTTGCCACAATCATCGCAAACCGATCATCCCAGTGGTTAAACACAGCTTGCTACAATCATCGCAAACCGATCATCTTCGTGTTTTGGTCATTTTATAAGAACAGAACCACGTCTGGTGAAGGTGTAGCGAACATGATTCGTAATCCCGCATGAGGCGTTGGTAACCAGCTGCAGGCCATGTAGAAGCAGACAGCCAAGTGTTCATGTTTAACAAAGGTATGAATGTGGGTCGTTTACACAGCAATGGTAAACTACTGAACGTCAATTTGACCAGTAAATCACAAATAGTCAAAGAATGCCGAGGCTGATTGCGATGTCCTGTAAAAGATATGCAACTAACCTTTTTTAATGAGACGAGACAAACTGGAACAACTGACGACTGGGGAGATTTGTGGAAAGAGAGACCGAGGAAGACAAATGGAGAAGATACTTGATAGGTTTATGTCGTGGCACGGAAAGGTGGCAGGACACGAAATGATAAATGCCGTAGGAGATCGCAGGAAGTGGTGAAACATTATCGCCCACGCCCGTCAAAAAAGGCACTTGGTGATGAGACTATCGATTTTCGTCCTCAGGTAACACTTGCTATGGGAAGGCACTGGTCTGTGTCAAGTGTAACTGTTTCGGTACGAATGTCAGGAACGATTTTCCAGGAATCGACGAGACGAAACTGACAGCTCTAACAGTTTCCTTGTTTCGTTCAGTACGTGTCCCTCTATAGAGTCACATTAAACATTCCCTATCTCTGTCGGGAAGTTCCGAATACGTCACTGAAAGAGATATCAAAACCCAAGGACTCTATTTCACGCCTTCAGCGAATTGGTTATATGTGCTAACTTCAAATTTGTTTTATAGACCAAATGTTACAGGAGTGGAGGTGATCTGGTCAATAGCACATCGATCGCCTTTACTTCCCAAACCAATGTCTGTTACCAATGTTAGGCTGGATGGACCTGAGTGCTGGGTCAGTTTATTAACTGAAAAATTGGCATGGGATGATTAATCGTCGTAAGCGAGTTCCTGAATATGCCATAGACTTATATATTGCCGAAATAGTGTCTTTGTTTTATAATACAAAGTGTCATCTACCATATTAACAACTTTTAAGTCATTACTGTGACCCACCCCTACTTCCCATTTTCCGCCATCAATTTTTGTTTCAAACTTATTTATTGTTTGGCACAGGATCTGTTAAATAAAGACAAATTCCCGACTCGATTGGGATCGGAATACCCGACTACCAGGCAAGAGTGTTAACCACTGGGTAGACATTTCTGCTGCGCAGTTGTACACGTTTCCACCACGCCTCCCCACCCTACACCCCCACCCCACGCCCACATTCAATGGTAGAAACAATCGGGCCAGTAGTTCTCACACTTTTACCTATGGCCACACTGTCAGAAGGTACACAATGCTGGACACACGTGGGATGTTTTAAACTAATCAGGTGTACATTACTGAATAATAACGGAAACACGTGGGATGTTTTAAACTAATCAGGTGTACATTACTGAATAATAACGGAAACACGTGGGATGTTTTAAACTAATCAGGTGTACATTACTGAATAATAACGGAAACACGTGGGATGTTTTAAACTAATCAGGTGTACATTACTGAATAATAACGGAAACACGTGGTATGTTTTAAACTAATCAGGCGTACATTACTGAATAATAACGGAAACACGTGGTATGTTTTAAACTAATCAGGCGTACATTACTGAATAATAACGGAAACACGTGGGGTGTTTTAAACTAATCAGATGTACATTACTGAATAATAACGGAAACACGTGGGATGTTTTAAACTAATCAGGTGTACATTACTGAATAATAACGGAAACACGTGGGATGTTTTAAACTAATCAGGTGTACATTACTGAATAATACGGAAACACGTGGGATGTTTTAAACTAATCAGGTTGTACATTACTGAATAATAACGGAAACACGTGGGATGTTTTAAACTAATCAGGTGTACATTACTGAATAATAACGGAAACACGTGGGATGTTTTAAACTAATCAGGTGTACATTACTGAATAATAACGGAAACACGTGGGATGTTTTAAACTAATCAGGTGTACATTACTGAATAATAACGGAAACACGTGGGATGTTTTAAACTAATCAGGTGTACATTACTGAATAATAACGGAAACACGTGGGATGTTTTAAACTAATCAGGTGTACATTACTGAATAATAACGGAAACACACGTGCCCATACAAACACACACACACACACACATTTATCACTGTGTATTGTCACATTTATCACAGTATGTATTCACATTTATCACTGTGTGTATTCCCATTCATGTGTGTTGTCACATTTATCACCTGTATTATCACATGCGTCACTGTGTGTTATCCCATTTATTATTGTGTTTTGTCATATTTATCACCGTTAGTTGTCACATTTATCGCTGTGTTTTGTCACATTTATCACTGTGTGTAGTCACATTTACCACTCTGTGTTGTCACACTTATCACTGTGTGTTGTCTGTGGGTTGACATATAATCGACCAAAACGCATGGAAAACCCCAAACATTCAAAGAAAACAAACAAGTACAGTTTAATGTGTACATAAATATGCAACCATATTATATTACAGAAAAAATGTTACAGGTTATGAAAGACATACAAAAACAGATAAGATATGAGGACACGGTACAAGCGATACACACCAGGAAGCAAAAACAACGACCAGACGTAAACATTCCCCCCAAAAGAGATGGTGGTTGCATCAAGGACAGTTCGCGAAATGTCTCATTCGAAACAGTGGACACATTAAAAGGACGGAAGTAATACATTAGTGGCCCTTCAATTATGATAGGGGCAATATACGAGAACTGGCAATAAAGAAGGCAATTCAGTATTAAAATCCAGGCTAACAGGAGCTATGAGAACGCTGGGGGGGGGGGGGGGGGGTGGGGGGGATTTTTTTAAGTTCGGGGAGAAAAGTGGGGGAAGTACCGTGCACTGGTGGCATTGCAGCTGACACTATAGGGGCATTACAAAATATCTGCTATGCCTAGCTCACTGTATCTGGACAACCGTCTATATGTACAAGCTTACATACAGCACCATCTAAGACTTTCGCAGTTCCTAATGTTGCCCAGTTCATAATGTTGTCTGGTTAATAAAGTTGGCCAGTTCATAATGTTGCTCAGTTCATAATGTTGTCAGGTTAATAAAGTTGGTCAGTTCATAATGTTGCCCAGTTCATAATGTTGTCAGGTTAATAAAGTTGACCAGTTCATAATGTTGCCCAGTTCATAATGTTGTTTAGTTAATAAAGTTGGCCAGTTCATAATGTTGTCCAGTTCATAATGCTGGCGAGTTCAGAATGTTGTCCACTTTATAATGCTGCACAGTTCATAATGGCGTCTGTCGGATGTTTTGGGAATATCTCAAAGAGATAGAGGATACTAGAGTTCCTCTTTCCAAATGTGATCCTGCCCGATATAATTATAATAGCCTTTAATGGCTCAATTCCTTGAGTCCATAAATAGAGTCCAGGAGAGCCAAGGAAGTCCTCAAGGTGAACAAAGAAAAGATTTCCTTGAATATTAATAATAATCTTGTGGAGTTTGCTTGCCCCTCTGCTCTCAGCTAACTAATTAATATCTAGGGTATATTAATAACAACAACACCGTAATAACTCAAGGAATTCTTATAACACTCAAGAGTGGAAATGAAATCACTTGGATATTTAATAAACACAAGAAACTGGGGTATTGGTCATTCTGTTACAAAAGAAAATAAATAAATAATCCATTCCAAAGACATGATGTATAACATACATTAATGCCCCAAACATTCACTTTATAAAAAACATCAACATAAACCCCCAGTGGGTTAAATGATATATATATATATATATATATATATATATATATATATATATATATATATATATATATATATATATATATACATATATACATATATATATATATATATATTATATATATATATATATATATATATATATATCATTGGCACCTTGCCGTCTTAACAGACGATAGTTTGTGCTTTAAAAAGGCATAATAACTTTTAACTATGGCGGTAGCGAGTGTGACTGATAAGGCCAATTTGCGCTGTAAATGTCCGTTCACAGTGGGTGCATGTAAACACGTGGTAATTTCCACCATCATGCACCATCTTACGTCTCAAACGCTTGTTGTGTGACTTTTCTGCAATAATTTTCTCCTTTGACTTTATTCCATTTCTGATATTTGCCCTCCATGCAACACGTTCAGCGGCGACTTGCTCCCAATGTGCATTATCAATGCCTGTATCAATCATGTCCCGCTTACACACATCTTTGTATCGTAGTAGAGGCCGACCCTGAGATCTCTTACCCATCTGTAATTCACCAAAAAAGATATCCTTTGGTATTCTACCATCATCCATCCTCCTAAGATGTCCTATCCATCTAAGTCTACGAAGACTGAGCATGGAATAAACTGTCACACAACCTGATCTTTCCAACACTTCAGTATTTGTGATTTTGTCTTGCCACTTAATACCAAGAATTCTTCGCAGACACCGCATATGAAAGCTGTTTAAGTTGTTCTCTTGGTGTGAGTAAGTTGTCCAGGTTTCACTGCCATAGAGAAGAGTACTAAGGACACAGGCTTGATAGACAAGGACTTTTGTTTTGGCAGTAAGCTTCCTGTTCTCCCAGACTCTTTTTCTTAACCTGTTCATTGTTGTTGCTGCCTTACCAATCCAGATGTTGATTTCCTGATCTAGGGATAATTTGCTATTTACCACTGATCCTAGATATGTAAAATGGTCTACTATCTCTAGTTCGGCGTCGTCAATAAAGATTGATGGTACCCCATGTGCACCTTGTGACATAATCTGTGTCTTCTTTTTGCTAATTGTTAAACCAAATTCAGAACAAGCATTGGAGAATGCAGATAGTAGACATTGCAATTCTTCCTCAGAGTGGGTCGTAACTGCAGCATCATCTGCAAAAAGCAACTCTCTGATCAGTACCCTCCTAATTTTGGTCTTAGCCTTCAATCTCTGAGCATTGTAGAGGCCGCCATCTGAGCGTGAGTGAATGTATATACCACCATCCTGATCATGAAATGCATATTTCAGTAGAAGTGAAAAGTATATTCCAAAGAGGGTGGGAGCTAGTACACAACCTTGCTTAACTCCACTCTTGATTTCAAATTCTTCAGAAGTTGCACCATCAAACTTGATTATACCCTTCATGCCTGTGTGGAATGATTCCACAATGGACAGAAGAGTTGGTGGGCAGCCAATCTTCTTTAGTGCCTTGAACAGACCCTCACGACTGACCAAATCAAATGCCTTTGTGAGGTCGATGAAGGCAATAAACAGTGGTTGATTCTGTTCACGGCATTTTTCTTGCATTTGTCGCAATGAGAATATCATATCAGTGGTAGACCCCTTCTGTCGAAAGCCACACTGTGATTCGGGGTAGACTTGATCTCCTAGGACTTGAAGTCTGCGCAGAACAATTCTGGCAAATACTTTTCCAACAATACACAGAAGTGAGATACCCCTATAGTTGTTGCAGTCGCTCCGATCGCCCTTGTTCTTGTACAGTGTTATGATGCTTGAATCTTTGAAATCCTGTGGGACTTGTCCTTCACGCCAGCATAGCTCTATTAGCTGGTGGATCTGTATAGTGAGTGTGTCTTGCCCACTCCTGATAACCTCTATTGGAATCCCATCCTTACCTGGAGCCTTGCCAGATGCAAGTTCATTTATAGCACACTTAACTTCTGTTATGGTGGGAAGTGTGTCCAGGTGGTCAAGAGTTGGTAGAGCCTCTATGGCGTTGAGGGCATCATCCGCTAGTTTGGTCTCACTTGAGTAAAGCTCCAATTAGTGCTCTACCCATCTGTCCATCTGCTGTTTCTTATCAGTGATGATTTCTCCAGTCAAGGTTTTCAATGGTGCACTTCTTTTGATCACTGGACCACAGGCTTTCTTTATTCCTTCATACATGCTTCTTATGTCTCCCTTATCACTTGCGATTTGAATGGACTCACATAACTTGATCCAATAATCATTTGCACACTGCCTGGCAGCCTTTTGCACATCCTTCCTAGCTTGCCTAAGCTCACTCAGAGTGTTACGCGTTGGCCTTTCCTTGTTTCTTAAGAGAGCTTTCTTCTTCTTATCAATCAAGGGCTGCAGAGTCTCGCTGTTGGCCGCAAACCAGTCCTGCCTCTTATGATCCACAGTGCCGTAAACCCCTACGGCAGTTTTATAAAGAGTTTCCTTAATTTGACCCCACTTTTCATTTACTGTACAATTTTCTGGTGTATCAGTGAAAGCGTCTTCAAGTTGCTGTTGAAACTGAAAGCACTTTTCAGGATCATGAGTGTTAATA
This sequence comes from Cepaea nemoralis, assembly GCA_014155875.1. Taxonomy (NCBI): domain Eukaryota; kingdom Metazoa; phylum Mollusca; class Gastropoda; order Stylommatophora; family Helicidae; genus Cepaea; species Cepaea nemoralis. Next base: position 271,580 of record JACEFZ010024313.1, on the reverse strand, counting down.
ATATTAATCCTGAGGCTAGATTTGTGTTTAGCTGTGTAGATTCTCTTTGGTCTCAGTCTAACCCTTGCAACAACCAAAGAATGATCCGTATCACAGTCAGCACTGTGGTAACTACGAGTCAATGATATATGGTTCAGATGTTGTCTCCGTGTGATGATGAAGTCCAGCTGGTGCCAATGGCCGGATCTTGGATGTTTCCATGTGACCTTATGCATCTCTTTTGTTTTAAAAAAGGAGTTTGTAATACATAGGTCATTACTGGTGCAATGCTCCAGCAGCCTTTGCCCATTTTCATTCATGCGACCGATGTTGTATTTTCCAAGGCACACTGGCCATGAACTCGAGTCCTTGCCCACACGAGCATTGAAATCACCGAGCATATAAATGTAGTCAGATTTTGGAACTGCCTTGATCACGGAGTCTAACTCCTCATAGAACAAATCCTTCACATCATCAGAGGAATCGAGTGTCGGTGCATATGCAGTAATAATGGTGGCAAACCCACAAGAGGTTGCCAAGCGCAGGGATAATAGTCTTTCATTTCCTCCTGCTGGAATTTCAATCATTCCCAGTAGCGAATTCTTCACTGCAAAGCCCACACCGTGTTGCCTTTTTTCTGCCAGCCCTCTACCCTTCCAGAAAAAGGTGTAGTTGTTTTCCCTGAGTGACCCTTCCTCAGCGAGGCGAGTCTCCTGCAGCCCAGCAATATCAATGTTTAGACGATTGAGTTCAGCATCAATCACAGCCGTTTTTCTCACATCGTCAATATTGGTCAAGTCAGTGGAAAATCCTGGACACATGGTTCTCACGTTCCAGGTTGCAAGCCGTAGCTTGAGGTGTCTATTTTTATTTTTGTTTGTACCTGGTGCATTGGTTTTACAGCCTGCGATTCAGATTTTGTCCTAGCCCCAAGCACCCATTGAAGCAGGCAGGCTGTGGCGGATCAGCACCCAATTGGCTGGGGGCTGCCCAGCTTAAGGCGGGAGGTAGCTGATCAGTGACACCTATAGGTGTCTCCCACCGTCAGAGGCAACGCGTGGCGCCCCATGTCTACGCCAACTGACAAGGACTTATAACCCGTAACAGTTGCCTCTCGCTTTGATTCCGAGACCAGTTAAGACCAGGGATGGAGTTATTGCCTCTCCATAGCACAAAGCCTGGGCTAAAATATAGAGATCATGTGTTGCCCATGCAGCATGATCCCTCTCTCGGCCTGCCTAGTTTACTCCAGAGGAAAGGTAACACCTCTACATCTGGAACAAGACAAGCTGCAGAAGCTGCCGGATCAGCAAAGCAATGCTCTAACTGTCCGCCTGTTGGAGCTTCGATCCTAGACCAGTCGCAAACCAAGGCTTAGGGCCTGGTCTGCCCTGCCATGACATTTTGTCTTTAGCTTGCATTTCCTCGCACCAGGGTAAGGCTTGTACCCTCCCAATTGCGGTCTTCCGCCCGAAGCCGTTGGCACAATGTGGGGTGTCGGATTTGGTAAGCGCCGCCCAACGTTCGGCGCTAACAGAAACCAGGTAGTACCGTCTACTGTTATACGGTAGCTCAGTCATATCTGACCAAGACCTGACATACATACTTATATATATATAAGTTCAGTTCAGTTATATTAAGTATGAAGAATTGTCGTAAACTCAAGTCTATCCACTCCAGTGTCCATGGAACTCATTTATAAAAAATAAGTTCAATAAAATGAAATATATTGATTTCTCAGAGTCAGTGTTGATCTAGTCTAGGTAGGATGATATTCGATTATTCTCTCAAATCACAGGTCCAAGTAAAGGTCCCCTGTTTTGTTTATGGCGATACAGGTTTCCCTTTCTTAAGTGGTGAGATGAAACTCTAGTTGGTACTTTCTTTCAGAATATTCTTCTTCATCTCTCAAGTCGGGTATCCCCATCAACAGTCATCTGGACCAGGATGGATCTAACAACTATCCTAAACGTATATCTACTGATATCATGAATACATCTATATGATCATTATAATTGGAAGAAGATTAAAAAAAAAACAAAGAAAAAAGGAAAATAAACAGAGGGAGTTTTGACCTCAGAGAAAATTAAACAAAGAGAGAAGAGGGTTTTAGTGTCCCCCAACAGTTATCAACTCCATAGCTGGTTCCTCTCCATCCAATACTCCACTACAGGGCGCTCAAGGTTTAGACTACCAGATAAGCAGTATCATATTCGCCCATGTCTGTCACCCATGGTCTCCACGTTGAGTAATATCTTGATCGATTCGGAATTTGATAACCATGTACATAATTATTTTCCCTAGTTATTCCTCCATTTAAAAGAAAAGGCCTCATACATTAAGTGTCTTAATTCATTCGCTAAATGCAATGAGTATTTACTTATAAACATTATAAGTACATTATGGCATCATCTCCTGTATAACATTCTGGTGGGTTTTTCCCCAATCAAATGCTCTGAGGAGGAGCATCCTCCCTCCTTTTCAATATGTAGGTATATGCCTTTACCTTACTCATCCATAAGATTCATCATCATCATACATCAAACATAATTCATGAAAGAAAACCATATAATTGTGACATGGGTGATATGGAATACAAAGTGGCGTCATGCGTAGAGGCACAGTAAATGATCAATTAGTGCATGGGTACCACTATCATCTTCTCCTCTGTTAAAATTGGCAGCATGCATCAAATTAACTACTATCGGGTAATTGATTGATTGATCACACTCATCCTCGGTATGCCACTTCTCCACACCCAATCTACAATCATTCATCATAAATCATAAACATGTATGGATGCTGAATTGGCATAATTATGTGACTCGCAGTCAATAAGTTAAAAGATTTAAAAGATCATGTATTTAACACCAATGAAGTCACATTTGAATCACCACATGAATGCTTCCATAGAACACACAGGATTTTATGATAACACAAAGGGAACTATTTAACATTTAATGTGCCCATGTACTGTTTCTAGGACGAATTATTACACTAATTCCTCCTAACTAGTGATTGCACATTTAAGATTGTTCCTTACTACTGAACTATGGATTCTAATCTTCTAAATCCTAAGTTAATCACTAACTCCTAAATCACTACTGACTTAGCTTAACTGCTTAATGAGTAAATTGCACAGCCTAGGCATAATGCTCAAGCTTACATAGAAGCTGCATAACTAGAAAAAGAAAACCTCTCACTATGGGTTAACCTAGTACATAGATCATCTATGAACTACGACATCTGAATATAGTGCTTAGTATCTCCTTAATAAGTTCATAAGGACTAACCACATTTTTACAGCACACCAACTTACCATTTTCTAGGACAGGAGCATAACTAACTTAATATTACAGCGTGCTTAACTTCACATAGTTGAATGTCTTCTTCAAGCATGACGTCTCAGGTTTCCGGCTCCAGACTAGGATTTGTGCTTTCCTAGCTCACTGGCTGCTTAATAGGCTGGCACTTCTCTCTCTTCCTCTATTGGAGTTGGCTAAACTTCAGATGGATTGTTCAGTTGAGGACACCACGCCGTCAGTCCCGTGAACCTTCTCCTTTTGAGCGATTGCTGAAGGTTTGTTCGTTTTACACACACTGCACATCTGCCGGTCTCACTCCATTTTAAAGACTCTCGGATGTTGTTTACCCTCTGCCTTTCCTTGGCTGGGCTCTGACGACTTTCTGAGTCGTGTCCAATGGCAGATCTCCCTTTCGGCTATATTTAGAATATTGTTGTCCCCTTTCAGAATCAGCGCTCTATTTCAAATTAAGAAGATGTAAATTTCATCTTTCGTCTTACAATGTAGGCGCTCATTCCTTCATTTTCCCAAGGGTGGTGGTTGTTGGCGTTTTTGCTAACCGCAGGGTAGTGCGAGGGAAATTCAAATTCAAAATAGCGATGTGGCGACTTGCAATATGTAAACTACAACGTCCATTTCATAATGTTGCCCAGTTCATAATGTTGTCCAGTTCATACTATTGTTCAGTTCATAATGCATTCCAGTGCCTAATTTTTTTTAAATGTTGCATATCCCTTGCAGGATGTTGTAGTCAACACCAGCATTTTGCATGCTGCTGTTGATGTGCTCGGCAAATTTTACGTTCAGTAGTTTGCCATTGCTTTCTGAACGACCGGCTCCCATACAAGCACGTTATAACACAACGCAACACGATCTGCTGCACAAATCGGTCGCGGTTGCGTTTCAAACGCCTGGTAAGCGGATCACGAACCGCGTTCGCAAGTCTTTGGCCACATAATGTTGCTCAGTTCATAAAGCTGGCGAGTTCCTAAAGTTGAGTCCTAAAGTGCCTACATCTCTTGTCTGCCGGCCATATGCTTACATCTCTTGTCTGCCGGCCATGTGCCTACATCACTTCTGCCGGTCATGTGCCTACATCTCTTGTCTGCCGGCCGGGTGCCTACCTCTCTTGTCTGCCGGCCATGTGCCTACCTCTCTTGCCTGCCGGCCATATGCCTACATCTCGTCTGCCGGCCATTTGCCTACATCTCATGTCAGCCGGCCATGTGCCTACATCTCTTGTCTCCCTGCCATGTGTCTACCTCTCTTGTCTGCCGGCCATGTGCCTAAATCTCTTGTTTGCCGGCCATGTGCCTACATCTCTTGTCTGCCGGCCATGTGCCTACCTCTCTTGTCTGCCGGCCATGTGCCTACCTCTCTTGTCTGCCTCTCTTGTCTGCCGGCCATGTGCCTACCTCTCTTGTCTGCCGGCCACGTGCCTACATCTCTTGTCTACCGGCTATGCGCCTACATCTCTTGTCTGCCGGCCATATTCCTACCTCTCTTGTCTGCCGGCCATGTGCCTACATCTCTTGTCTGCCGGCCATGTGCTTACATCTCGTCTGCCGGCCATGTGCCTACATCTCGTCTGCCGGCCATGTGCCTACATCTCTTGGCTGCCGGCCATGTGCCTACATCTCTCGTCTGCCGGCCATGTGCCTACATCTCTTGGCTGCCGGCCATGTGCCTACATCTCTTGTCTGCCGGCCATGTGTCTACCTCTCTTGTCTGCCGGCCATGTGCCTACATCTCTTGTCTGCCGGCCATGTGCCTACATCTCTTGTCTGCCGACCATGTGCCTACATCTCTTGTCTGCCGGCCATGTGCCTACCTCTCTTGTCTGCCGGCCATGTGCCTACCTCTCTTGTCTGCCTCTCTTGTCTGCCGGCCATGTGCCTACCTCTCTTGTCTGCCGGCTATGTGCCTACATCTCTTTTCTGCCGGCCATGTGCCTACATCTCTTGTCTGCCGGCCATATGCTTACATCTCTTGTCTGCCGGCCGGGTGCCTACCTCTCTTGTCTGCCGGCCATGTGCCTACATCTCGTCTGCCGGCCATGTGCCTACATCTCTTGTCTGCCGGCGATGTGCCTACCTCTCTTGTCTGCCGGCCATGTGCCTACATCTCTTGTCTGCCGACCATGTGCCTACCTCTCTTGTCTGCCGGCCATGTGACTACATCTCTTGTCTGCCGGCGATGTACCTACATCTCTTGTCTGCCGACCATGTGCCTACATCTCTTGTCTGCCGGCCATGTGCCTACCTCTCTTGTCTGCCGGCCATGTGCCTACCTCTCTTGTCTGCCGGCCATGTGCCTAAATCTCTTGTCTGCCGGCCATGTGCCTACCTGTCTTGTCTGCCGGCCATGTGCCTACATCTCTTGTCTGCCGGCCATGTGTCTACCTCTCTTGTTTGCCGGCCATGTGCCTACATCTCTTGTCTGCCGGCCATGTGCCTAATTCTCTTGTCTGCCGGCCATGTGCCTACATCTCTTGTCTGCCGGCCATGTGCCTACCTCTCTTGTCTGCCAGCCATATGCCTACCTCTCTTGTCTGCCTCTCTTGTCTGCCGGCCATGTGCCTACCTCTCTTGTCTGCCGGCCATGTGCCTACATCTCTTGTCTGCCGGCTATGTGCCTACATCTCTTGTCTGTCGGCCATGTGCCTACATCTCTTGTCTGCTGGCCATGTGCTTACATCTCTTGTCTGCCGGCCATGTGCCTAACTCTCTTGTCTGCCGGTCATGTACCTACATCTCTTGTCTGCCGGCCATATGCCTACCTCTCTTGTCTGCCGGCCATGTGCCTACATCTCTTGTCTGCCGGCCATGTGCCTACCTCTCTTGTCTGCCGGCCATGTACCTACCTCTCTTGTCTGCCGGTCATGTGTCTACATCTCTTGTCTGCCGGCCATGTGCCTACCTCTCTTGTCTGCCGGCCATGTGCCTACATCTCTTGTCTGCCGGCCATGTGCCTACCTCTCTTGCCTGCCGGAAATATGCCTACATCTCGTCTGCGGGCCATGTGTCTACATCTCTTGTCTGCCGGCCATGTGCCTACATCTCTTGTCTGCCGGCCATGTGCCTACATCTCTTGTCTGCCGGCCATGTGCCCACCTCTCTTGTCTCCCGGCCATGTGCCTACATCTCCTGGCTTCCGGCCATGTGCCTACATCTCTTGTCTGCCGGCCATGTGCTTACATCTCGTCTGCGGGCCATGTGCCTACATCTCTTGGCTGCCGGCCATGTGCCTACATCTCTTGTCTGCCGGCCGGGTGCCTACCTCACTTGTCTGCCGGCCATGTGCCTACATCTCGTCTGCCGGCCATGTGCCTACATCTCTTGTCTGCCGACCATGTGCCTATATCTCTTGTCTGCCGGCCGGGCGCCTACCTCTCTTGTCTGCCGGCCATGTGCCTACCTCTCTTGTCTGCCGGCCATGTGCCTACCTCTCTTGTTATCCGGCCATGTGCCAACATCTCTTGTCTGCCGGCAATGTGCCTACTTCTCTTGTCTGCCGGCCATGTGCCTACATCTCTTGTCTGCCGGCCATGTGCCTACATCACTTCTGCCGGTCATGTGCCTACATCTCTTGTCTGCCGGCCGGGTGCCTACCTCTCTTGTCTGCCGGCCATGTGCCTACCTCTCTTGCCTGCCGGCCATATGCCTACATCTCGTCTGCCGGCCATTTGCCTACATCTCATGTCAGCCGACCATGTGCCTACATCTCTTGTCTCCCTGCCATGTGTCTACCTCTCTTGTCTGCCGGCCATGTGCCTAAATCTCTTGTTTGCCGGCCATGTGCCTACATCTCTTGTCTGCCGGCCATGTGCCTACCTCTCTTGTCTGCCGGCCATGTGCCTACCTCTCTTGTCTGCCTCTCTTGTCTGCCGGCCATGTGCCTACCTCTCTTGTCTGCCGGCCACGTGCCTACATCTCTTGTCTGCCGGCTATGCGCCTACATCTCTTGTCTGCCGGCCATGTGCCTACCTCTCTTGTCTGCCGGCAATGTGCCTACATCTCTTGTCTGCCGGCCATGTGCTTACATCTCGTCTGCCGGCCATGTGCCTACATCTCGTCTGCCGGCCATGTGCCTACATCTCTTGGCTGCCGGACCATGTGCCTACATCTCTCGTCTGCCGACCATGTGCCTACATCTCTTGGCTGCCGGCCATGTGCCTACATCTCTCGTCTGCCGGCCATGTGCCTACATCTCTTGGCTGCCGGCCATGTGCCTACATCTCTTGTCTGCCGGCCATGTGTCTACCTCTCTTGTCTGCCGGCCATGTGCCTACATCTCTTGTCTGCCGGCCATGTGCCTACATCTCTGTCTGCCGACCATGTGCCTACCTCTCTTCTGCTACATCTCTTGTCTGCCGGGCCATGTGCCTACAATCTCTTGTCTGCCGGCCATGTGCCTACCATCTCTTGTCTGCCGGCCATGTGCCTACCTATCTTGTCCTGCCGGCTATGTGCCTAATCTCTTTCTGCCGGCCATGTGCCTTACATCTCTTGTCTGCCGGCCATGTGCCTACATCTCTTGTCTGCCGGCCATGTGCCTACATCTCTTGTCTGCCGGCCATAGTGCCCACCTCTCTTGTCTCCCGGCCATGTGCCTACATCTCCTGGCTTCCGGCCATGTGCCTACATCTCTTGTCTGCCGGCCATGTGCTTACATCTCGTCTGCGGGCCATGTGCCTACATCTCTTGGCTGCCGGCCATGTGCCTACATCTCTTGTCTGCCGGCCGGGTGCCTACCTCACTTGTCTGCCGGCCATGTGCCTACATCTCGTCTGCCGGCCATGTGCCTACATCTCTTGTCTGCCGACCATGTGCCTATATCTCTTGTCTGCCGGCCGGGCGCCTACCTCTCTTGTCTGCCGGCCATGTGCCTACCTCTCTTGTCTGCCGGCCATGTGCCTACCTCTCTTGTTATCCGGCCATGTGCCAACATCTCTTGTCTGCCGGCAATGTGCCTACTTCTCTTGTCTGCCGGCCATGTGCCTACATCTCTTGTCTGCCGGCCATGTGCCTACATCACTTCTGCCGGTCATGTGCCTACATCTCTTGTCTGCCGGCCGGGTGCCTACCTCTCTTGTCTGCCGGCCATGTGCCTACCTCTCTTGCCTGCCGGCCATATGCCTACATCTCGTCTGCCGGCCATTTGCCTACATCTCATGTCAGCCGCCATGTGCCTACATCTCTTGTCTCCCTGCCATGTGTCTACCTCTCTTGTCTGCCGGCCATGTGCCTAAATCTCTTGTTTGCCGGCCATGTGCCTACATCTCTTGTCTGCCGGCCATGTGCCTACCTCTCTTGTCTGCCGGCCATGTGCCTACCTCTCTTGTCTGCCTCTCTTGTCTGCCGGCCATGTGCCTACCTCTCTTGTCTGCCGGCCATGTGCCTACATCTCTTGTCTGCCGGCCATGTGCCTACATCTCTTGTCTGCCGGCCATGTGCCTACCTCTCTTGTCTGCCGGCCATGTGCCTACATCTCTTGTCTGCCGGCCATGTGCTTACATCTCGTCTGCCGGCCATGTGCCTACATCTCTTGTCTGCCGGCCATGTGCCTACATCTCTTGTCTGCCGGCCATGTGCCTACATCTCTTGTCTGCCGGCCATGTGCCCACCTCTCTTGTCTGCCGGCCATGTGCCTACATCTCTTGTCTGCCGGCCATGTGCTACCTCTCTTGTCTGCCGCCATGTGCCTACATCTCTTGTCTGCGGCATGTGCCTACCTCTCTTGTCTGCCGGCCATGTGCCTACCTCTCTTGTCTGCCGCCATGTGCCTACATCTCTTGTCTGCCGGCCATGTGCCTACCTCTGTGCGGCCATGTGCTACATCTCTTGTCTGCGGCCATGTCCTACCTCTTGTCTGCCGGCCATGTGCCATACATCTCTTGTCTGCCGGCCATGTGCCTACATCTCTTGTCTGCCGGCCTATGTGCCTTACATCTCTTGTCTGCCGGCCATGTGCCTACCTCTCTTGTCTGCCGGTCATGTGTCTACATCTCTTGTCTGCCGGGCCATGTGCCTACCTCTCTTGTCTGCCGGCCATGTGCCTACATCTCTTGTCTGCCGGCCATGTGCCTACCTCTCTTGCCTGCCGGAATATGCCTACATCTCGTCTGCGGGCCATGTGTCTACATCTCTTGTCTGCCGGCCATGTGCCTACATCTCTTGTCTGCCGGCCATGTGCCTACATCTCTTGTCTGCCGGCCATGTGCCCACCTCTCTTGTCTCCCGGCCATGTGCCTACATCTCCTGGCTTCCGGCCATGTGCCTACATCTCTTGTCTGCCGGCCATGTGCTTACATCTCGTCTGCGGGCCATGTGCCTACATCTCTTGGCTGCCGGCCATGTGCCTACATCTCTTGTCTGCCGGCCGGGTGCCTACCTCACTTGTCTGCCGGCCATGTGCCTACATCTCGTCTGCCGGCCATGTGCCTACATCTCTTGTCTGCCGACCATGTGCCTATATCTCTTGTCTGCCGGCCGGGCGCCTACCTCTCTTGTCTGCCGGCCATGTGCCTACCTCTCTTGTCTGCCGGCCATGTGCCTACCTCTCTTGTTATCCGGCCATGTGCCAACATCTCTTGTCTGCCGGCAATGTGCCTACTTCTCTTGTCTGCCGGCCATGTGCCTACATCTCTTGTCTGCCGGCCATGTGCCTACATCACTTCTGCCGGTCATGTGCCTACATCTCTTGTCTGCCGGCCGGGTGCCTACCTCTCTTGTCTGCCGGCCATGTGCCTACCTCTCTTGCCTGCCGGCCATATGCCTACATCTCGTCTGCCGGCCATTTGCCTACATCTCATGTCAGCCGGCCATGTGCCTACATCTCTTGTCTCCCTGCCATGTGTCTACCTCTCTTGTCTGCCGGCCATGTGCCTAAATCTCTTGTTTGCCGGCCATGTGCCTACATCTCTTGTCTGCCGGCCATGTGCCTACCTCTCTTGTCTGCCGGCCATGTGCCTACCTCTCTTGTCTGCCTCTCTTGTCTGCCGGCCATGTGCCTACCTCTCTTGTCTGCCGGCCACGTGCCTACATCTCTTGTCTGCCGGCTATGCGCCTACATCTCTTGTCTGCCGGCCATGTGCCTACCTCTCTTGTCTGCCGGCAATGTGCCTACATCTCTTGTCTGCCGGCCATGTGCTTACATCTCGTCTGCCGGCCATGTGCCTACATCTCGTCTGCCGGCCATGTGCCTACATCTCTTGGCTGCCGGCCATGTGCCTACATCTCTCGTCTGCCGGCCATGTGCCTACATCTCTTGGCTGCCGGCCATGTGCCTACATCTCTTGTCTGCCGGCCATGTGTCTACCTCTCTTGTCTGCCGGCCATGTGCCTACATCTCTTGTCTGCCGGCCATGTGCCTACATCTCTTGTCTGCCGACCATGTGCCTACATCTCTTGTCTGCCGGCCATGTGCCTACCTCTCTTGTCTGCCGGCCATGTGCCTACCTCTCTTGTCTGCCTCTCTCGTCTGCCGGCCATGTGCCTACATCTCTTGGCTGCCGGCCATGTGCCTACATCTCTTGTCTGCCGGCCATGTGTCTACCTCTCTTGTCTGCCGGCCATGTGCCTACATCTCTTTTCTGCCGGCCATGTGCCTACATCTCTTGTCTGCCGGCCATATGCTTACATCTCTTGTCTGCAGGCCATGTGCCTACCTCTCTTGTCTGCCGGTCATGTGTCTACATCTCTTGTCTGCCGGCCATGTGCCTACCTCTCTTGTCTGCCGGCCATGTGCCTACATCTCTTGTCTGCCGGCCATGTGCCTACCTCTCTTGTCTGCCGGCTATGTGCCTACATCTCTTTTCTGCCGGCCATGTGCCTACATCTCTTGTCTGCCCGCCATATGCTTACATCTCTTGTCTGCCGGCCATGTGCCTACCTCTCTTGTCTGCCGGCCATGTGCCTACATCTCTTTTCTGCCGGCCATGTGCCTACCTCTCTTGCCTGCCGGAAATATGCCTACATCTCGTCTGCGGGCCATGTGTCTACATCTCTTGTCTGCCGGCCATGTGCCTACATCTCTTGTCTGCCGGCCATGTGCCTACATCTCTTGTCTGCCGGCCATGTGCCCACCTCTCTTTTCTCCCGGCCATGTGCCTACATCTCCTGGCTTCCGGCCATGTGACTACATATCTTGTCTGCCGGCCATGTGCTTACATCTCGTCTGCGGGCCATGTGCCTACATCTCTTGGCTGCCGGCCATGTGCCTACATCTCTTGTCTGCCGGCCGGGTGCCTACCTCACTTGTCTGCCGGCCATGTGCCTACATCTCGTCTGCCGGCCATGTGCCTACATCTCTTGTCTGCCGGCCATGTGCCTATATCTCTTGTCTGCCGGCCGGGCGCCTACCTCTCTTGTCTGCCGGCCATGTGCCTACCTCTCTTGTCTGCCGGCCATGTGCCTACCTCTCTTGTTATCCGGCCATGTGCCAACATCTCTTGTCTGCCGGCAATGAGCCTACTTCTCTTGTCTGCCGGCCATGTGCCTACATCTCTTGTCTGCCGGCCATGTGCCTACATCACTTCTGCCGGTCATGTGCCTACATCTCTTGTCTGCCGGCCGGGTGCCTACCTCTCTTGTCTGCCGGCCATGTGCCTACCTCTCTTGCCTGCCGGCCATATGCCTACATCTCGTCTGCCGGCCATTTGCCTACATCTCATGTCAGCCGGCCATGTGCCTACATCTCTTGTCTCCCTGCCATGTGTCTACCTCTCTTGTCTGCCGGCCATGTGCCTAAATCTCTTGTTTGCCGGCCATGTGCCTACATCTCTTGTCTGCCGGCCATGTGCCTACCTCTCTTGTCTGCCGGCCATGTGCCTACCTCTCTTGTCTGCCTCTCTTGTCTTGCGGCCATGTGCCTACCTCTCTTGTCTGCCGGCCACGTGCCTACATCTCTTGTCTGCCGGCTATGCGCCTACATCTCTTGTCTGCCGGCCATGTGCCTACCTCTCTTGTCTGCCGGCCATGTGCCTACATCTCTTGTCTGCCGGCCATGTGCTTACATCTCGTCTGCCGGCCATGTGCCTACATCTCGTCTGCCGGCCATGTGCCTACATCTCTCGTCTGCCGGCCATGTGCCTACATCTCTTGGCTGCCGGCCATGTGCCTACATCTCTTGTCTGCCGGCCATGTGTCTACCTCTCTTGTCTGCCGGCCATGTGCCTACATCTCTTGTCTGCCGGCCATGTGCCTACATCTCTTGTCTGCCGACCATGTGCCTACATCTCTTGTCTGCCGGCCATGTGCCTACCTCTCTTGTCTGCCGGCCATGTGCCTACCTCTCTTGTCTGCCTCTCTTGTCTGCCGGCCATGTGCCTACCTCTCTTGTCTGCCGGCTATGTGCCTACATCTCTTTTCTGCCGGCCATGTGCCTACATCTCTTGTCTGCCAGCCATATGCTTACATCTCTTGTCTGCCGGCCATGTGCCTACCTCTCTTGTCTGCCGGCCATGTACCTACATCTCTTGTCTGCCGGCCATGTGCCTACATCTCTTGTCTGCCGGCCATGTGCTTACATCTCTTGTCTGCCGGCCATGTGCCTACCTCTCTTGTCTGCCGGCCATGTGCCTACATCTCTTGTCTGCCGGTCATGTGCCTACATCTCTTGTCTGCCGGCCATGTGCCTACCTCTCTTGTCTGCCGGCCATGTGCCTACCTCTCTTGTCTGCCGGCCATGTGCCTACATCTCTTGTCTGCCGGCCATGTGCTTACATCTCGTCTGCCGGCCATGTGCTTACATCTCGTCTGCCGGCCATGTGCCTACATCTCGTCTGCCGGCCATGTGCCTACATATCTTGGCTGCCGGCCATGTGCCTACATCTCTTGGCTGCCGGCCATGTGCCTACATCTCTTTTCTGCCGGCCGGGTGCCTACCTCTCTTGTCTGCGGGCCATGTGCCTACATCTCGTCTGCCGGCCATATGCCTACATCTCTGTCTGCCGGCCATGTGCCTACATCACTTGTCTGCCGGCCGGGCGCCTACCTCTCTTGTCTGCCGGCCATGTGCCTACCTCTCTTGTCTGCCGGCCACGTGCCTACCTCTCTTGTCTTCTGGCCATGTGCCAACATCTCTTGTCTGCCGGCCATGTGCCTACATCTCTTGTCTGCCTACATCTCTTGTCTGCCGGCCATGTGCCTACATCACGTCTGCCGGCCATGTGCCTACATCTCTTGTCTGCTGGCCGGGTGCCTACCTCTCTTGTCTGCCGGCCATGTGCCTACATCTCTTGTCTTCTGGCCATGTGCCAACATCTCTTGTCTGCCGGCCATGTGCCTACATCTCGTCTGCCGGCCATGTGCCTACATCTCGTCTGCCGGCCATGTGCCTACATCTCTTGTCTGCCGGCCATGTGCCTACCTCTCTTGCCTGCCGGCCCGGTGCCTACATCTCTTATCTGCTGGCCATGTGCCAACATCTCTTGTCTGCCGGCCATGTGCCTACCTCTCTTGTCTGCCGGCCATGTGCCTACCTCTCTTGTCTGCCGGCCATGTGCCTACCTCTCTTGTCTGCCAACTATGTGCCTACCTCTCTTGCCTGCCGGACCGGTGCCTACCTCTCTTGTCTGCCGGCCATGTGCCTACCTCTCTTGTCTGCCGGCCATGTGCCTACATCTCTTGTCTGCCGGCCATGTGCCTACATCTCGTCTGCCGGCCATGTGCCTCCATCTCTTGTCTGCTGGCCGGGTGCCTACCTCTCTTGTCTGCCGGCCATGTGCCTACATCTCTTGTCTTCTGGCCATGTGCCAACATCTCTTGTCTGCCGGCCATGTGCCTACATCTCGTTTGCCGGCCATGTGCCTATATCTCGTCTGCCGGCCATGTGCCTACATCTCTTGTCTGCCGGCCATGTGCCTACCTCTCTTGCCTGCCGGCCCGGTGCCTACATCTCTTATCTGCTGGCCATGTGCCAACATCTCTTGTCTGCCGGCCGTGTGCCTACCTCTCTTGTCTGCCGGCCATGTGCCTACCTCTCTTGTCTGCCGGCCATGTGCCTACCTCTCTTGTCTGCCAACTATGTGCCTACCTCTCTTGCCTGCCGGACCGGTGCCTACCTCTCTTGTCTGCCGGCCATGTGCCTACCTCTCTTTTCTGCCGGCCTGGTGCTTACACATCCTGTCTGCAATCATAATGTTCAATCAATCAATCAATCAATCAATCAGCCGGGTACCTACCCCTCTTGTCTGCCAGCCCGGTGCTACATTGACCAGGGCTCCCAAGTTGAACTAGCCAAACAAAGGTACCCAGAAATATTCAGGGAAGTAACTGAGACAGATGTGATGTTGACCTCAACACCCGTCGAGTGCCGATTGGTCCAAAAAAAAATATTGGGCGAGCATCACATACTTCAACACCGCGGCAAGAGAAAGAGTTGTTTACATGTTGTTATCTGGTCTTACCATCGTGAACGTGCCACAATTAGTTTGCGATAAGCTTGATGTAATCTTTATTCCTGATCTTATTGTACCTGATAAGATAGTCGTTGCACAAGCAACGAGTCACACGTGTAGTGTTTAAATAGAGAAACAAAACAAACCATTGGAGGAGACTGTTATAAGAACGTATTTCACTGTTATCTTCGGTGACAGATAGTGATAGCAAGATTATTATTACACGAGAGCAGTGATACGGTAATCTGAACTCAAAACACAAACAGTACATGTGGCCGAGAAAGGTTTGATCAGCCCTGGGCCGTTTACCCTGATCAAGGATTAGCCGAATTGTTCATACGGTGAGGCATGTTCAGAAGATCGTGGACAGGGCGGAGAAGTTCGTAGAAAGGGGCAGAGAAGATCGTGGGCCGAGCAGAGAAGATCTCGGACAGGACAGAGAAGCATGTTGAGAAGCCTGTGTTCAGGGCAGAGAAGTATGTTGAGAAGCGTGTGGACAGGACAGAGAAGTATGTTGAGAAGCTTGTGAACAGAGCAGAGATTATCGTGGACAGGACAGAGAAGATCGTGGACAGAGCAGAGATTATCATGGACAGGACAGAGAAGATCGTGGACAGAGCAGAGATTATCATGGACAGAACAGAGAAGATCGTGGACAGGACAGAGATGATCGTGGACAGAGCAGAGAAGTATATTGAGAAGATCGTGGACAGGACAGAGAAGTATGTTGAGAAGATCGTGGACAGAGCAGAGATTATCGTGGACAGGACAGAGAAGTATGTTGAGAAGATCGTGGACAGAGCAGAGATTATCGTGGACAGGACAGAGAAGATCGTGGAGAGGACAGAGAAGATCGTGGACAGAGCAGAGATTATCGTGGACAGGACAGAGAAGATCGTGGACAGAGCAGAGATTATCGTGGACAGGACAGAAAAGTATGTCGAGAAGATCGTGGACAGAGCAGAGATTATCGTGGACAGGACAGAGAAGTATGTTGAGAAGATCGTGGACAGAGCAGAGATTATCGTGGACAGGACAGAGAAGTATGTTGAGAAGATCGTGCACAGAGCAGAGATTATCATGGACAGGACAGAGAAGATCGTGGACAGAGCAGAGATTATCGTGGACAGGACAGAGAAGTATGTTGAGAAGATTGTGGACAGAGCAGAGATTATCATGGACAGGACAGAGAAGATCGTGGACAGAGCAGAGATAATCGTGGACAGGTCAGAGAAGATCGTGGACAGGTCAGAGAAGATCGTGGACAGAGCAGAGATTATCGTGGACAGGACAGAGAAGTATGTTGAGAAGATCGTGGACAGAGCAGAGATTATCGTGGACAGGACAGAGAAGATCGTGGACAGAGCAGAGATTATCGTGGACAGGACAGAAAAGATCGTGGACAGAGCAGAGATTATCGTGGACAGGACAGAGAAGATCGTGGACAGAGCAGAGATTATCGTGGACAGGACAGATAAGTATGTTGAGAAGATCGTGGGCAGAGCAGAGATTATCGTGGACAGGACAGAGAAGTATGTTGAGAAGATCGTGGACTGGACAGAGAAGTATGTTGAGAAGATCGTAGACAGGGCAGAGAAGTATCTTGAGAAGCTTGTGGACAGGACAGAGAAGTATGTTGAGAAGATCGTGGACAGGGCAGAGAAGATCATAACAGGGCAGAGAAGATCGTGGCAGGGCAGAGAAGATCGTGACAGGGCAGAGAAGAAACCTGTAGTTGGTTGAAAATCACTCATCAAAGCCATACAAGGGTGAGACAAAGGTCTCCTTGCGCGCCATAAGGCAATCTGGACATGCAGTTCCGGGCCCATAATTGCACAGACCAATCAGCACAAGGCGGGTGATGGGGACAGTATCACTCCGGTCACATGCACTTCCCCAGATATGTCTCGGCACCTATTTGAGGTCACATGCACTTCCCCAGACATGTCTCGGCACCTATTTGAGGTCACATGCACTTCCCCAGACATGTCTCGGCACCTATTTGAGGTCACATGCACTTCCCCAGACATGTCTCGGCACCTATTTGAGGTCACATGCACTTCTCCAGACATGTCTCGGCATCTATTTGAGGCTACATGCACTTCCCCATACATGTCTCGACACCTATTTGAGGTCACATGCACTTCCCCAGACATGTCTCGGCACCTATTTGAGGTCGCATGCACTTCCCCAGACATGTCTCGGCACCTATTTGAGGTCACATGCACTTCCCCAGACATGTCTCGGCACCTATTTGAGGTCACATGCACTTCTCCAGACATGTCTCGGCACCTATTTGAGGCCACATGCACTTCCCCAGACATGTCTCGGCACCTATTTGAGGCCACATGCACTTTCCCAGACATGTCTCGGCACCTATTTGAGGCCACATGCACTTCCCCAGACATGTCTCGGCACCTATTTGAGGTCACATGCACTTCCCCAGACATGTCTCGGCACCTATTTGAGGCCACATGCACTTCCCCAGACATGTCTCGGCATCTATTTGAGGTCACATACACTTCCCCAGACATGTCTCGGCACCTATTTTAGGCCGGGCTGACCAGGTCCATTTTGAACATTCGAATCCGCCCACGCCCTCCTCCACCCCCCTCAGTGCGATGGACCCATCGAGCGCCTAGCCACTATGATGAAGCGGCTACCTAGAAACAAGAAACAACGGAGGGCGAGGCAGGAATGTTGAATAGCTATGGAGAACGAGGGTGTGTGTGTGTGTGTGTGTGTGTGTGTGTGTGTGTGTGCGTGTGTGTGTGCGTGCGCGCGCACGCGGTAGTGCGCGCGCTAGATAGAGAATTTGTGTTCGAGAGAGTATGTTTGCGAGTGTATGTGTGAAAGGCAGACAGACAGACAGACAGACAGACAGACAGACATACGGACGGATGGTTGGATGGATGGATAGATAGTTAGGTAGGTACTAGGTAAGTACGCAGATAGGTAGGTAGACAAACAGACAAACTGAGCGAGAGAGAGAGAGAGAGAGAGAGAAGACAGACAGACAGACAGACAGACAGACAGACAGACAGACAGACAGACAGAGAGAGGGGTGGGGGGTGGGGGGGGGGGGCAGAATAATTATTTCCAACAAACCACACATTAGTATAACTGACACAGGGTCATTAATCACACCGTCTGATCAACTCTTACCTTTCTCCGTCTGTAGCTAGACGGTAAAAATGACAATCATTTCCGGTGTATAACACTGAGGTCAGACAGCTAAACGTCCAAGGACATAATTACTCATCCGAGACGTGCGGTTCAGGTGAGGCAGTCGTTGAATACTGAATCACCGTCCCACACAAGTTGCCTATGAGTCAAGCCACCCTGGCTGGGGTCGACTAATCTCTTATTTGGTGGACTGAGGAGGTGATTTAAACTGCCGTGGGAATCTAGTTGTAGAAGTGCTTCTGACATTCCTCTCTAATCAACGCATTCGTATCTCTCGTAATAAATTTCATCATCATCATCATCACGTGCCCTGCCAGCTGCCGTAGGCGTTCATGGCTCTCCACAGATCTCGGTCTTTGGTGTTCTGGATCAACTCTGCTGATGATATTCATCCATGCCACCGTCTCAATCCATCCAGCATCATTTCTCTTTGTCTTCCTCAACCTCTCTTCCCCTCGATCTTTCCAGTTGTCACGATGTTCTCCAATGCCTCTCTTCTCATCACACGACCAAAGAAAGATCTTTGTCTCTGTCTTATTGTTGTATATAATGTTCCAGTTGTATTAGCCTGTTTCGGGCAATCTTTGTTAGTTATTCTGGCAGTCCAAGGAATTCGCAACATTCGTCTCAGGAACCACATCTCTGTTGATTTTAAGTTCTTCCTAATTTGTTCATTTACATTCCAAGATTCACAAGATATATATATTGCATTGTTTGTACCCTTTCCTTCCACAAATCCACACTGTTCTTCACTAATTTCCATGTTTATATTTTTTTTCTTGATGTTCTCATTATAATTCTCAGCAAAAGCTTAATTATATGGTTTATGAGATTAATTGTACAAACATTTTCGCATTAGTGACTGGTCTTTTTGGTATAGCTATAAAGATTTCAACATATTGCTCGGTAAATATCCACTGCTGTTATTATCATTCAACATGTCGCTCGGTAAATATCCACTGCTGTTATTATCATTCAACATGTCGCTCGGTAAATATCCACTGCTGTTATTATCATTCAACATGTCGCTCGGTAAATATCCACTGCTGTTATTATCATTCAACATGTCGCTCGGTAAATATCCACTGCTGTTATTATCATTCAACATGTCGGTTAATATATCTACTCCAATCAATTTACTATAATTAAACAGATAAATTAGCAAGAGTATATACGTGACATTAGATGATATAAGTAAAGTAAAGCAAAGTAAAGTAAAGTAAAGTAAAGTAACGTAAAGTAAAGTAAAGTAAAGTAAAGTAAATCATTCAATGAGGTGCCGTCTCCACAATGAAGGTTGGCTGCAATGGATCTCCAAAACTGACTGTCTCTCTCCTTCACTGAACATTCTGCCATACTGATGTTCGTCCATCTATTGATGTTATCTTCCTACTTGTATCGTTGTGTATCCCTTGCTCGCTTGCCCTCAACCTTGCCTTCCAATATGGTTTTTATAAGAGTATCATGTCTTTTAACGTAGCCGAAATATTTCACTTGCCTCCTCTTTATTTCTTTCATCAACTGTCTCTTCATTCCCAGTAAAGTAAAGTAAAGTAAAGTAAAGTATCAGTGTACGCGTCTTGAGGTGTATTGGTTATATATTGCCAGCCCCATACTGGTGTTAGAGCACTGGGGTATATAGTGGCAGCCCCACACTGGTGTTAGAGCACTGGGGTATATTGGGTATATAGTGGCAGCCCAACACTTGTGTTAGAGCACTGGGGTATATAGTGACAGCCCCACACTGGTGTTAGAGCACTGGGGTATATAGTGGCAGCCCCACACTGGTGTTAGAGCACTGGGGTATATGGGGTATATAGTGGCAGCCCCACACTTGTGTTAGAGCACTGGGGTATATAGTGACAGCCCCACACTGGTGTTAGAGCATTGGGGTATATTGGGTATATAGTGGCAGCCCCAGACTGGTGTTAGAGCACTGGGGTATATGGGGTATATAGTGGCAGCCCCACACTTGTGTTAGAGCACTGGGGTATATAGTGGCAGCCCCACACTTGTGTTAGAGCACTGGGGTATATAGTGGCAGCCCCACACTAGTGTTAGAGCACTGGGGTATATAGTGGCAGCCCCACACTAGTGTTAGAGCACTGGGGTATATAGTGACAGCCCCAGACTGGTGTTAGAGCACTGGGGTATATAGTGGCAGCCCCACACTTGTGTTAGAGCACTGGGGTATATTGGCTATATAGTGCAGCCCCACACTGGTGTTAGAGCACTGGGGTATATAGAGGCAGCCCCACACTGGTGTTAGAGCACTGGGGTATATTGGGTATATAGTGCAGCCCCACACTGGTGTTAGAGCACTGGGGTATATAGTGGCAGCCCCACACTAGTGTTAGAGCACTGGGGTATATAGTGGCAGCCCCACACTAGTGTTAGAGCACTGGGGTATATTGGGTATATAGTGGCAGCCCCACACTGGTGTTAGAGCACTGGGGTATATTGGGTTTATAGTGGCAGCCCCACACTGGTGTTAGAGCACTGGGGTATATTGGGTATATAGTGGCAGGCCCACACTGGTGTTAGAGCACTGGGGTATATTGGGTATATAGTGGCAGCCCCAGACTGGTGTTAGAGCACTGGGGTATATGGGGTATATAGTGACAGCCCCACACTTGTGTTAGAGCACTGGGGTATATAGTGGCAGCCCCACACTAGTGTTAGAGCACTGGGGTATATAGTGGCAGCCCCACACTGGTGTTAGAGCACTGGGGTATATTGGGTATATAGTGACAGCCCCACACTGGTGCTAGAGCACTGGGGTATATTGGGTATATAGTGACAGCCCCACACTGGTGTTACAGCACTGGGGTATATTGGGTATATAGTGGCAGCCCCACACTGGTGTTAGAGCACTGGGGTATATAGTGGCAGCCCCACACTGGTGTTAGAGCACTGGGGTATATGGGGTATATAGTGACAGCCCCACACTGGTGTTAGAGCACTGGGGTATATTGGGTATATAGTGGCAGCCCCAGACTGGTGTTAGAGCACTGGGGTATATTGGGTATATAGTGGCAGCCCCAGACTGGTGTTAGAGCACTGGGGTATATGGGGTATATAGTGACAGCCCCACACTGGTGTTAGAGCACTGGGGTATATTGGGTATATAGTGGCAGCCCCAGACTGGTGTTAGAGCACTGGTGTATATGGGGTATATAGTGGCAGCCCCACACTTGTGTTAGAGCACTGGGGTATATAGTGGCAGCCCCACACTTGTGTTAGAGCACTGGGGTATATAGTGGCAGCCCCACACTAGTGTTAGAGCACTGGGGTATATAGTGGCAGCCCCACACTAGTGTTAGAGCACTGGGGTATATGGGGTATATAGTGACAGCCCCAGACTGGTGTTAGAGCACTGGGGTATATAGTGGCAGCCCCACACTTGTGTTAGAGCACTGGGGTATATTGGCTATATAGTGCAGCCCCACACTTGTGTTAGAGCACAGGGGTATATAGAGGCAGCCCCACACTGGTGTTAGAGCACTGGGGTATATTGGGTATATAGTGCAGCCCCACACTGGTGTTAGAGCACTGGGGTATATAGTGATAGCCCCACACTTGTGGTAGAGCACTGGGGTATATTGGGTATATAGTGGCAGCCCCACACTGGTGTTAGAGCACTAGGGTATCTAGTGACAGCCCCACACTGGTGTTAGAGCACTGGGGTATATTGGGTATATAGTGGCAGCCCCACACTGGTGTTAGAGCACTGGGGTATATAGTGACAGCCCCACACTGGTGTTAGAACACTGGGGTATATTGGGTATATAGTGACAGCCCCACTCTTGTGTTAGAGCACTGGGGTATATTGGATATATAGTGCCAGCCTCACACTTGTGTTAGAGCACTTGGGTGTATAGTGGCGGACCCACACTGGTCTTAGAGCACTGGGGTATATAGTGACAGCCCCACACTGGTGTTAGAGCACTGGGGTATATTGGGTATATAGTGGCAGCCCCACACTAGTGTTAGAGCACTGGGGTATATTGGGTATATAGTGGCAGCCCAAAACTTAGGTTAGAGCACTGGGGTAAATTGGGTATACAGTGCCAGCCCCACACTTGTGTTAGAGCACTGGGGTATATTGGGTAGATAGTGGCAGCCCCACACTTGTGTTAGAGCACTGGGGTATATTGGGTATATAGTGGCAACTCCACACTTGTGTTAGAGCACTGGGGTATATAGTGGCAGCCCCACACTTGTGTTAGAGAACTGGGGTATATAGTGGCAGCCCCACACTTGTGTTAGAGCACTGGGGTATGTAGTGGCAGCCCCACACTTGTGTTAGAGCACTGGGGTATATTGGGTATATAGTGGCAGCCCCACACATGTGTTAGAGCACTGGGGTATATAGTGCCAGCCCCACACTTGTGTTAGAGCACTGGGGTATATAGTGGCAGCCCCACACTTGTGTTAGAGCACTGGGGTATATAGTGCCAGCCCCACACTGGTGTTAGAGCACCGGGGTATATTGGGTATATAGTGGCAGCTCCACATTGTGTTAGAGCACTTAGGTATATTGGGTATATAGAGGCAGCCCCACACTGGTGTTAGAGCACTGGGGTATATTGGGTATATAGTGCCAGCCCCACACTTGTGTTAGAGCACTGGGGTATATTGGGTATATAGTGGCAGATCCACATTGTGTTAGAGCACTGGGGTATATTGGGTATATAGTGGCAGCCCCACACTGGTGTTAGAGCACTGGGGTATATAGTGGCAGCCCCACACTGGTGTTAGAGCACTGGGGTATATTGGGTATATAGTGGCAACCCAAAACTTGTGTTAGACCACTGGGATATATTGGGTATATAGTGGCAGCCCCACACTGGTGGTAGAGCACTGGAGTATATTGGGTATATAGTGCCAGCCCCACATGTGTGTTAGAGCACTGGAGTATATAGTGGCAGCCCCACACTTGTATTAGAGCACTGTGGTATATTGGGTATATAGTGTCAGCCCCACACTGGTGTTAGAGCACTGGAGTATATAGTGCCAACCCCACACTTGTGTTAGAGCACTGGGGCACTCCATGAACCATGTTATTATCATGCTGGCCGTCTTTACTTCCCAATACCTTCCCTACATTAAGTTTAGGCTTGTTCGTCCTGGGAACCAGGCAGCTGTTAGGAAATTCTGCTGCTGCTGCTGCTGCTGATTCTTCTTCTTCTTCTTCTTCTTCTTCTTCTTCTTCTTCTTCTTCTTCTTCTTCTTCTTCTTCTTCTTCTTCTTCTTCTTCTTCTTCTTCTTCTTCTTCTTCTTTTTCTCCTCCTCCTCAGTCTTCTTCTTCTGCCTTTTATCCCACAATGGAGCATGTGCTTTCAACCACTTCACTCCAAGCCCACCTGTATTGTTCTATTTCCTGCAGTTGCATTCACCTGTATTTCTACTTTTCGGCTCCGTGTGTTATAGGTATAACTGTCTACTGTGGCTTCCTGTGACAAGGATCTCTAGTTACATATTTAACAATCTTCTCAATGTGTGTCTGACTGACCCAGCACCATCCCTGTATTTCCTGGCATGTGCTTATTGCTTTCCATGGTCTACAGACTGGTGATTCTGTCATCCTATTTTAATTATCTTAATAAGCACACATCTGATATATGAAATCTAGAGAACAGGCAGGCAGGCAGTTACCGACCCAGCAAGCTAGCTAGCCAGAAAGAGAGGGAGGGAGAGAGGAAGGGTGGGAGTGATGGACGGACGGAGGGAAGGAGAGAGAGAGGGAGGGCAGGAGGGACGGACGGGCTGGCGGAGGGAGGGTGGGAGAGATGGATAGACAGACGGACGGACGGAGGCAGGCAGGCAGGCAGGCCGACCGACCCGACCGCCCGACCGACGGACGGACGGACGGACGGACGGACGGACGGACGGACGGACGGACAGACAGACAGACAGACAGACAGACAGACAGACAGACAGACAGACAGACAGACAGATAGACAGATAGATAGATAGATAGATAGATAGATAGATAGATAGATAGATAGATAGAGTTAATATATTAGGCTTCGGAGAGATGGGTGCGTGAACAAATGTAACCCGAGATAGTGACTCATACAATGCAATAACGTTAATCTATATAATATCTACAAATGTCAGTCTTGTTCACAGCATTCACAATCAACATTCTACACAACCAGATCTATTGCCACCTGTCCTCTATTACAGCTCTATTTCCCATTCCGACAGTGACTACGTGGGGTCAGGAGGCACACGTGCCGGCTGACAGTGGCCCAGTCTGGGCAATGCTGGCCGTGTGAAAGCTACGTGAGATTTGTGGGATCTCTCACCTGTGGACGTGCCACCTTGAGCCTGATCACATGACCAAGGTTTTCGACCAAGGGCCATCACCGGTGCTAGAGCGGCTAATCTGTGATGCTATCTCGCTTGTGTCGACGGGCATGGGAGAAGAAGAGGCCAAATAAGGGAGTTGAAGCACTTATGTGATTATTATTATTATTATTATTATTATTATTATTATTATTATTATTATTATTATTGTCAATGTCAAATAACAGTAATGCAGTTTAAAACAAATCACTCATTTCAATAAAACTTGCATGACAGGTAACATTATAAGTCAAATAAATCCATTTTTTTTACATACTAAGGAAATAGCAACATTCACAGCAAAGTTAGATAACGCATATACGGACGGAACGAACGAACGAACGAACGGACTTTATTTTCGAAGGGTAACAAACTGGGCACGCAGGCCCGTCTTACATTGGCCCTTCCAACCACTCATCTTTCGTTCATCAGTGCATAGTGCATTCACATATGGGGAAAAAAAACATTGTCAAATGAATGTTGTAAACATAAACAATGCATGTTACCATGTTATGAGACAAATCCCCCAGCCACACACCCATCCCCTATCCATCCGCGCGTCCCACACCACACACAAATCCACCACCCAACCACACGCATATCCCCAGGCACATACATTCCCCCATCCATCCATCCATCCATTACCCACATATCTCACACACACCCCCACCTACACCACCTCCCCAACCACACACACACACACGCGCGTACACAAATCTCTCACCCACCTCCCCCATCCACCCTCACAAAACCCAGTCACACATGCATGCACCCACCCACACATCATCCACCCACACATCCCAACCTTCACACATCTCCCCACCCAAACACATACATCCTCCACCCATCCAATAACCTACCAACACTCACCCACCCACATATCCTTCACCACCCACCCACACACACTAAACAACCCACCCAAACACACATCCCCCAGCCGCACATCCCCTACCCACACACACATATTCCCGCCAACTGACACATCCTGCACCTACCCACACTCAAAACCCGCACCCACCCACACATCTCCCACTTACATAATCTCCCACCCACACATCCCGCACCCACACACACACATCCCGCACCCACACACACACATCCCCCAGCGCACATCCCTACCCACACACACATATTCCCGCCAACGACCACCTGCACCTACCCACACAAAAACCCGCACCCACATCCCCACTTATACTCCCATCCACACATCCCGCACCCACACACACACATCCCGCACCCACACACACACATCCCCCACCCACCCCCAACCTACACACAATCACCCTCCTATACATCCTCCACCCACCCACCCGCTATCCACGCCCCCCCCCCCTGATCTCAAATCCCCTAATCACACATCCCTTAATTAACATCTCCCCACCCATACGCACATTCCCACCCATACTCACATCCCCACCCAACAACACATTCCCCATCCAAAAACACACACCTCCCACCCACACACACCTCACCAACCACATATACCCCACCCACACACATCTTCCCACCCAAACACACATCCCCCACCAATACACGCATCTCATACACACATCCCCCACTCACGTACTCATCCATCAACCACTCACACCCACGCATCCCCCACCCACCTATCAACAAATGCATCTCCCATCTACCCCCCCCCCCCCCACACCCACCCACGCCCCAACCACACAGCCAAACACACACGCCCCAACCACACAGCCAAACACACATCCCCCACCCTCACATACATCCTTCATTTACCAGCAACACCTTTCCCTACCCACCCACATGCCCCTCACCCTCACACATCTACCCTCCCACACAACACCCCACCCATAAACACATTACCCCGCCCAAAAACACATCCCCCACATGCATTCCACATACAATTCCCGCCCACACATCTCTCACCCACACACATCTCCCCACGCACCCACACACCCCCACCTACAAACACCCTCAACACCCACTCACATTTACCCAACCTGCATTCACACACTCTCACCCACACAGACATATCCCTCATTCACAGACACATCCACATCCCCCAACCCACAAACATCTCCCACACACCCATTCACCCACCCATCCCTCACACACACACCCAAATACACATTCCCTACACACTCCCCCAACCCCCCATACTTCCAACCATCTTCCCAATTCTCCCCCCCCCCCCCCCCCTTATCGGAAGGTTAGACCGGTTAGACAAACACAGATAGAAAGATTGCCACAGACCAACAGAACCAAAACATAAAAATGCATTGACAGGTATTGACTGGCACTGGTATTGTAAGCCACGGTTTTTGATTCCGTGTACCCAAACATTTATAACGGGTGGGCATCCCATTCCAGAATACAGATATGCCAGTGTGCTCATGCCCGTGTGCCCATGCCAGTGTGCCCATGCCAGTGTGCCCATGCCAGTGTGCCCATGCCAGTGTGCTCATGCCCGTGTAACTTTAATGTCTGCCCCTGTGCCGGTGGGTCTCTGCCTCGTTGTTCAGGAGCTCTGCCTTTCATTGCTGTTCTCTCTAAACCACTGTGACGAGGAAAGGAACTGACCACAACATGTCATATGCTGTGGTCTAAAATATTAGGCTATAATCACTAGTGAAGTGTGTGCTGTAGGAGTACCTTTACCTGTGTAGAGACAGCCAGTGCAGTATGTGCTGTAGGAGTACCTTTACCTGTGTACAGACAGACAGTGCAATATGTGCTGTAGGATTACCTTTACCTGTGTAGAGACAGACAGTGCAGTATGTGCTATAGGAGTACATTTACCTGTATAGAGACAGACAGTGCAGTATGTGCTGTAGGAGTACATTTACCTGTATAGAGACAGACAGTGCAGTATGTGCTGTAGGAGTACATTTACCTGTATAGAGACAGACAGTGCAGTATGTGCTGTAGGAGTACATTTACCTGTATAGAGACAGACAGTGCAGTATGTGCTGTAGAGTACATTTACCTGTATAGAGACAGACAGTGCAGTATGTGCTGTAGGAGTACATTTACCTGTATAGAGACAGACAGTGCAGTATGTGCTGTAGGAGTACATTTATCTGTATAGAGACAGACAGTGCAGTATTTGCTGTAGGAGTACATTTACCTGTGTAGAGACAGACAGTGCAGTATGTGCTGTAGGAGTACATTTACCTGTATAGAGACAGACAGTGCAGTATGTGCTGTAGGAGTACATTTACCTGTATAGAGACAGACAGTGCAGTATGTGCTGTAGGAGTACATTTACCTGTGTAGAGACAGACAGTGCAGTATGTGCTGTAAGAGTACATTTACCTGTGTAGAGACAGACAGTGCAGTATGTGCTGTAGGAGTACATTTACCTGTGTAGAGACAGACAGTGCAGTATGTGCTGTAGGAGTACATTTACCTGTATAGAGACAGACAGTGCAGTATGTGCTGTAGGAGTACATTTACCTGTGTAGAGACAGACAGTGCAGTATGTGCTGTAAGAGTACATTTACCTGTGTAGAGACAGCCAGTGCAGTATGTGCTGTAGAGTACATTTACCTGTGTAGAGACAGACAGTGCAGTATGTGCTGTAGGAGTACATTTACCTGTGTACAGACAGACAGTGCAGTATTTGCTGTAGGAGTACATTTACCTGTGTAGAGACAGACAGTGCAGTATGTGCTGTAAGAGTACATTTACCTGTGTAGAGACAGACAGTGCAGTATGTGCTGTAAGAGTACATTTACCTGTATAGAGACAGACAGTGCAGTATGTGCTGTAAGAGTACATTTACCTGTATAGAGAACGAACGAACGAACGAACGAACAGACTTTATTTTCAAAGGGTAACAAATTGGGCACGCAGGCCCGTCTTACATTCGGCCCTTCCAATCACTCATCTTTCTTTCATGAACAGTGCATAGGAAAAAAACATTGTCACATGAATTTTGTAAACATAAACAATGCATATGACTATGTTATAAGACACATCCACCACCCACCCACACATCCCCCATTCACTCCAACTCCCCCACCCAACCACACACACATACAATACATTCCCCCACCCATCCACCACATCCCTATACATCTCCCCACCCACACACACCTCTCATCCACCACACATCCCATCCACCCACACCCCAAGCACACATACATTCAATAACCCACACATCCCCCACCTACACACATCTCCCCACCCACTCACATATCCTTTACCCGTCCCATTTCCCACCAACAATCACTCACCCAATATCCTCCTCCACCCACACACCTCCAACCACCCAACCAAACACACATTCCTCAGCCACACACACATCTCCCCGTCAACTCACATATTCCGCACCTACCCACACACAAATTCCGCACTCACCCACATAATCTCCCATCTCCCCCAGCCCACTCACTTATCCCGAGCCCACACCTACAAACATCCCCCACCATCTCCTAACCTGCACACACTCACCCACCCACATATCCTCTACCCACCCACACATCCTCTACCCACCTATCCCCCAACCAAACATCCCTTAACCACACACCCTTACTCATATACAATCACCCACCCACACATCCTCTACCCAACCACACATCCTCCACCCAACCACACATCCTCCATCCACCCATTCCCCCAGCCACACATCCCTTAACCACACACCCTTACCCATATACACACACATCCCCACCCACGCACAATCTCCCCACCCATACAAACATCCCTCACACACATCCCCACCCACCAACACATTCCCCATTCACAAACACACACCTCCCATCCACGCACACACAACCCATACATTCATCCCCTCACACATCCCTAGACACACGTACTTATCCCTCAACCACTAACACCCACACGTCCCTTACCCACTCATCAACACATACATCTCCTATCTACC
>JACEFZ010024313.1:207500-237500 GCA_014155875.1 Cepaea nemoralis | reverse complement strand
GATAGACAAGGACTTTTGTTTTGGCAGTAAGCTTCCTGTTCTCCCAGACTCTTTTTCTTAACCTGTTCATTGTTGTTGCTGCCTTACCAATCCGGATGTTGATTTCCTGATCTAGGGATAATTTGCTATTTACCACTGATCCTAGATATGTAAAATGGTCTACTATCTCTAGTTCGGCGTCGTCAATAAAGATTGATGGTACCCCATGTGCACCTTGTGACATAATCTGTGTCTTCTTTTTGCTAATTGTTAAACCAAATTCAGAACAAGCATTGGAGAATGCAGATAGTAGACATTGCAATTCTTCCTCAGAGTGGGTCGTAACTGCAGCATCATCTGCAAAAAGCAACTCTCTGATCAGTACCCTCCTAATTTTGGTCTTAGCCTTCAATCTCTGAGCATTGTAGAGGCCGCCATCTGAGCGTGAGTGAATGTATATACCACCATCCTGATCACGAAAGGCATATTTCAGTAGAAGTGAAAAGTATATTCCAAAGAGGGTGGGAGCTAGTACACAACCTTGCTTAACTCCACTCTTGATTTCAAATTCTTCAGAAGTTGCACCATCAAACTTGATTATACCCTTCATGCCTGTGTGGAACGATTCCACAATGGACAGAAGAGTTGGTGGGCAGCCAATCTTCTTTAGTGCCTTGAACAGACCCTCACGACTGACCAAATCAAATGCCTTTGTGAGGTCGATGGAGGCAATAAACAGTGGTTGATTCTGTTCACGGCATTTTTCTTGCATTTGTCGCAATGAGAATATCATATCAAGTGGTAGACCGGTTCTGTCGAAAGCCACACTGTGATTCGGGGTAGACTTGATCTCCTAGGACTTGAAGTCTGCGCAGAACAATTCTGGCAAATACTTTTCCAACAATACACAGAAGTGAGATACCCCTATAGTTGTTGCAGTCGCTCCGATCGCCCTTGTTCTTGTACAGTGTTATGATGCTTGAATCTTTGAAATCCTGTGGGACTTGTCCTTCTCGCCAGCATAGCTCTATTAGCTGGTGGATCTGTAGAGTGAGTGTGTCTTGCCCACTCCTGATAACCTCTATTGGAATCCCATCCTTACCTGGAGCCTTGCCAGATGCAAGTTCATTTATAGCACACTTAACTTCTGTTATGGTGGGAAGTGTGTCCAGGTGGTCAAGAGTTGGTAGAGCCTCTATGGCGTTGAGGGCATCATCCGCTAGTTTGGTCTCACTTGAGTAAAGCTCCAAATAGTGCTCTACCCATCTGTCCATCTGCTGTTTCTTATCAGTGATGATTTCTCCAGTCAAGGTTTTCAATGGTGCACTTCTTTTGATCACTGGACCACAGGCTTTCTTTATTCCTTCATACATGCTTCTTATGTTTCCCTTATCACTTGCGATTTGAATGGACTCACATAACTTGATCCAATAATCATTTGCACACTGCCTGGCAGCCTTTTGCACATCCTTCCTAGCTTGCCTTAGCTCACTCAGAGTGTTACGCGTTGGTCTTTCCTTGTTTCTTAAGAGAGCTTTCTTCTTCTTATCAATCAAGGGCTGCAGAGTCTCGCTGTTTGCCGCAAACCAGTCCTGCCTCTTATGATCCACAGTGCCGTAAACCCCTACGGCAGTTTTATAAAGAGTTTCCTTAATTTGACCCCACTTTTCATTTACTGTACAATTTTCTGGTGTATCAGTGAAAGCGTCTTCAAGTTGCTGTTGAAACTGAAAGCACTTTTCAGGATCGTGAGTGTTAATAATATTAATCCTGGGGCTAGATTTGTGTTTAGCTGTGTAGATTCTCTTTGGTCTCAGTCTAACCCTTGCAACAACCAAAGAATGATCCGTATCACAGTCAGCACTGTGGTAACTTCGAGTCAATGATATATGGTTCAGATGTTGTCTCCGTGTGATGATGAAGTCCAGCTGGTGCCAATGGCCGGATCTTGGATGTTTCCATGTGACCTTATGCATCTCTTTTGTTTTAAAAAAGGAGTTTGTAATACATAGGTCATTACTGGTGCAATGCTCCAGCAGCCTTTGCCCATTTTCATTCATGCGACCGATGTTGTATTTTCCAAGGCACACTGGCCATGAACTCGAGTCCTTGCCCACACGAGCATTGAAATCACCGAGCATATAAATGTAGTCAGATTTTGGAACTGCCTTGATCACGGAGTCTAACTCCTCATAGAACGAATCCTTCACATCATCAGAGGAATCGAGTGTCGGTGCATATGCAGTAATAATGGTGGCAAAACCACAAGAGGTTGCCAAGCGCAGGGATAATAGTCTTTCATTTCCTCCTGCTGGAATTTCAATCATTCCCAGTAGCGAATTCTTCACTGCAAAGCCCACACCGTGTTGCCTTTTTTCTGCCTGCCCTCTACCCTTCCAAAAAAAGGTGTAATTGTTTTCCCTGAGTGACCCTTCCTCAGCGAGGCGAGTCTCCTGCAGGCCAGCAATATCAATGTTAAGACGATTGAGTTCGGCATCAATCACAGCCGTTTTTCTCACATCGTCAATATTGGTCAAGTCAGTGGAAAATCCTGGACACATGGTTCTCACGTTCCAGGTTGCAAGCCGTAGCTTGAGGTTTCTATTTTTATTTTTGTTTGTACCTGGTGCATTGGTTTTACAGCCTGCGATTCAGATTTTGTCCTAGCCCCAAGCACCCATTGAAGCAGGCAGGCTGTGGCCGATCAGCACCCAATTGGCCGGGGGCTGCCCAGCTTGAGGCGGGCGGTAGCTGATCAGTGACACCTGTAGGTGTCTCCCACCGTCAGAGGCAACGCGTGGCGCCCCATGTCTACGCCAATTGACAAGGGACTTATAACCCGTAACAGTTGCCTCTCGCTTTGATTCCGAGACCAGTTAAGACCAGGGATGGAGTTATTGCCTCTCCATAGCACAAAGCCTGGGCTAAAATATAGAGATCATGTGTTGCCCATGCAGCATGATCCCTCTCTCGGCCTGCCTAGTTCACTCCAGAGGAAAGGTAACACCCCTACATCTGGAACAAGACAAGCTGCAGAAGCTGCCGGATCAGCAAAGCAATGCTCTAACTGTCCGCCTGTCGGAGCTTCGATCCTAGACCAGCTGCCAACCAAGGCTTAGGGCCTGGTCTGCCCTGCCATGACATTTTGTCTTTAGCTTGCATTTCCTCGCACCAGGGTAAGGCTTGTACCCTCCCAATTGCGCTCTTCCGCCCGAAGCCGTTGGCACAATGTGGGGTGTCGGGTTTGGTAAGCGCCGCCCAACGTTCGGCGCTAACAGAAAGCAGGTAGTACCGTCTACTGTTATACGGTAGCTCAGTCATATCTGACTAAGACCTGACTATAAAAATACAGTTATGTTAATAAAATATACATGAAACATGGACAAAGCACATTAAACATACGACTGTGTGCATGATATATACATATGTGCGCCTAAGATATACAATTATCTAAGTGATATATACGACTCTGTGCATGAGGTTTAGAGTTCTGTACATGAAAATATACAACTATGGTGCAAGATATATACAATTATGTACACGGAATGTCAGTATCATATATACATTTGTACGTGGTATATACAACAATGGATATGAGATTTACTATTTTGAACATGAGATATACAGCTACTTCATGAGATGTACAACTATGGTTATGCGATATACAACTATGTACATGAGATATACAACTATGTTAATGAGGTATACAACTATGTGCACATGTAATCAACACCAGCATCTTTCAGCTGTATGTTGATTCCTAGGCTAGATTACGCTCATCAGCACGCCACGACTTTCTGAGCGACCGGCTCCATACTCTCATACGTCACTGGTGCGACTCGAACCACTTCTAATTCTCGTGCTCTCACTTCAACCACGGGAGTATTCGGGTTAACGACGAAAGCTGCTAACCCTCGGACAGGAAGCCGGCACATTGAATTATTGGAAGGAATAAAGAAGTAGCGTCTAAAAGTATTTACTTGATAGTTGCTGTTTTAGATCTTTGAATGTAAATTAATAACAGCAAAATCTATCATCCCTTTAGCAAAACGAGAGACAACGCACGATAATACAGGAATTTACAGACACTGGACAAGTTACAATGGATGGGAATGTAAGTTTATATTGTCTGTCATTTACTTGTCGACTTCGACTTTGCCTTCCTTGTTCCTCTTTCGAGGATAACAGCACACGAATGTATTGATTGTAACGGACTCACAGAGCATGCCAAGAAGGGTGAAGACAGGCGTGCTTCGTGCAGAATTGCGTGCTTCGTGCAGAATGGCGTGCTTCATTTACAAAATCAAACACACGGAGAATCCGTTGGATCTTTTTCAACAC
The DNA here is from genome assembly GCA_014155875.1 of Cepaea nemoralis. Lineage (NCBI taxonomy): Eukaryota > Metazoa > Mollusca > Gastropoda > Stylommatophora > Helicidae > Cepaea > Cepaea nemoralis. The sequence goes on along the minus strand of JACEFZ010024313.1, from coordinate 233,180 downwards.
GGACATGCTGTGGTGGTGGGAAACGAGCAGGCGGACAAATTGGCTGATTGTGTGCAGTAAAGTGAGGTATGGGGGCATGATAAGGGCAAGGCAGACGTGGTCTAGGCCCTTTGGGAATCGTGTGGATTGTATGGAAGACAGCTGAATCATAATAGACCATAGAGAAGGGTCCGCCTCGGAAGTAGCTACGGGATTTGGTCGGCACTCCCAGAGCTGCGAGGAAAGGCCGTCGGATACCTACATCAGACTGCACCTGGTACCAATAATATTGCAAATGTCGCGAGTGCTGTGATGTCGATCTTGACTCATCTTAACAATTACCTTTTTGTATGGTATTGCGTCACACCTAGCATGTATACTCAAACATGGATGTGTCCGATTTCAGCATGATTACTTCATCTAATAGGTCCAATTTATGAAATGGACAGTACCTTCCCGTGAATTGGTTTCCTTTCCTAACAATTGTTCCATGGGAAACGGCCTCCTTGGCGTAATCTTTGGCGATTTCCAGCCCCGTGGATTTTTAATGCTGCAACATTCAGATGGGACATTTTTTTCTTTTCGTTTAGCCAAGACGGCTAGGCCTCCAATCTCACTACCCTAGACATCAGTGGGCCGAGTGATAACATTAGAAAACAATGGTTCTTGTAAAAACGCACAACCTTACACTGGGAATCGAACCAGTTGCTCATAAGATGTGAGTTGGCAGGAATATGTGGGTGTGGGTGTTGGATATGTGGTTGGGGGATGTGTGTTTGGCTGAGTGGTTGGGGGTGTGTGGGTGGGATGGTGAGGATATGTGGGTGGATTGAGTGTTGGTAGGTTATGGGATGGGTGGACAATGTGTCCGTATGGGTGTAGAGATGTGTGAAGGTGGGGGATGTTGGGTGGGGGTGATGGATTGGTGGATGCATGCATGTGTGCCTGGGTTTGTGGTTGGGTGTGGTGTCTTGTTAATACTTTACTTTATTACTTAGTGTCGTCCCTGGAGTGAGGGGAATCAACACCCACCATTTTATTTAACTCAATAATCATCTACTCTGGAGAATCCACCAGAATCCATCCACAACACTCTTCAGTCTATCAGACACCTCTTTTATTACTCTCACTCACCACTGGATCATGCCCCCTCTCATTCTTCCCCAACCATACATACTCCAACAACTCTAGATTCAATAAATCAAATCCAAAATAATTTATTAAAGCAAAGAGTATGTAAGTGAGAAGGGTGTGTGTAGAATGTGTGCCGTCTACTCTAATGTGTATGTAGAATCAGACCAGTGGACATCAGGAGCAAAGTCAGTTGCATCTCTGTGCTGAGCACACAACAGCATCCAATATTCCGGACAGAAACCCCACCCAAGGATGTTTCTTCGGCCACGTGACGACTTTCTCCGATATCTCCGAACAATGCAGGATGACTTGGTCATCAATTATAAACACTGTCCAATATTGGTCTGCACTCTTCTTGTAACAGTACATGGTAAGGGACGATTATGAAACAAGTCCCGATGTTGTTCTCTAAAAGGTTTTATTGATCATAATAGGCCGATGAATAATACCACAAGGTATGATGTTCTCTTCTCCGGACCTTAGCTGTAACTAACCTACCCAAAAACCCTACGTCACGACTTGAGCATCCTTAGTAACGTTCTTCTTGGATGCTCAACCGTGCCTAAACTTTGCACATCAAACCTATTAACAGAGATGTTACTCACTCTGTTATACTAGCACAACACTGTGAATCTACCTCTGTTCATTAAAATGTTCGTTGATCAGGAGAATCTTACAAATATCGTTCTAATGTCACCTGGGAAAACCTAAAAAGTTCGTATGTCACTTGTTAATAAGATTTTCCCCATATTAAACACATAATGTTAATGTCCCAGGTAGTTATGTATGGAATAGTGTTCCTGGTACTGGAATTATTGTCAGTGTCTTTAATTTACTGTGATGTACTATCACTTTGGAAACACACTTATAACATCATCGTTTCCTGCTCAGCAGAGGCCAGGTTCCTGCAGACCCTCTGGGTTATGGGGCCCAGTGCAAAAGCCTCTCAGTAAACTCTGCCCACAATACCACGAGCCATTACTTCTTCTAGCTGGTGGTAACTGGTGGACATATCATAGAACCATCGAGTGGAACCTGTTGAATAGAAAACACCCCGGTGAGAGCAACTCAATTCTGACCTTAATTAGGTGAGTGTAGGCCGATAGCAGCACTCAGATCTATAACAGAGAACCGAACTCTGTCATACGGCCAAATAGCTCAGCACATTGGTCTGAGTCATGGTAAGACAAGTGAAAGATTAAAGGAAACGGGTTGAAACCACAGCAGATGCCCTACTGGAAGATCCTACCATTTCACATTCCCTTCATCCCTCCCAACCATCCCCAATCTCTCTACATATTATCCCACTACATTGTCCTTAACTCCCTGAGTTAAATGATATATCACACAAGCTAGTTTAAGCTACACAATAAGCTACTAGTGCCGACGCTCCTATTCCTAATAATAATCTAAGTTAGATATGTTTAAGAGAATACCATATGGCTATTCCTGTTGTAGATGGAGACTATAAAATCACAGACTGGATCGATTTCCGCCGATATATCTCAACAAATTGACACTATAGCCTCTCTCTATAAACACAACTAGGAATACTGCGCCGATTCTTAGCACTTCATAACTTTTGGTCGACTAACTCAAATTTGTTCACCTCAACTGGTTTTAATTCGGGGCTTAGTGACGTCACCCAAAAGTCTAGACGCTAGACAGTCCAGAATCTGGGTTTCTCCCTCTGTTTTAGACTGGGTGGAATCAACCCGCCGTCTATTTTGCTTTCATCTGGGAATCTGGTTCCCGTACAACAAAAAGTCTTGCCCGCCTGTGAACCAGAGAATAATTTCCCCACATCACAAGACCCATTCGACGTCTGCCCAGACATTCCATCTATTACTTCAAAGGCTGACTACCGCCTTGCAGACGGATGGCGCTATTGTCCCTTCTCGAGCAACCACAGATGAAAGATATGCCGACTGTGTGCAGACAATTGTCGCGACTTTCTGTCATCGATCGAAACTATCAAGTTTTTATGTGATAGTGGGTGGGGGATGTGTATGTGGGATATGTGGTGGGTGGGAGATGTGTGTGTGTGTGTGGGTGGGGAGATGGTGTATATGGGATGTGTGGATTGGGGATGGATGGGATGGTTGGGGGAATGTTATGTGAGTGTGGGTATGCGTGTGGTTGAGTGGTGAATGTGTGTGTGTGTGGGCACGCGGATGGATAGGGGATGGGTGGGTGGGGGATTTGACTCATAACATGGTAACATGCATTGTTTATGTTTACAACATTCATTTTACAATGTTGTTTTTCTTATGTGAATGCACTATGCACTGATGAACGAAAGATGAGTGATTTGCAAGGGCCGAATGTAAGACCGGGCCTGCGCGCCCATTTGTTCATTCATTCATTGATTCAGTAGCATGTCCTTTGAAGAACCTCGCTGCCATAACAACCGTCCGGAAAACTTCTCGATCATAAGCAAGAAGCCACGTCTGATACACCCATCTGGAGATCATCCGCACATCCGTACCCATCTTCTCTTTGCCCAATTTGTTACCCTTTGAAATAAAGTTCGTTTCGTTCGTTCGCTCGTTCATTCATTACAAATTTTCCTTTTTAAAAATAAATTGTCTTATTTCTGTGATATAATCTCCTATCTGATGTTATCACATTGCTAAAGGCTAGAATGTCTGAACCTCTCTAAATTGTGCAGTAAACTGTAATTGTACAGTACTTCATGATCGGATTCGGTTAAAAACAAAGTTAGGCTGCTTTAAAAAAAAAAGTGAGTTGCATATTCTTTACAGGACGTTAGAGTAAACTCCAGCATATTTTGGTTGTTTATGATTCCTGGGAAAGTTTATGTTCGGTCGTTTGTCATTGCTTTCTGAAGAACCGGCAACTCATACCATTGCAGTGGAAACCAACGCGAGGCGTCTGGTGAATATAATCCTTGTCAGACCCGGCTACCTTAATTTGATTGGCCATAACAATACAGAGATTAATCGGTATTTGTAATTCGCAAATCTTTGCCATTAATTCTTGTAATAATCCTGTTAAAGGATCTAATGAGTCTCATACGCCATACCGATTACACCAGATGGGAGTTAAGCCTGGTCTGACACGCCAATAAAGCACTTGAGGGAAAAGAGGGGAGATACCGTTGTTCCTTATGGAAAAGTGAACTGAAAAACTCCAGGTTGACTGCGGCGTTGGAGGAAGTGGGCATACATAGGAAAGCCCATGTGCTATGACGCTGTTTGATTTAACATAACATAACATTAAAAACATGGTGAACTGCCTGAGCCCTTTCCTGTCACCATGAAGTAAAGCAAGGTTTGTGTCCTGGCACCAACACTGTTCAGCTCATGTTTCAGGCTATGATGATGAATGCCTTCGAAAACAATGACATTGGAATAAACATCAACTACCGCATGGATGAAAAGTTGTTCAATCTCAGAAGGCTGAAACCTAAAACCCAAACCACCAGCGACACCGCAGAGAGCTCCTGTTTGCTGATGATTGCGCTTTAAACGCCAACTCAGAGGCGGACATGCAACACGATGTTTCGCTTTTTCATATGCCTGTGCAACTTTGGGCTCAATATCAACTTGGAGAAGAATGTAGTTATGTACCAGCCAGCTCCAGTGATTAATCGCATTGTGTCGAATATCAAAGTGAAACGTCATAGACTAAGTGTTGTGGACAAATTCACCTATCTTAGCAGCACTGTGTCACACGCTGCCACAATTGATGATAAAGGGAATGCCATTGAATCTCCAAGCCAACAGACTGTAACAAGAAATGTGTGGATAGAAATGGAATAAGCCTTCAACAAAGCTGAAAGTTTACAAAGCAATCGTATTATCCACACTGCTATATGCTTGTGAAACCTGGACTCTTTACCAGCGACATGCTAGGAAACTAACCACTTCCACACAGATTCGCTGGGCTGGTCACCTGACTCGCATGCCAGATCACAGGCTCCCTAAACGAATTTCTTACAGCGAGCTGCGTTGTGGTAAACGCTCCCACGGCGGTCATCAGAAACGCCTTAAAGACACTCTGAAGATATCACTAAATACTTTTGGAATTCATCACAACACTTGGGAGACTGTCCCCAAAGACCAAAATTTGTGGTGTACATCATTATGCAAGGGTGTAGTCCATTTGTGAAGCAAACAGGACTGCCAAGAGCTGTGAAAAAAAATGCGGCACAAAAAAACCACTGCAGGAGATCAACCTCCTGGAACGTCAAGCATTCTTTGCCCACATTGTCAAAAAACTTCCGGTTTCAAGATGGCGACGGACGGTCGTGTTGTTTTGTGTTAGTTAACTTTTTCGCGTAGGGGATGGATTTATTCATCTCTTGCGTGTAATTGGTGTGCCAGGATGTAAAACCAGGAGTTTCTACTCAAGATCTGCGCGGGTGCTACGGAGTTCGTGCATCGAGCGAAGCCATCCTTGAGTGAATTTTCAGCAGCGTGTGTGGTTTTCTCAGTCTGTGTTTACGTTTTTTCAACATGGCGGAACAACGTGTGTTTTTCGTGCGGTCAGCAGTCAACATACCGAAGCGGCGTGGTAGCCGCGCAGGGATAGAGAAGCAAGGTAAGCGTGGTGGTTTGAGGCGTTTTAGACTCAAGTGTCACCGTCTAGGACTCAGGAATATCCGTATTCTATATTGGAACTGTGCCAGTGTAAAACAACGGGGCTCTATTTTAGAAACCCTAGTTTACAGGAACGACATTGTAGCACTCCAGGAGACGAGACTGGGCGATCAGCTACTCCAAATTGCCGGCTTCAAATGTTTCTACAACAGACGACATCTGGGAATGGCGATTCTCGTTCGCGACAGCATGGTGGCGTCAGAGCTAGACATGTCCAGTTGGGACAGTGACGATATACAAATACAGGCGTTGAGAGTTCATTCCAGTATACCATTCGTGTTGGTTAATGTTTATGCCCGCAATGCCAGTGTGGACGCCCAGAAGTGGCAGTGCTTAAGTGGCATATTAGGCCACGAGAGAAATGTTATTTTCTGTGGTGACTTCAACGCTAAAGGCAGATCATGGGGAAACACTTCCTCCAATACACAGGGGGAGGAGCTCGAGACTGCACTGGAAACCATCGACCTGGTTTGTATCAACAGTGGCTGTGTCACCAGGACAGCAAGCCGTCCGGGCGATGAGGACAGTGCTATTGATCTGGCGCTAGTTTCACCTTCACTCACTACAGTGTGTAGATGGGGTGTCCTAGGACACCATGGCAGCGACCACCACCCTTGCAGCATACTGGTGGAGAAAGGCAGAACCAGGCAGCACAAGCTAAAGGTAAAGACGTTCCAGTATGACAGTACAGGGCAAGATGTGGTGAGTAAAATAAGACGTGACAAGCGCAGAACGTTTCAGGGCAGGAAAAAAAGCTGGGAGCAGCCACCGTGGTGGAGTTTCGAGGTGGAGAAGGCTTGGGTGGATAAGCGTAGTGCTGTAAGGAGATGGCAAAATGCCAAGAAGAACAGAGCTGGTCATCCTAGTCCCTGCTTGCACTTAGAAAGAGAGATGCACACAAAAGTAAGCTACTTCAAAAAACTGGTCAAGGTTGTTAAAAGCGAAAAATGGGCAGAGGTGTGTCAAAGAGTAAGCACAGACAAGTCACTGAAATTGTTCTGGCGACTACATAAAAGCATGAGTGGTGTAGTCAAGAATAAGAGCATTTCTGACTTCCAAGGTGCTGACCTCATCTGGCAGAGGACTGACGAGGACAAGGGCAAAGCCCTCTTTGAACGCTACCTTGAGCAGAGCAACCAGACAGACATGGGAGGCCGAAATCTGGCCAAGGAGGTCACCTCAGACAGATGCAAGGCCCAGAACACCTTCGGATGAAGACACAGTGACAGTGAAAGAAATCAAGGCTGTGCTTCGACGATCAAAAAACAGTGCTCCAGGTCCTGATGGCATAAGATACGACGACATAAATAGGTGTACCGACAATGAGCTAGAGAAACTAGCAGACATGTACAACAACAGTATAGGGAGTGCTAGCATCAAGGAGGAATGGTTACACAGCTATCTGATTCCCTTGCCGAAGCCTGACAAAGACCACAAAAAAATTCAGGGATATCGAATTATAACCATGCAGAATACAATAGGCAAGCTGCTGGAGAAGGTAATTGCCAGGAAAATATCAAGCCAACTAGAGAGGCAAGGTGTTTTCCCACCCACCCTGGGTGGGTACCGTCCAAAAAGAGAAACCTGGACCAATGCAGCAGTCTTTGCCCAGGATGTCTATGAAGGTTTCCACTCAGGCACTGAAACCGTTGCTGCAGCGATTGATCTTGAGGACGCATACAACAGAGTACCACTGGATTTTTTAATGTTTCAGCTTCTCGAACTAAACGTAAGTCCATTCCTCCTTAGTTGGATCGCTGCAGCCCTCTTCCAACGGAAAGTAGTTTTTAGATGTGGCAGTTGGACTTCGGAACCAACAACAATATATCCTGGCCTACCACAGGGATCACCATTATCTCCGGTACTGTTCAACGCCTACACAGTGAGAATCACCAGTGAGCAGATCACTGGACCTGGCAGGACATTGTCATATGCCGATGATGTTTTAGTGTATCGTCAGGGTAAGGATAGAGAGGAGGTTGCTGTGGAACTACAAACCGAACTCAATCGCATAAGTACTTGGTGTGATGAAGCTGGGGCAATGGTCAACCCAACAAAGGCAACAGTGACTTGGTTCTCGTTGAATAATCATATTGTCAACACTCCAACACCAACTGTAATGCTGTGTTCAGAGACGGTGGAAAGAACGCAGGCAATGAATTACCTGGGGATACGGTTTGATCGAAGCCTTGCTTATAATGTGCACATAGACCAGGTGATAACAAAGGCCAAGCGGGGTTTGGCAGCGATGCGGGTGATGGCGGCAGCAAACTGTGAGCAGCGCCATCTATGTCTTCTGTACGAGGGGCTGGTCATGTCTGTTTTGGAGTATGCAATGGCAATCCTGACTCTCAGCCATAAGCAGATAGAAAGGATGGAAAGGATACAGAATGAAGCTATGCGCATTATTCTTGGATGTACAAGAGATACAGCATGCAGGGCGATGCGCTACCTTCTTGATTTTCCAACCATTGAAGAGAGAATACAAGGTTGCAGGGCACGCGCCTACCTCAGAATTAACGCAAACACACAACATCCACTGCATAGTGAAATTAGGAAGGTGAAGGGCAGCAGGTTAAAAAGAGGACGGTCGTGGATGGGTCAAGCCGAAGACATTCTTCAACAGGTGTGTTCACTTGAGGACTTAGAACCTGGCGAGGAGTGGGTGCAAGTGCCAACAGACTTCTGCACATACTTTCCAGTTTGCATCCAACTAGATAGAAAATGCAGACAAGAAAATCCGGCTGCTGTTGAGGCTGAAGTACAAGCGTTGATTTTCAAGAATTCGCTAGACAGTAATGCTGTCATCTACACAGATGGGTCGGTCGTCCGACATGTGAGAAGCTCATGGGCCTTTACAGCTCGGGCCGGAGGGAGAATTGTGAAGGAGGACTCTGGTGCTTTCACTGAAACCACAAGTAGCCTGACCATGGAAGTCATGGCAGTAAGTAAAGCAATAACATGGCTCGAGACACAGACATTCACTAGGGCTTGTTTCCTCAGCGACTCAATGAACATGATCAAGAGGATAGAGGAGGGATCGATCCGAAGAGAATGGTTGCTGCCTCTGGAGCGGTCTCGACTGGCAAAGATTAGTTTCATCTTCGTGCCAGGGCATGCGGGAGTACAAGGAAATGAGCGGGCTGACAAGCTCGCAGGTGAGGCTACTGTGGAGGGCGGACGCGCCATGGACCAGGCCGACATCCTGAATGCTCTACGAGAAGTAAGACTTTTGCGAGAACCAAGTGATGACTGTGAATCTACAACAATGGCCAGACTGCGAGAGCAGCAAATTAAAAGAGAGGTGGCCAAACAAGAACACTACGCAGGAAGCCAAAGAAGATTGATAAACCAACACAGAACTGGCGTCGTTAGCCGCTACACGTTGCGGGATTTGCTGAGGAGGGGATCCGAGCACTTATGGACTGAATGGTTCGATGTGCAATGAGGATGATCTGTCGACTAACTAACTAACTAACTAATTTCGAGCCAAAATAGGCCTTATCAGCCATCTTAGAATTCATGGCTCCATACTGTCAATCCCACTGGATGAACTGAATGGTCATCATCATTCCTGGTGGACAAACAACACCGTAGATCACTGAATGATGAATAACGACACACATGTAAGGTGTTAGCTGGCCAGGTGGCTTCAGCGAGAATCTATCGTCGTTTGGAGGTGGCAGGTTGGACTCCCAATGTGCCGGTGGTATTGAATGTTTACATTCCCTAATGTGTCATCTGACATCTGCTTCTTTGTGCCACTTCTATGAATGCTAATCAATACATGAGAAAACTGAATTCTGAATGTTGCATTTAAAATCCGACATCACTGCACTCAGGACATTCACAAAGATGCGCAGTCGCCTTCTACAAAAGCCACCGATGAGTTGCAGTACTGTGTGAATTTGCTTCTCATATAATTTTATGACAGCAAATCACGCAAGAAGCAAATGAGAACCATAAACTGTTTAGATAACAGTTTCCATCTGTATACTGTGAAATACCTGCCTGTCCATTATTATTATTATTATTATTTTATTTTTTTTATTTTTTGACGTTAAACAGTCAAAATACGTTAGAGACATTATGAGAAGAAATAGATTAGAGACCTTGGTGACAACTGGCTAGATTGGGGTAACAAGAGCATGGGGAAGGCATTGAAATAAATATCTGGATGGCTTTGGCCACGTGGCATGGTCGAGACAGAATACGGAGATGATCCAGTATGCTCAAAGAGACACAGCCAAATGGGATAAAACCTGATGTTGTGAGGTCGAATTTCTTGCCTTTAAACTGTTAAATTATATAATGAAGTTAATAGTTGAAATATATTCTTCAATCAGTATTAAGTTAATAGTTGAAACACATCCTACAATTTGTATTAAGTTAATAGTTGAAATATATTCTAGAATTTCTATGAAGTTAATAGTTGAAACATATTCTGCAATTTGTATTTGTCAATCGAGATTAAAAAAACAAAACAAAACACGCTCTTAAGAGCTATTTCGCCCCAGTTGTGATGTGCGGAAACGGATCGTGAACAATTAGCAGACAAGTGAGGAATTATGTGAAAGCTGCGAGAAGCAGTTTTACAGACGGATTATGATAACACCGAGGGCGAAAAGACAGAGGGATATCTTGAAAGAAGATAACTGATCAAGAGAACTGTTTACTCACATCAGAAGTAGCAGTTCTCATTCTTTGGTCATGTCATGGGAAAAAGGGGAAAAGCTAGAGTATGTCGTATATCGGAGGAGCATTAGCATCAGAACAGATTATATAAATTATCAGTAGAAGAGATAGAAGAATGTGGACTGACATGATCACCAGCGCAACACGGCATGGACTATAATAAGAAGAAGCTCCCCCGATGTGTCTCCACCTTGCCGTGGTGGGGGAGCTTGCGTGTCCCATCGACCCCATGTGCTTGCCGATGGGTGAAAAAACTACATATCGGACAGCATATGGGATAGGGACCAGACTAAGAGAGACACAACCTGCTGCTCTGCAGGTGACTGAGGATAGCAGTCAAAAGTTTAAAAAGGTGCACGAAGGCACGAAGGCAGACGCTTTTGGTTCCGGACAAAACTCTTAAGGCTCCCTGTCGAGGGCTGTGGCTGAACGCCTCTAAGCCACAAACCCTCACATCTGAGAGCCAGGCCTGATACCCGCCTACCGAAAAATAGAAGCGTGATACTGAGCAAGCTACATGCTCAGTTCTATACATGTTCGAAGGCTCTCAGCTGGGGAATATGAGAGATTCCCGGATGAGAGGGCCAGGCCGTTTCTCGTCCACTGCTGCACGAAGGTAAGGTGCTGAGCCGGCAGCACATGTAGCCTACCTGGTGAGCGAGTACGAAAAGTCAGAAAAGTGCCCCAGTCGAAGGAAATGGCTACGAAAACTGTCTGATATCCAGCTACACAGAGAGTATAGACAAAAGTGGAAGAACGTCCTAATGACGCAAAATGGAACGCACGGCGAGCGGACCTATTGCGTGGTCTGAAGTCAAAATAAAAAGCTTACCGAGTGGATGTCGCTCGCAGTCTGACCCGCTCCTGTGTGTGTTTGAGCGATCAGTGGCAAACGGGTTGCCCAAACACATGGAAGTGAGGAACTAAAGCAGCCATGAGCAGGACGTGGCAACTCCTCGGGTGAGCCCAGTCTCAGAGCAATATGTGCCCGGCTCTGCAATTATGGAAGCCTCCTTGGATAGCAAGGGAATGCCCAAGGTCTGCCCTGCCTTCCCTTGAGGGCCGACCTCGATGTCGCTGATCGTTCTATCTTGACCAGCTGAGATGTTGGCGACATCACAACAGTCCTTACGTGCTACGAACCAGAGGAAGGCTAACCTCATTAAAAAATGCCCGCCGGAAGTCGGAAGTGTCGTCCTACGGGTGGCAAACTAAAAATTGACACTACGCAATTTCGTCCGAGTGAATTGTCTCGTCCGATTGTCTCTTGTGCTAGGAACAGCTCTGACTACCTAGTTTCCGAATGCCGCTCTTGTTCGGAACAGCTCTGACTAGGTAGTTTCCGAATGTCCGACGTGTCTGGAACAGCTCTGACGGACACAACGACAAGCACATGTCCGAAAAACTCGCTTAGTGGATACTGACTGCAGACCAGCTTGGTTTGTGCGGGAAAGGCTCGGGGTGAACGAAATGCCCAATATATTGAAGTGAGGAATTAAAGCAGCCATGAGCAAGGACGTGACGATTCCCTCTGTGTGCCCAGTACCAGGGCGCTATGTGCCGGCCCTGCAATTATGGAAGCCACCAGGATGGCGGAAAATGCTATGGACTGTCCCTGCCTTCATTTGAGGGATGACCGTGCAGTCTCCGACTCTGTCCAACTTACCAGCTGGGAGGTGGACAGTACCACAAAAGTGAGAGTCTCCCAGGAATGCTAACCTGGTCAAAAATGCACGCTAAAAGCCGGATGTGTTGGCCTAAGGGTTTCGATCCAAGGGTGCCTAACTAGACACACCGCAATCACATCTAAAAAAACACTCCGGATGAACGCAAAGAAGAAGAGGATAAGAAGAAGCAGTTAATAGAACTGGTTAATGTCTTAAATTGTTCTAGTATGATCTTAAACAGTTGTAAAACATTATTTGTAGGCATGCACACGACAATTTCCTTTCACGTTAAATATGTTCATTTTCAGCACATTCAGACGATATGCCTACCGATGATAACAAGGACTTCCACGAGAACCATGTCCTGACGTACCAGGTTATCTACATCATCCTTGTTGTAAGCGTGGGTAGACTTGGAGCCTACCGCCGACATTCAGGGATGTTACCCTTCTGTATTCCAATTCGTAATCTGAAGGAGGTCGTGGAAACTATGGTACAGTTTTAAATATTTTCCAAGAGGCAAAAAAAAACCTGTCTGCGAGTTCATAGCATATCGCTGTCCATTGATTTTTATGGTGTGAGGCGTCGATCGTTCAAAATGCAATGGCAAACTACTGGACATACCATTGCAATGTAAATCACAAAGAGCCAACAAATGCTGATAACTGAATGACAAACCCCAAACTTCCGAGCACGTTGCAGACAACCTAACTACCTCGCCGCTAAGACAACGTCACCCCCTCCCTCACCTCCTTTTTTACATTTACGTTTATTTGATCATTTATGTAAATTACTTTCTTTTATATTACCTTCAGTTCTTTCGCATATTCATTCTTTTTCCTAAGTTAGTTCATTAACAAATTTACAAGTGCATATTGGTGCTCATAGAAGTTGAAGTAAGAAGGAGAGGTTAGAAAACACACACACACACACACACGCACGCACGCACGCACGCACGCACGCACGCACACACACACACACACACACACACACACACACACACACACACAGAGAGAGAATAACAATTAAAAGTTATATTTACCATACTGGGATTCGAACCTGTCACCTCGAAATAACGACAGCACCTCGTTGCAGGAACAAATGACCGTCTAGACACGCTTTGAATAAAAGGTGCCATGATTAGCCAGGCTATGATTCACCTGAATCCATGACAATGGAATATGGACATAATTCGCATCTAATCATTGAAATAGCACCACAGGTCTCAGAATTTTATTTTAACCAAACACAGGTCAAGTAACAAACACACGAACACATAATGCAGTAATGCTGTGTCCAGTGTAATACGACAGACAGAAAAACCACACAGCAAAACCTACAAGAAGCAAATGAAAACCGAAAACTCCAATGAGCGTGTGAGATGGCGGAACATGACCGCCCAAGCTTATCGCCATGGCACATGATGATGCGTGTATAGCGAACATTGAAAAAAGATACATGATTGGTTGAGTTGAGTTGAGTTGAGTTGAGTTGAGTCAAGAACCGACATCATTATACTGGGGGAATTCCTATAAGCGCTCAGTCCTCAGCTTCAACAGCCAGTGTAGAGTTCCAATACTAATGGTTCACGTTATAATCTGATTACATGTCAGTCTTACTTTACCTTTTTTGCGCTCGCTCGCTCTCTTTGAGCTCAAGCGTAGTCCATACACAATATTTTTATAGTAGTGATGGACTGAATGTTGCCATCGGGCGAACCCACTCCGGCTTCAGAGGTACTTGCAATTTACGTCCCCAAGTCAAGGACGACAGGTGAACATTTTAGTCCAGCTGTCCGGTGTAGGGGATGAACCGCTAACCTCAACATTACCACACCGGATGTTTAAGAACACCGTTCTTATCCATTCGTCCATGTGGACCTGCACTTTACCTCAGAGTGACGACTGTCTACCAGATCCTCTGGACACCCCGCCCCCGATGTCTCATTCTCGCTAGAGCATAACACTCTATCTGCTCTTTGGCACTGTTCAGGCACTCCCAGAGGGCCTTCACCACATCTAGCTTATGATGCAACAGATCACCCCTCAATGATGCAGCACCAGCCAATCTGTCTGCCTGTTAATTTCCAACCACACCAGAGTGTCCTGGAGAAAAGATTCAGTGAATGCTCACTACCCGCGACACCTGAATTTATGCATACTATTCATCACGAAGCATGCTGGTCGTCACCTTTGTCACCATGCTTTGTTAATCAGTTACAATCATAACATGCATATACAGTTTGTTCTCCAACCACTGGAAAGCTGCAGTAACCAACCCCACCTCCATTCTCAGACTTGAGGTTGTGGTTTCATATGACAAGCTCTCCTTAATTAAACATTGGCCATTGGCTTTTGCTATGAATCCCCAGGCACTTTTTTGCCTCTTAGCACAGAGCCATCGGTATAGATAATCATATAGACATGACTAGTCTGTTCCTATACAATAAACGTAATTCACAGACATATCAATTGGGGAACCTTGTGAGGCCACAAGGACAGCCCATAAACAAATTAACTGGTGAACATATAGTGAATATGTTTATGAACTGTCTTAGCGGCCTCAAAGGATTTCATGAATGCTATTTCTGTGCATTACGTTTATATAGGGTAGCACATCATTTCTATTTTCGGATTAAATATTAAAAGCTGACAGATGAGCAAATTAAGGCGGAAGACTTCCTCGGCCTGATATAGACATAACGTATAATTATGCCAAGATATTTATAAGCAGCAGTTATAGAACCAACGGGAAATCAGAGCCTCCAGATTATTAGAAAGACAATGCGTATTACCAACTTAATCGAGAAGAACAAGTTACAATCTTCAGACTACGGATAGGCAACTACAGGTTGAAATACCACGTTTAGTAAACTTAAAATAGGAGATACTGATGAATGTAAATGTGGAACTGATAACTTGATAATTAGACATTTGTTGCGTCGGTTTACACCCGCTCCATTTGATGACAAACTCTGTGGGGATATCAAAAAGCTTAAGTTGGCTGCTGTTTTCTTTGCATTTATTCACATTGAGATTTTGACGGTAAAAAGAAGAAAAAACAGAAAGAAAAGAAGAAGAAGATGAAGAAAAAGAAGAAGAAGAAGAAAAGCATGAGTGTTGTTACATTGTAGTCATCCTCTTTTACAGGTGAAGATTCCCAAAGATAACCAGGAGTGGTTCTACAAGAACAGACAGCTTGAAAACTCTGACACTCTTCAGAGTATACAGATTAAGAAGAATGCAATCATCGAAGTGAAGCGAGTGTTGACTTGATTTCATGTGATTGCCATAACGTATGCGGTTTGTGTGCCATAGGTTCTGAATGCTGTCTATCATAGATCGATGGTTCTCAACCTTTTTTGGCCCATTCACCCTTTAATCCTGTCAGAATTTCATTCCCCCTTTCCAAAATTGTCAGTCTCAATAGGTGAATTCAAAATAACATGCATACAATACTGAAAATCCTTATTGTCTTCAATATTTGCACATACCATTTACATTCATTCATTCAGTAGCATGTCCCTTGCAGAATCTCGCACCCATAACAACCTTCCGGAAAACGGTCTTCTCGGTCATAACCGAGTCACAACATTCTCGGTCATAAGCTAGATGTCCCGCCTCCGATTCACCCATCTGGAGATCACCCGCCACACCCAGCAACCATCTAACCTTTACATGCATAGATTAATTGTATAGTGTAGCTTTATTCATTTACTGGCAAATGAATATGCGGATAGATATTAAAACTTAAATAAAATCATTTTTTAAATCTACATTATTTTATTAACACACCAAATTATTCATATTACAGTAAACAAACAGTTAAGACATCAAATAATTGTAACCTAAAACATGACACCAGAATGCAAGAGAATTATTCTTCATCAAACAAACGCTCAATAGAAAACCAGGATATTGTAGATTTGTAATTAACTTCTTTCAAATGAAGATTTTAATCAATGAGAACACTGTGATTGTTTTTCCTCAGCAATTCTGAAATACGCAGAGGAGTGCTTTAATGGGCACAACTGAGATCGTTTTCAACATCTAATCTATTCTGCTGTTTCTTTTTAATTTCCAACAGAGCTGAAACGCCTGACTCATAAAGATATGGTGACACAAATGTAAGCAATGCACGGATTGCTTTTACTGCCACATTTGGGTAGCAATCGCACATCTAAGGCCAAAATTTCATGTTTTGTTTCTCATCCAACACATCGCTTGCTCCAGAGTCAGTTTTCAGCTCCAAAAACTCATCTTGACAATCATCAGACACTTTTTCAACTGATAATGTTAACGTGTTTCACCGTAATCCCGTATATTCTCGCGAGTAACGTAACCTGCGCGAGAATGGGTAGCGGTTCTCGTCGCGTTGGTAACTTAAGGGGTATTGAGCCGGTCGCTCAGACAGCAATGGCAAACTGTTGAGCGTAATCTTGCCTAGTACATCAACAGCAGCTGAAAAATGGTGGTGTTGACTGCAACGTCCTGTAAGAAATATGCACACACAAAAAATTTGAATGGGTTTCACACCAAATCCAACTCATCATCACTAAGTTCAGGAATATACCGCTCAAATCCATGTTCTAGTGCTGTCAAATGCTGCAAAATTTAATTTAATTTCTTTTCTTTCTTTTTTTTTGGGAGCGATTTTGGAAGTACTTTGTCTTTACCATCAACAACAAGAACGGATGACTTGGCTTCTCAAACATTGCAAAATTTTTCATATTGACCTTACTTTTCCAATTTTCCAACTTGCTCATAAAAGCTTTCACAACATCCAAAACTTGTATGATGTCCTGAACCTAATGGTGAGCCACGAACCTTATTGGCAACATTTATAAACCCCGCAGGTACTGACATACGCCTTCTGGCTAACACGCATTAAAAAAAATCTGATATCACCCGTTAAGATCGTTGTTTATTTAAAATAATAAAATATTACTCCCACAAACACCCTCTCACGAGTTTGGCACTGAACATCCAGAAATCACTAGCACACCTCCCTTCTAGTCGATTGGCATTCGCACCGCTGTTGTAACGACTCAAATATCTTATATCGCGTACAATATCTTAACTAAAATCCCTACTTCCTAACTTAACATATTTCTATCACAACATCATTTACGACACCTCTAGTCGCTAACTAACTCGTTCACAAACTATCGGTCTATCCCATCTATTCCATCTATTCCTATCACTTGTTACAATCTAAACCCGTACCTAACCCGCCTAACATCTGATTAGCCTCTCTGTCCCCGTTCCGAGTCCGGTTGACCTTTTGTTTTCCCGCCGGTCATGCGAGCGGGAAAAAACCCTTTTCGAATCGTGTTCACACACAAACCTCTGGTCACTTGTCTTGAATTGTCGTTACCCTATCTGTCTTATTCTGTTCTGTCTTATCTGAGCTGTCGTCAATATAATATAAAGCTGTGACATCCTACCCTCTCCAAATATGGCACGTTTCTAATTGTTGAAATGTGATAAACCTATTGTCTTATTATACCAAAGAGAAGTATGTCTTTTCTGTCACAGGTCTATATTATCTCTATCATCGTACTTTACGTAGTGTCCCTTGTCTTTATGGTTGGAGTCTTGTCAATGTGCAATGCTTGTACACTATCCATAAACACATTTTTATAGATTAGTTGAGACATAACCAGTCATACACTTGTCTGAAATTCAATATGTCGGTGAGCAAACTTTCTAACAGTACTTGTAGGTAGATTGGTTACTAGTTTAGTTTAGTTTAGTTTAGTCGTTGGATCAACATCACGGCACACGGTTTAACCCATACGTGCTCCGTTTTCCTCCTAACTCAAACCTGAGTTTGGAGAAACTCAGCTCAATGCACGAACTCCGTTGCATCGGCGAGGATCCTGAAATGCTTTGGGTAGATTTTAACTCGAAATTTTGCCGGGCAGCGCCGTTAGGCTACTCTTTTTCGATTTCCAATGCCAAGGGATATTTACGTGCGCAACAAAACACACTGGCGTCCGATCTCACTACCCAGAGACCAGGGGAAATTACTGGAAGTCCAGGTGGATTTTTAAAATAAAATATGGTCCTTACCGGGGCCTGAACCCGGGACCTCCAGCACTCGAGGCGGACACCATACCTCGAGACCACTCAGCCCCCTCAGGTAGATTGGTTACGTGTACGCATAGTCGACAAACAATGTCCTATGTCTGATGAAGACTAAGCTCTCAAGGATTTCATTGATTTATGCCATACTTGCCATGCAGGCTCAGGCTATAATATCATCAACTCAAATACCATGAGTTTACACTTAATGTTCCTTGGCCATTGCCAAGCAACATCAGAGACAAGGTGTCTTCTGGTCTACACAAGACCGAAACTCAGGTCCCTGGTCTCATATATTCAGACGTGGGTAAATGCACCATCTGCTATCATTCCCATTCATCATCTCTCATCCATTCTCACTTTAAGTACTAGTTTCTCTGTGGTATGCTCCTCAACTTTGTTGTAAGTACACAGTTCCGTTTGCGAAAATATTTCATTTTGACGTGTTGATTTCACCTTGTACTCGAGCACACTATAACTTACAAATACGTGATATCTAATTACGGATTGCCGGTCTCTCTGGCCGAGGAGTTACACCACTTTCTCCGTAATCCCGTTTATCACGCAGAGTCTCGTAGCGGGCGAGAACTGGAAGCGGTTCTACCCCGCTGGTGACTTGCGGGATAACTGAGCCGGCCACTCAGAAAGCAATGGCAAACTACTCAGCGTAATCTTGCTGAGAAATCAACAGACTGCTGAAAGGTGCTGCTGTTGACAGCGATGTCCTGTAAAGGATATGCGAATTTGAAAACAAAATTACGGATTATTTGTTGTTTATGTTCTGATTTAAGTGTTACATTCTGGATAAAAAGTCGGCGATGGTGTTGTTCTTGCCCTATATATGTTGGATCTCAAAGGAAAAATCTTGAAGTAGCAGCGCCCATATAGCATTTTGGTTGTTCCTTTGGTTGCTGTTCTGCAAAACAAGAAGTGGGCTGTTGTCTTACTGTAGAACAAAATGCGTCCCTAATAAATACTTACTGAGTTTCGTTATGACTAAGATAACTGCAAAGCATTGTAGAGTTATCAGTTATCAGTTGGGGTATCTTCATGCACTCCGGACAGGTCCATAGGCTGCTCAGATCCTCCCTCCAGCATATGCATCAGCGTTCTGGTGGCTAATGGTGCCAGTCTGTGTTGATTGCCGAGGCATCTCGTTTTCCGATGTACCTCTCGTGTTGGCCGTGCCAATTCTTACTTCCAAATCTTTCATCCTGTACAGCAATGTGGATTCACTGCCGTCAAAGTCCTCTGTTCTCGACATATCTTTAAGGACGTTAATAGCATCGGCACGATCCATGGTCTGGCCATCTGCAGTGGGTGCAGAGCCAGCCAGATTATCAGCTAGTTCATTTCCTTCAACTCTCGCATGTCTCAGGACGAATATGAAGGTGACTTTACGGACAACAGACTTCTGCAGCAACTCAGTCCACTGTCTACGTACAGATCTAGCTTCGACCTTCCGAATAATGCTAATTGAATCACTTAGTACACACAGGTTGGTATAATGCTCGTGGTCATAGAATATTTTATTTAGCTGGTAGTAGTTTACGGCTGATGCATACGATGGAATGTAAAATTTCATTGTAGCACCGGAGAAGCACACCGGGAATTGTGATGCCACGTGTATCATTTCTGAGGATGAACGGTAATTTTAGATTAGGTAATATCAAAATTGGAGGTTTTTAAAACAAAAGAAAAGTCTCAATGTTTTGAAATGCTAGCTTATTTTCTGCACGGTACTATTTTGTTTGGTTGGTTCTTTGTTGGTAATTTTGTGAACATGTGTGTCAATTCTGAAAATTTTAGAATAAACTTGCTGTAATAAGAGGGTAAGTTAATAAGTAAGTCACAAATGGCTCTAGAAAAATAACTACACATGATAACAACTTGAAACCAGTTTATTTTTATACATACATTGTACCTTTATTTCTCAACATAATTTCCACCAATACTGATGCACTTATCCAATCGTTTTGTCAGTCCTCCCAAACCGGCCGCATGGAAATGCGTACTTTGTTTTAATTTACCGGCCATACCACAGAAGTGTGTGACTTACTTATTGACTCGCCCTCGTAACTTTTCTACCCAGCTAAGCACCGCTTTCCGGGACAAATTTGTCAGCATAAACACTGATAACCCACCTTGGCGGGAGACATTTCGCAAATGACACCGAATTTAAATGTGAAGTGAAAACGTGGTTTAGAAAAAAAAAGCAGTCAGTTCTATCCCGTCGGTATGGGAGGACTGATAAAACGATGGTTTAAGTACATCAATGTGGTGAAAATTATGTTGAGAAATAAAGGGACAATGTATATATATATATATATATATATATATATATATATATATATATATATATATATATATATATATATATATATATATATATATATATATATAAACTGGTTTGACATTGTTATCATATTTATTTCTTTTTCTACAGCCATTTGTGACTTACTTATTAACATACGCTACAAACCGAATACAACACAAATGCGACACCAAACTAAAATATACCTATTCCATTTATTGGATGGTGGCTAAAGGACCAACAATGCCTACTACACTCTTTTGGACTGGTCTGGATGCTAGTTCAGTTGGTACTACATTAACTTTTGGGTGTCTGTCTTTTTTAACCATATTTTGGCATGTTGGACAAGACCGACAAAACATATCTACACTTTTGCAGTACCCTGGCCATTAGAATTTGATTCTATTAAAAACTTGCCTGAGGATTATTAAATTGTTAGTCATTTTGTCAGTCTGTATACAAACGTCGTTAATGTATGGAGTTGTAAAGCATTCATTAGTACCCGTATTTTGCTCACTGATTGTGTGGCAGGAGAGCTAACTTGGTAATTCTTTAAGAAAGAATTACCTCTGGGAAAATTTTTATAAAAAATGTGTCAACAAATACTTCAGTGGCATCTGTACATGTAATATTTGTCATGCAAAAAGTTTTAGTCCATCTGTATATATGTATAATTTGAAATATATTATATTAACCGGTCAGTACCGAAACATCATTTTTTTTTCAGTATGAGTAGCTTTTGGCTTTTCATGTCTCAATTTAAAACAGTTTGTCATGGACGGATCTTGTCTTTGTAAGTTAGTAAATTGTTCACAAGTTTCATTTATTATTATGACAGGGCTGACCTGCTCTGGCGAAGTGGTCAAGCCGTTTGACTCGTGCTCCGAGGGTTGTGGGTTCGATTTCGGGCCGCGTCCTTCGGTTTACGACTTTCGGAGACTCCTGTGGTTCGTCGCTAAAAGCTACGGAGTTAGTGCTTTGTGCGACGCTTTACGTGCTGCGGAAAGAGACCGAGCCATATGGGACAAAACCCGGTGCAATGAAGTCGACCCTGTCGACTTTTAAGCGACTTTTTTTTACCTGCTCTAAATTTTCTATTTGGGTTTCATTTTCTTGTATTTTTGTCATTGTTCAGGTAACAGCATAACCCTGAATGTGTGTTGTATTCCATTTATCATTCTCGCGGTCAGAACAGTTTATGACTGATAGTACACTTCCAATGATATTATCACAGCACGGGTTCTTAAGTGCTGCGAATTTTACCCTCCCAATAGGAACGGTGAGTTAATTGTAGCCAATACCAGCGGGTATGTTTCTTTTCTCCTTGAAAAAGTTCTACAAATGATCTTCTCACTCATATAATAACTGTTGCCAATCAATACTTGGCGTAGCTTAATCACCGTAGCATCTGTGTCTCGCAGGACCATCGCAACTTACCAGTGATGAAACCATTATGTATTTTTAACGTCCCATTACGATTTATGGAAACATTAGACTCTTCTCTACCAATGGTAGGCTACCACATGTAAGGCTACCATCTTCGTGAAACCTTTTACACGTTTTACATGTTAATGAGGCGATGGTGTCAATAACCTCAGCTGCATTAGCTATTTTTTCCTTATCTAATTCACTACCTGATATACTACTATCGACAGTAAGTGCATTTGCGGGCTTAAAATATACTCTACCTTTACAATTTCTCTGCAAATAACAGTAGGCTTTACAAAAGTAGCAGTGAAAGTTTGAACAGTGAAATATGGATGTTTTGTTCCTTCGCGCATTCCTTTGTTTATATTTCCTGAATGAATATGTTTAGAATCTCAGAATTACAGTCTGCTTAATATGTCAGATAAATTGTTGTCCTTACCAGAAACGTGAATAACTGAGAAGTAAAAATCTTGTAATAACAGAGACATTTAATAAATCTTCTTCTTCTTCTTCTTCTTCTTCTTCTTCTTCTTCTTCTTCTTCTTCTTCTTCTTCTTCTTCTTCTTCTTCTTCTTCTTCTTCTTCTTCTTCTTCTTCTTCTTCTTCTTCTTCTTCTTCTTCTTCTTCTTCTGCTTCTTCTTCTTCGTCTTCCAGCTTTGAATTGCAAAAGAATTTGTTAAATCGTGGATTTTAAAAATAGATGGTCTCTCGATTGTAAGTTCACCTTATTGTAGTATCACATTGGAATTTCCTTTCCGTTTGATTTTATTATGATGTTCTTTGTTTTAAGAAATTCAGCTGGCGGTGAAGTCAAGTCTAAGAAATGTGTAATAAACCCTCGACAGTAAAGAAGTGGTCTTAAGACACTCCGAATCTGATGAGACACTTGTTGTAAAATATCATTGGCACCTGAAATTACTTGTGCGCCACTGTCATGAAGAATGCAGAATAAGAATCGTATTACAGATACGATTCGAATAAGTGTGTTAATAATCATAGTAAAAGTGGTATTTTTTTAGGAAGAATAGATGCCATCCAACTGCTGTATATGTCTTTCTGTCGTTTCTGAGAAAGTAGTCTTTTTGTAAAACGATGTCAGATAATTGTATTTCCTTAAAGTCTTCTGTCTGCGACATTGCATTAGGCAGAGGTTGTGATGTCGGTAAAGTTGATGTACTGTCATGTTGCTTGCTTTTCTTCGTCTGTTGTCTGGTGACTGAGTAAGCTAACAAGTGTAATTTTTCCACTGTTCAATTTCTTGTGGCGTAGTCTTTTCAATTGTGGAATGTTGCCCAAGAGCAGATCGGCAGATAGGTTTGGCAAGACTGCTACCTTGACTCTACCCGTAGAGTATGAGCATTCAATATCGACCCATGCGACACTGAAACGCTCTTGGTTTCTACTAAAAGTTCTACAAATGATATAGTCACCTGTGTAATCGTCATTAGTAATAAGATTTTGATAAACTCCAGGAATATTTGCACCATTGACTCTCAGTAAAGTATTTTCAATACCATTCATTATAGCCCGAAGGATGTTGATAGTACCGTTGGTGATGTGTGCTGAGTGTGTTTCTTGTATTTGAATAGGGTGACCACAGGACAAATTGCCCTCTTCATGGAATTCGCAACATATTTTGCATTTATTGTCCATTGGGTAGGATAGCACATCTGCTGCGTTGAATTGTGGTTCTTCTTCTGAGTCGCTACTACTAGAAGTAATAATGAATATGTTCGCATCTTTAAACAGTTTCCTAAGCGGACAGATTATTTTCAAATGCACAAAAGCTAGACAACCTTAGCATTGCGGTTGGTTTTTAAATGTTTAAAACATGTGTTTGTTTCTAATGGCTTAATTTTTGATGTAATCATTAAATCCTGGATTCTTGTCACACATGTCAAGCAAACCCTGTGCATTCCTACAATATTTACAATTAGTCCAGACCCCTCTTCATCTACCTTGATGTGAATCTTGAGGATAATTCTTAATTGGTGTTTTCATTATGATGAGGTGAGTAAGTATAATTTTGTTGTTGGACAATTTAGATTTAGGTATTATTCTAGCACTTGCTTCAGTTTCTAAAATTGCATCTGGGCATTCATAAAAGATGTCATTATGAGCATTGTAATACGCGTCTCCTTTTTGTTCCATTTATGAGATGGAAGTGCATTTGTTCTCTAACAGAAATGTTGACATGGCTAAAGGTACTGCGGTGATCAATTTATCTCGTAAAACTAAATCTCTAAGTTCATTAAAGTCATTATTAACGTCAGCAGACTTTAGCCATTTATCAAAAATAGTTTGTGCTTTCGCTGAGAAATCCAACAATGTTTGGTTTGATTTGAGTACTAATGATTTGTATGAATATCTAAGCCCAAATTAATCAAGACAAAATGCACAAAAATTCTATTTCTAATATAGGTATTATTCATATCTCAATACACCTGGGATTAATGTAACGGGGTGAAGTATAGAGGACTAACAAGTCCTGGGCGAATACAAATATCTTTATTTCACATAGATGACAGCTTGATCAACCTTCTTACAACATGTCGACTTCTCTCCTTCAGCCCCAGATGTAAACTAACTCCTAACAACAAACTACGTCACGACTTGAGCATCTTTCTTTCCATTCCATCCCGATGCTCAAGCGTGCTGGTAGCTTTTTCCCACCTAATACCCACATTCTGCTACATTAACTCAACCACTTTAAGAGGCTCCTACGAAAGATGCTTATGAAACATAATATCCCACTCAGTTTGTGGCACCTTGTAGTATCTCAGAAGACCCGCAAAATTTGTAACCCATGTGGATATGGAATCACCCGCCGTGAAATTACGAACAATACCGTTATATTTCTTTGTGGAATCTAATAAATTTGAATCAGGTTTCCTTTATGTGATTTCCGCATCCTTTTCTTTTTCTAATAGTTTAATTTGAAGACTGCTTTCTATTTCCTTATCTTTCATTAGCTGTTCCACAGTTAATCTTTAACGATCAAAAGGCAATTTTTCTCTTTGTTAAGCTAATCTTTCATGTCTTTCTCTAAAGCTAGTTGCGCCGCCAGCTTCTCCCTTTCAAATGTTATCTCATTTTCATTAGTTTCCATCGCAAGAACTGTTTCTCTTTCTTGAGCAGCAAATTTTTGTTTATCTCCAGAAAATCTTTCTTTTTCTGATTCTCTGGCAGCGGTTCTGTCTACTCTTTCCTGATAATGGAAAGATGCAAATTTCTTCTCGGCCCATATCAATAACTGGGAACCTGACAGGCCACCGTCTTTACCTATTGAATGAAATCTTGTAAATAAGACATTGTTAAGACAAGGTTTACTGATAAGTAGAATATTAATAATAATACTAATAAATAATATAAGAATTCAAGTTAAACAGCCATTGTATGTAAGAACGATAGCTGTGTTTTGTGTGTATTTTTGTAATGGACTGTACCGCGAATGTAATGTATTGTAATGTTAAGGATCCTACAGCGCAGCAAACAAAATGTATTCCACAAAAAAACACCCTATAAAGAATTTAGCTAATATGTAAACTATGCACAGACTGCACAACACTGAATAGTTACACTAAACAAGCAAAAGCACAACACAATGACGTAAAGTTCACAAATTACGTCACAATGTCTTGGACTGCAATCAGTCAAAGAATTGACTGTTTTCCAGACAAAACGCGTATAAATGGTTTGATTAAAACAAAAATAACAACCGCAACAACAGCCCTTCCAACCACCCACTAAAC